>CM038118.1:14307084-14503137 GCA_001642375.2 Mentha longifolia
ACATAAATTTGTACAAGAAGAATATCATCCTTGTACTTAAAGGTGAATAATGTTCTGTCGACTGATCCTCTTTTAAAACCAGAATGCAGTAGGAATGTAGACAACGTCTCATACCAAGCTCTGGGAGCTTGTTTCAAACTTCCAAGATTCTACTTGTGTTGTGAGCTGCAATGCTTGGGAATGATGATTTGATCTGTTTTCCAGCTTGACAGGCTTCACACACATGATCTTTGTAGTAGACTTGATCTGGAAGGTCATTTGCGAGCTTCTTGCGAGCAAGTTTGTTGATGACTTTGAAGTTCAAGTGACACAGTCTTTTGTACCATAGCCAGCATACTTCAGGCGCAGATTTGGTGACCAGACAGGTTTCTTTTTTATCTGACCATTGTACTATGTACAAGTTATCCTGCAAAATACCGGTAAGAAGAATTTCTTCTCCTTCCTCGTTCTTTATAGCACACTTGTTAGCAGAAAACTCTACTCTTTTTCCGTTAGAGCAGAACTGGCTTACAGAAAAGAGATTATGATTTAAACCTTCAACATAAGTGACATTAGATATTGTTGTTTTATCAACAATTAGATTACCGTAGCCTCTTGTTTTCCCTTTAGAGTCTCCTCCAAAAGCAACTAGAGGTCCATCACATTCAATGAAGTTTGTAAGCAAGCTTTTGTCGCAAGTCATATGCTTTGTGCAGCCACTGTCGATGATCCAGATCGCCCCGCGAGCTGCTCGCTTCCTCCTTTGAGTTTTTCCATCCTGCAATTAGACAGTTTTAGCAACCCATATGAATTTGGGTGCTTTGTTAGCAGGTTGAGATTTGGCAGCTTGGTTTCCAAGCTTCTTCTTTTGGAAACTCCTGTTGACTCGAGGCTTGGTCCGTTGCACATTTGAGTAGGTTCCATTTGAGTATGCAGTCTGCAGTTGGTAATGAGCAGGTTGATAATGATCATTTCGATAGCACTGCTCCACATAACCACATCTGCATCGATCATTTACAAATCCACTTCCGTGTGGAAATTGATAGTGCATACTTGACAGTTCAGGATATTGGTACTAATGATGGTTGTACCAGTAACCTTCATTGTCAAGTCTCTGTTGGTTTGGCCACCGCTCATAGTAGTTTCGTTGTGGTTGAGCAGTTTTCGGTTGAGAAACTGCTTTTCCTTTGTTAGCAGTTTGCACTTTTCTTTGAGTAGGTTGACTTCCTTTTTGATAAGCAGGTTGACCATGCAGTTTCCTAGGTTGCACAACCTTTTGCTGTTCTACTGGTGGTCTCAGCTGCTGTTTCCTGATGGGTTTTCCATGCTCTTTTATCAAGATTGCTTGAGGTTGCCGGACTGGATTCTTCAATTTGATTTGTTTATCTGGCAGAGTGTGATGAGCCTTGCCTTCAGCCAATCCTTTTTCTTTATGAACAGGACCTTCTCTTTATCCTTGACTCCGCTGGTTTGACCATGGAATCCGATGCCAAACTTTATCTGAGCAGGTCTCTGGGCAGCTTGCAAGACTTCAAGCTTTTCGCCATTTTTGTTCATTCTCATTAGGACTTGTTGAAGCTTGAGCTCTTTCTGCAACAGCTTTTCATGCTCATTTGAGAGATCTGTGAGTTGGCCATTCAGTTTGATTATCTCACTGTCCCTCTTGATAAGTGTTTCCTTAAGGTTTTCTTCCCTTAAGGCTGATTTACCCACTTGGACTTTTAGGGTTTCAATCTCCTTATCTTTCACTTCATCATATGGAGTGAAGCTTCCATCTAAGGCAGCTTTGAGCTTCAAGTTTTCACCCTCCAGCTTGGATCCTTCTATGACTACTTGTTTGAACATTTCTGAAAGCTTCTTGTAGTCATCAAGCTGTTGTTGAAACTCTTCATACGTTGGCATTTCAGGTATCTCAATACCTGCATGTTCAGGGTTAGCTGAATATGAAGAAGAGGTTTTAGTATCAACCTTGTTTTGAACAAGATCGAGATCTTTTCCCATGAAGCATTCCTCATATTCAAGTTCTTCATTAGCTAATCGACATTCCTCCTCATCCAATTCATCATCGTCATCTTCGTCGGAGGAGGTTGAGTCTGATAATGTGGCAACAACTTTGGTTTCTTCCTCAGCTGCAATCATGGCATTGCGCTGCTCCTTAAGCTTTTGATCTCTTCTTGCACGGAGCTCTTCACATTCAGCCTTTGATAAGTCTGGGCAGTCTGACTTATAGTGATCTGGTCTGCCACATTCAAAACAACCACCCGTGGGAGTGTTAGAGGAATTGAATTTAGAGGGTTTTGATATACCTTCACCTTTCTTGTCGGAAGAAGAGGTGGTTTGATTTCTCTTGAAATCTTTGTGATATTTGCGGAATTTGTTGAAGCGTTTTTCGAGCTTTTCATTCCTTCTAGCCATAAGTGCATAGTCCTTCAACAATTTTTCCATTTTAGAGCATAAATCTTTTGGAATTGCTCTTTCTGTAATTGATGCAGCTTTGAATGCAACATCTTTTTCTTTCTTTTCGGGCTCGGTCTTCTTGCTTGAAGACGTTTGTTGTGACCCGTGCAGTCTGATCATTTCAAACTCATTCCCAATGAGCAGATCAAACAGTTGCTCGGTTGACAGGTTGCTGATGTCCGACCTGCCGCGGTGCATGGCACTGTACACATGCCAGCTTGCTGGAAGAGATTGAATGACTTTGAGATTGAGTTCGCGCTGTGTGTATTTATCTCTCTTGAGAGCTGCGATCTCCAAAGTAATCATTGTGAATCTGTTCTTGAGCTAGTCAATGGTCTCCATTGGCTGCATTTTGAATTCTTCGAATTTACTGCATGCCACTGACAGCTTATTTTCCAGCATCTTTGTTGATCCAAGACTTATTGCTTTTAAGGTGTCCCACATCTCCTTAGCAGTTTCAAGATTTCTTATCTTGGCCAGGTGGACGCCCTTAACTGTGCTCGAGATTAATCCTTTAGCGAAGTTGTCAAGTCCAGCTTCCTTTCTTTCCTCAGTTGTGTATTTTCTGGGATCTTTGATCTTTGGCACATACGTTGCTTTACAAGCTTTATCTCCAGATATTTCGGTTTCGTAGAGTTCGAGGATGGGTGTGGGACCATTCTCGATGACATCCCAAATTAGCACATGATGAGCTTGGAGGCACATCTTTATTCGAAAACTCCAGTCTTCATATCCCTGTATAGAAAAATCTTCACAGACACGGAGAAGTGAAGCTTCCATATTGATAGTTTATATATGCGCAGTTTGCAGACACAGAGATCTAGTTCAATTTGACACTTAAGCACAAAAAGCTTATAGTATACAGAAGCAGTGGTCAAAAGAACCACCGCTCTGATACCACTTGTAGGTCCCGATAAATAGATATTGGTGTATGGGGGGGGATACACCAATTTTCCAACAGTTTTGACTTTTCAAAACAATTTGATCTTACTGAGTCGTCACTTCAGTTTATCAGAGCAGTTTAGTTTTTCCAGCTCAAACAGTGAACTGCTGAGCTTGCAAAACTAACCTGCGTGCGGAAGTTTGGTGGAAAGGTTGGCTAACAGTTTTCAAAGCAGTTTTTAGAAAAGACTTCAGTTCATCAACGATTTATGCAAGACAGGTTGCAATGGTGCAGGTTGTGAACATGCAAACTGTGTAAATAAAGATGGAAGAATAAATAGCAAGAAAAACACGAGGAATTTTTATCGTGGTTCGGAGTAAACAGCTCCTACGTCCACGCCAGATCCCGTCGAATCTGTAATCTCTTAACTTGAGATTTTTCGCTCCTTTTAACACTGGTGGAGGTTCCAGTCCAAATTCAAGTCTCTCTTCAGACTGAATCTAGCACGATTCTTGAGTCGTGTCTCTTCTAACTTTACATACAAACTTACATACAATCTTACTAATGCTAAACAACTAGCACTAATAATCAAACTGGAAAGCTGTGAAAAGTTATCACCGTTTGGAATACAACTCTATCAACTACACTGAATATCAACAGTGATGGTAGTGAGAGTGTGGATTGTGTTCTAGTAAGACAGATTCTAGAAAGAATAGAAATCTACAAAGATCAACACTTGGGAAAGCTCTAGTGATTTCGAGTGTTGATTATGTGAATATTTAGCTTGAGATTTCTGCAGCGTTTCAGCTTGTAATTTGAGTTTCTCGTACCTTCTTTCTGGAATGACTTGAGGTATTTATAGAGAAGCATTTGTAATAGAGCCGTTGTATGTGTCAGGATGTGCAGAACCGTACACTGACATAATTATAGACGATGAGTTGAGGACATGTTCCTCAGCCACAACTCAGGTTGGACTTTGCAGGTCAAGCTTCCTATACCTCGAACTGTCTTCAGTCTTCTGTAATCTTCGCAAGAAATCTTCGAGTATTGTTAGAGCAGATTACATAGACAGATTACATAAAGGAACATTATGACAGGTTTGAGTAGAATAAGTACAAGGTTGCACTACCAACCTTGACCTTTACATAGCAACCTGTCCGGATTAAGCTTGACTGATCCAAACACGGAGACCAGTCTGTTCTACTTAAAATATATTAAGTGTGGTTTCTAATAGCATTATCAAAACTTAGTTCAAAGAGAGAAAAGGTTCCCAACATAAAACTAGAATATACTAAGTAATTAATATTAGAAAAATATGTAATTTTTCGATAATATTTGGTATATACCGAAAATCGGTACATACCGAACATTCGGTATCTCAGTATAATTTGTATGTATCGAAGTTTCGGTATACCGAATGTTCTATATACCAAATTTCTCGGTATACCGAATCTTCGGTATTGACCGGTATACCGCGGTATCGATAAACCCATACCATTACCGTACCGAAAACCTTCGGTACGGTATTATATCATACCGAAAAATTCGGTATACCGTTAATTACTGTATTTTCAGTTTTCTTCGGTACGGATGTCCGGTATACCTTCGATTCGGTAAATTCGTCCACCTCTACATATGATCAACTGATTCGGCTCTATATCCTTGGAGTAAGATAATTTACCATCTTTTTTCTCCACTTAAAATAGAAGTCAGGTTTTCGCCTCATCTACCTACAATCAGCAGAACTCTTCTCAGTTGTCCTTCAAGTACTTCATTGCCATATTATTGTAATTTGACACTCTTCTTTTCTCATTCAATACCATTGAATGAAGCGCGCAACTCATTTTGTGTCAGATCTTCCATTCTCCTTTTTTCATATTCGAGCCTCATATAACAAAATCTGAGGGTTCTTTAATTCCTTACCTCTCATGAGCTCGCAATATATATCTCTTTTGTGGCTACCATTTTGTTTATATCAGACTTAAGGAAATGGAAAAATATACCACTCTAGAGTGGTATTCCATATCAACAATGCACTTTAATTTCTTGTTTTATTCCATCAATGAAGACATAATAATGTACTTTTAGTACATATATCACTATATCAACAAGAAACTATGAACTTCTCTAGTGATTCATCAGTAGATATTTGTCTCCTGGTGTATTAGGTTTGCTAAAATCACATTCAAAATTCTTAAAATGTACATAAGTTAGACCGTACAATGTAGATATATTACTGTATTTTTTTATAGTTAAATCATAAAATTAATACTACATCATAACAGAAATTATGGAGGATTCAACATTTTGGAAACTTAGCTAGTATGTCCTCATCTTTGACCGTTTTAGCTTCCTCTCTGCATTGCTATAAGAAATTTGTTGTCTTTGAATACATATTTTGTGTTAACATAAATTCATGTCACGCCTTTTAAAATTTGATCACATGAATTTTGTGACAAATCACCTACTATATATCTCCTCATCTTTAAGGGCAAGCTAATTTGTTGTGTAATATTAATCCTATTTTTGATGCCATTGACAGATAGTAGCAGCTTTATCTAAGCAGTTGCAGATCCAAATGAAGTAAATAGAAATCCAAATTAGAATAAAGATGTATAGATACTAGTATTTGGAAGAAAATTAGACAACAAAATAAACACGAAGATGTGTATAACAATATTATTATTATTATTATTATTTTTTGAGGGAACAATTAACGTATTAGTTAGTAGAACAAAAAGGAAGTAATGGTAATTAGAGAGCTAATTTCCGATTTTATTTATAAAAAAAAAAAACCAAGGATTTTAAAAGTAGGAAATGTTAACTAAAAGTATGAAACTAACATTTATGAATATATGTTAAATTTTGTGAAGTAAATATTTTTAATTAGTAATGGAACCCAAAAAAATGTATAAACAATGTAAGTACTTATATACTATATTTTATTTATATCATATAATATTAATCAAACGAACTTGCAGAGGATAAGTTTTGTAGTTAAATTTACTTATATATATTAAGTAAATCGGGGAAGACACTTATAGAAAATTAAGTAAATCTTCGAATTATTAGGAAAATTTTGGCATGAACAATTAATATTACTCAGAAATTGCACTCAGATAAAAATTTGTATTAGTTATTATTGAAAGAATAGAAGGCTTAAATTTGTGAAAATGGTATGAAATAGTCATTTTGACTTAGCCAACAAAAATCGCAGCCAATAAGATAAAAAATATAAATTATACTCATTTTTTGCTTTTTGGGACGAAAATGCCCTTAGTTTTGAATTGAAAGACCCGTCTGTCCCTCCATATTTTCAGATCTCAGATCTACTTTCTCTCTCTTATCAAACATTTCCTCTTACCGTCTATCCCTCTCTCCCACGCTTTTCGCTTTGCTCCCGCCTCACAGGAGCACCGCCACTTGCTGCCGCCGTTATTCCATCACCGCTGCCGACTCCCCCTACAGTTTCCCTCCCTCTCTCTCCCTCCCCACCTTCTCTCCATACTGGGTGCCGTTTGGGATTTTTAGGGTTTGATTTTTTGTTTTTTCATAGATCTCGAAACCGCTATCAAAAATACAAAAATAGTTATTGCGCGGTGATGGCGTCGACTCTAATCGCTGCTTTTCGTTTGTGGAATTAGGGCTTTTGGATTGAGGAGGAGGAGAAAAGATGGCTAATGCTATGGTGGATAGAGCTACGAGCGATATGCTGATTGGGCCGGAGTGGGCTATGAATATTGAGATCTGTGATATTTGTAATCACAATCTTGCATAATTTCTTTTCTTGGCCTTCTTTTTGCTTTTTTTTTTCTCTTTAATTTTTCTTTAGTATTGCTGGGAGCTCTGACTTCAGTTTTCTTATTTTGTTTTAGGTTTTTTTTCTTCTTTTTGGAAATTACATAGCTGCAGATTACAATTGACGACTACATATTATGGAGTATTTATTAAGAGTCGATGTTTGTGTAATCCAGCTTCTTCTCGAACATGAATATTGATTTTTTTTCTTTCTCTTACACTCTTTTTATTCGGATTCTCTCCCCTATTTTTCTCATCGTTGGTGATGTTCGACTCTATTGGAACGAAATTACTAAATTGTTCCAACTGTTCCAACAAAAAGTTGGAACTATTGGAACAATTTAATATTTAGTTCCAACTAAAATACTAAATTGTTTCAATAATTCCAACTTTTATTGGGAACAGTTGGAACAATTTAGTAATTTCATTGGAACTATCAAAACAATTTACTATTTTTTTCGTTCTAGATATTAAATTCAGTAAAAAAAAGTTAAATAATAAATTCTGTAAGAAAAAAGTTATATTTCGTGTAATTTGATGAATGGAAAAAAATAAAATAAGAAGGGAATAGAGGGAGAAAGAGAAAGGAAATTACAAATTGTGAAAGAAAAAAAAACATAAAGAGATAAAGAGTTAATGTACTAAAAGGGTAATTTTGTCCAAAAGCTTAAAAAGTGGATATAATTTAGGACCATTATTTGAAATACTCATTTTGACTTTGTCAACAAAAATCATCCACCAACTTAATAAACATAAATTATACCCACTTTTTGGGCTTTTGAACTAAATTACCCCTTGACTTTGACTTTACAAATTGGAACATTAACTTTTTCTCTCTTTTCACAACTTGTAATTTTCCTTCTCTTTCTCCCTCTATTCCCTTCCTTTTTTTTCATTCATTAAATTACATGAAAATATAATTTTTTTATTTACTGAATTTATATACCTTTGGTACCTCTTGAATCTAATTTTTTTTTACTGAATTTAATATCTGGAATGAAAAAAATACTAAATTATTCCAACAAAATTACTAAATTATTCCAACTGTTCCAACTAAAAGTTGGAACGGTAAAAGTTGAAACGGTTGGAACAATTTAGTAATTTCGTTCCAATAGAGTCAAATATCACCAACGATGAGAAGAATTATCACATTATTAGCATCTCCAAGAGACTCCCTTATTTTCCAGCAGCACTAACACTAAAATAGTGCAGAAACAGTAACTCATCTCCAACAGTTTGCACCAAAATACAGCATAAAAGGAATATTTCAGAATATTCTTTTTCATTTATTTATCTTTAATAAAATAAAAAATCAAATAAAATTATAGCAATAATAGAAATTTAAACTCATTAAATTAAGATGTGAAATAAGTAGATATTATAAATAAATAAAATTACAATTCTAATATTCTTATAAAATTATAAAAAACAGGAAAACGGTCATCGAGCCTCATCAAAACCTCTCAAATGAGTAGGAAAAAGAGTACTCATCCCGAATTATTTCTAAATTACAATGATAATATCCTAATTTTAACTAATTTTAAGAATTAGAATATTCGTCCCACAAATGCTCAATTAAAGCATCTTGAAGTACGCCATGAGCAGTCTTATCTTTGATTTTTTTTAATCGAGCCAGAAATTTTTCATGCATAGTAGGTTCAGTTTTCTCGATTATGATATCGTTCGGTGGCGGTGGCACTTCCATTGCTTCCCCGATTGGAGCACTAAGATCTCGTTCATCTTCGATTACCATATTATGCATTATTATGCATGCAAGTATGATATCTTGTAAATCAGATTTCTTCCATAAACGTGCTGGATTCGACACAATTCCAAATTTACCGCGAAGAACTCCAAAGGCACGTTCGACATCCTTTCTACATGCTTCTTGTTTTTGTGCAAAATGTTGTTTCTTGCGTCCTTCAGGCTGTTTGATAGTTTTCACGAGGGTTGCCCATGCTGGGTATATACCATCAGCTAGGTAATATCCCATGTTGAATACCTTTCCAGAGATCACATATTGTGCAGTAGGAGCGATACCTCCGGCAAGGTCGGCAAAGAGAGGGGACGTCTCCAACACATTAATATCATTGTTGGATCCTGGCATCCCAAAATATGCATGCCATATCCAAAGATCGTAATCAGCTACAACTTCAAGAATAATAGTTGGTTTTCCACCTCGACCTGAATATCTTGCAGCCCAAGATTTTGGACAATTTTTCCACCTCCAATGCATGCAATCTAAACTTCCAAGCATTCCCGGAAAGCCACGCTGCTTACCAATATAGAGAAGTCTAGCAACATCATTAGTATTGGGAGATCTTAGATAATATTCTCCAAAGATCTCCCTAATAGCTTTACAAAATCGTTTAACACACTCAATTGCAGTAGATTCACCGATCTTAATGTACTCATCAGTAGCATCTGCTGCAACACCATAGGCTAATATACGAAATACAGCAGTAAGTTTTTGAAACGTAGACAAACCTAGTTTTCTAGATGCATTTCTTTTTTGTTGGAAGTAGTGATCATGATTCTTTACAGCATCAGCTATCCGCAAAAACAAAGGTCGAGCCATCCGATAACGTCGTCTGAAGTGTTCTTCATTATACGTTGGATTTTCAGCGAAATAGTCGTTGAAGAGAATAGCATCTGCTCCTTCACGATCACGATTAATGACTCGATGTCCTATAACTGAGCCTCCATGTGTAGCCTCAATTTGTTGTTGCTGCATATATTGGGCATACATTTGGTGGTTGGCATGAATTTGTTGAATAATCAATTGTTCTTCTGTCTCATCATCGGATGAGCTTGAAGGAATATTTTGATGAAACCAAGTATGATTCATATTTTTAGGAATTTTGATAACAAATTTTGGTGAAGCTAGGTTTAAGTCAAAAATGTTATGTGTTATGGTTAATATATAGTACTTAAGTTATGCATCTATTTTAATCTCCACCATCCATTCCACCCACCAATGAACCTTCCATCTCCACCATCCATTCAACCTACCAACTCCATCTCCACCATCTATTCCACCCACCAATGAACTTTCCATCTCCACCATCCATTCCACCTACCAACTCCATCTCCACCATCTATTCCACCCACCAATGAACCTTCCATCTCCACCGTCCATTCCACCTACCAATGAAAAATCCATCTCCACCATCCATTCCATCAACTTCAAATTGTATTTATAGGTAACATATCAAAAATGTAGAACACACAAATTTCACTCTTCAATTTTATTTCTACCACATTTTTAGTCAGAATGTCTAATTCACGCACTTCTAATTTTTCAGACTCTGAAGATCTTCACTTGGTGGTTGTATATCTCGATATTTCACAAGATGTTGTCAACTCCAACAATCAAACCAGAGAAGAGTTTTGGAATCGCATATTTGAAAGCTACCATGCAACAAGGAGCGAACCGGGAATCAACGATCGTAGCAGCAGGTCACTACAAACTCGGATCACTCTTATTCTCAAAGACACTAAAAAATTTAATGGTTGTCTTAGACAAGTTGAATATCAGAATCCAAGTGGTGCAGATAAGCAAGAAATTGTAAGTATTTCGATATTTATGTTATTTGTACATATCCATAGTCTCATTTTTTTTTTAATATGCAGCTGAAAAGAGCAAATGCGATGCTGAAATTAAGTAAAGGTTATGAAAAAAGCGGGTTTAAGTTTATGCATGTGTGGGATGAGTTGCAAGAATATATTCAAGCTGAGTGTGCCACAAATGAAAAGGCTTCATTTGACGAAGCTATGCCAAATTCTCCTAACCCTTCATTGTCTTCATTTGATATCAATTTGAGTAGTGATGATGGCGGTGGTTTTAGTGGTTCTTCATCTAAACGACCAGAAGGTGTTAAAAAGGCGAAAGGCAAAAGAAAACAAGAGCCTTCTCCTTTTGTAACTAACTTGTCTGATTCATATGACAAACTCCGGGAGGTGTTGTTAACTTCTGCAGAATCAAGGGATCGCAAACTCAAATTATCAGAAACTATAAGAGATGATAACATTTTATTGCTAGATTTGAACACAATTTCTGATCCTGAAAAACGTGAATACTTTCGATTGGAGCAACAACAAATTTTGCAGAAACGAAGAAAAGCACAACAAGGCGACACATGTGGTTTTGATATGTTTCGGAATTTATTTCCTGGTGCTGGAGGAAGTGGAGATGGACTTTCGGATTATTAGGAAAATCAATGTATCTTTAAGTTTTTTCAGTATTATTTTCTAGTATTTTCCACTTATGTTCTTATGTTTTAATTGTGTTTTGTATTTGGCTTGCCAATTTTATGTAATTTCTTAATTTATGTAATTTTTATTTTGTTATTTTGTACTTCATGAATTTTTTTCAAACATATATCTAATTGAATTGTAGTAGAAATAAAAATTAAATACAACAAAACACATTAAATAAAATACAAAGTAAAAAAAAAAAAGCAAAATAAAAATTCAACACACTACACGACAATTATAGGGGAATGAGGGAGAAGCTACAGTGTTACTGCATATTTAGTGGGATACTGTTCACTCCCCTATTTTGCCGTGACTTTGCGGTGGACTGTTGGAGGAAAATTGAACACCAAAATAGCGTTCAACGCTATTTTGCCGCACTCTTGGAGATGCTCTTAGCAAGAAGGCATTGGCAGCACAAGAAGCGACTGCTTTGATTGCGGTTTACATGCCCAAACAACCAAAACAAATAAGGGGAATTCGCAAAACAAAACAAAACAAAAAAAACAAAAAAAAACAATAAACAAATAAAGGGAAGAAAGGAAGAAAGGAAGAAAAGAAGAAAGAAGAAAAGAAAGAAAAAAAGGTAGCAACACAGTGCTGCGCTGGACTTGATGTTGGGAGCAGTGACCTTGCAGAGGGGGCACTCCAGCTTGGCGTGGCCGCCCTTCTCTTTGCCGGTGCGATCGGCGAGGCCGGCCTTGCCGCCGCCGCGGTTGGTGGTGGCGGCGTTGAGTTTGGCGGCAAGCTCCTTGGCGGTGTGCTTCTTGGGCTTAGCTTTTCCAGTCATGGTGGAGAAGAGAGAGTTAAGCAGCAGCCGGATTTTGAAGAGGAGAGAATTTTTAGGGTTTTCAATTTAGAAATTTGGGGGAGAAATCTGAGGAAGGGAAATTGAGGAAGACCCTTGGAGCGTCGGCGGCGAGGAGGTGCCGCCACAGTACGAAGAAGAAAGGGAAGATGGGCATGGAGGAGAAGGTCGAGAGAGAGAGAGAGGGAGAGAGAGACGAGGGAGAAAAAGATGGATCTGCAAGAGAGAGAAAATAAATCTGGATCTACAAAAATGGGGAGGGGATATACGGGTCTTTTAGTGAAAAAATAAGGGTATTTTTATCTGAAAAATGAAAAAGTGGGTATAATTTATATAAATTATTTTATGGGCTGTGATTTTATTTGGTTAAGTCAAAATGACTATTTCATATTATTTTTTTTATAATTTATACTTATTAAATTGGTGCATATAATTTTTAATGACAAAGTTAAAATAAAAATTTCAAATAATGGCCCTCATTAAATTATATTATAGTAAATTAGAGAAATAAATATAACAGAAAGAAGAGTCCGAAAAAAGCCCAAAATGAGCCAGCCAGCTCATTAACCTCATTTAATGCGGCAGAACCTACTTGAACGGCCAAAAGCAGATAGGGATTCAAATTGGAAAGGCGGAGGAAATTAAGAGCCGCGAAGAGCTTAGGAGCTGGTGTGGTAGGTTTTCCATTTCCTTCAAAATTTTCAGCCGATTTACATGGTTTTCTTCTGTAATTACATAACTCTGACTGTAATTTTGGGTTTAGATTAAGGTTGCGAGCCAAAAGATGAAGCGAAAAACTTGCTACAGCCAAGGTAAATGAATTACTGTTTGTGTGAAGGAGAAGTTCTTTATTTTTTTTGTTGTGGGTGACAGAGTAGAGAATAAACAAAGCAATAAATATGCTATTTCATTCTTTCCTGTTATTTATTTATTTATTTTTATTTTTTTTGAGAACCATTCTTTCATGTTATGTTGAAATAAATGCTTGTGAGTAAATATATTTGTTCCCCTTGGAAAGCTTTTCCGTGAACTGTATGTCTTTTTCCTGAATAATAAATAAGGCATATTGAATTAAAACCTTTGACCAGTTGAAGCGGTTGAAAACCCTAAGCTCCTAATATCTGGTAAAAAAAAAAAATTCAATTTGTCTTGATTAGGAGCTACAATATTTACATTACATGGCAAATTAACGTGGTTGGGGAATTATAATTATTTTAATTTTAATGGAATAAGCAAAGTTATTTGTTTGGAATGTGCATATTTTTGTTATGGAGAATTAAATCGATAATTATTCTTGTCTTTTTCCCTTATTCTGGAATGGAAAATTTGGAATGATAATTCCATAATTATTTTAATCGCATAAGGCGAAGTTTTGCTGTTTTGGGGATGTGCATATTTTATTAACGAGAATGAAATCGAGAATTATGTATGTCTTTTTTCATTATTTTATAAAGTAAAAATTGAAACGAAGATTCTCTATTAATGAAAAAAACTTTTGTAAAGGAATATTCTCAAGTGAGAGAATGAACATTTCAGCCCTTTGATTTTAGATGATTATTTGTAATTTGGAGTATAAATGCGGTTTCCTTTTTTTTTTTTTTTTTTAACTTTCCCAATATTCTTTAGATTAAACTTTTTTTTTTTGTGGGACAATATTTAATAAATTTAGAGAACTTATATGTTTGAGTTGAGTGCACATATATTATTAAGGTTCTAAATAATTAGGTGCTAATGGTTAATATCTACATACATGCAGATGCAGGAAGTACTAGTAATCCACCCTCGGCAGCAGCAGCCCCTGCTGCACCGAGGCCGTGCCGACCGGCCATTTACCGGCGAGGGTCGTTCGATCGGGTTATTAAAAAGCTGAGTGAAAAATTGGACGAAACAAATATTTGGAACTTTAGAGAATCATGTTTTGGTAGTTTTTTTAAAGGGGCGCAAGATTATCTTTCAAGGTCCCGTTATGTACTTCCTACTAAGACATCTCGACCCGTCCTCACGAGGTGAGGGAATTTTGAGATTCAATTTCAATGGTGTGGAAGCCACTTTTGGGAGAGATGAGTATGCATGCATCACTGCCCTTCGCTTCGGCCCGATCCCAGAAGTCCCGGCAACCTCCTTCCTTCTTCAAGCAGTCTTCGTAGGGTCACATTGCGTCTATACTAGAGAGATAGAGGATGCATTTTCTAGGGAGTGTGCCCAACGTGGTGGAGGTGGAGAGCTTGCCCTCAAGCTCGGGCTCAATTTGTTTGTATATGGAGTTCTTTTCGGTTATGGATTCATGGAGCACAGGATCGACACTCGACTGTTCAACGTAGCTGATGACGTGTCCTCGTTCAACGCGTTCCTATGGGGATCGATTTCATACGAGTTTTTAGTCTCCAAGTTCTTTCAGACTGTCGAAGGGGAGAAATGTTTCGATAGACCTGTATGGATTCTCATTGGCCTTGCAAGGTTTTCCCCGACCTTGGGAACATCTGCAGCTATCTCATTTGCTTAGCTAGCCCAAATCCTAGTCGTTTATTATGGTGGTATTGCCCGAATCGTCTAACTTATGATGCATTTGAAGAGCAGTTTGAGCGAAGAATGCCTGTCAAGATGGTTTGTTTTTCCTTTTTAATCTTTCATTTACCATTCAGTTTTAAATTATTATTGTTTGAGCAGATGGTTAGTTTTATTTTTTAATCTTTCATTTACCATTCAGTTTTTAAATTATTATTGGTTGAGTAGGCAACCTAATGTAAATATTTTTTCAAGCAGGAGAAGTTTACTTTTTTCAATCAAGTCAGAGTGGAAATCTTGGCTGGCCCTGCAGCCTTTAGAGTCGAGGACCAACTATGGACGCCCTCGACAGGTGTTAGAATAAAATTGAAGTACTTTTTTAGCGATGATGAACCTATTCTTATGGAGGCAGCCCCCTCGAATGAAGAAGATGAGAGGATTGCTAGAGAGGAAGATTTCAATGTCCACTTGTTTAGGGGTTCTTGTTCTACCAGTGTCGCTAACAATCCAAGCCCGTTGCATTCGAGCGATCCCCTTGTTAACTCAGCGCCCCCCGCTGTGGAGATGCACTCTGGAGAGGCAAAGCTGTAGCTGAGGATAGCAGTGCTGCTTCTAGGGTATTATTCGATTTGTTTGCTTCATTGATTCTATAAATATTTTTAGTGTAAATTTACTACAGCTACTGCAATGCGTGCTATGAGATAATATAAAATGCTATTGAACTTATGGTGCAGCAATGTTGCAAAGCATGGCAACAAGATTCTCCTATTTAAACTTTGAGTTTGGTATGAATGAAGAGAACCTATTTGGCAATGATGCCGCATTTCCATACGTGTCCACAGTAACAAGTGAGCTAGCTGCTGCCCTCACAAGGCAGTTTAATGAGCTTACTGTCATGCTTGGCACTAATGTTAATGCGAGAAGTTTGATCGTTGAACATGAGCCAATCATTCAAGATTTCTATGTTGGTGAGCTTTTCTTCGATGTGGGAGTGTAGCAACTCGAAGAAACTTCCTTCCTTTCACAGTGGTGACGAATGGCCACGTTGAGCATGAGGCGATAATTCAAGATTGCTATGTTGGTGAGCCCTTCTTCGATGTGGGAGAGTGTAGCAAAGCGAAGAAACTTCCTTCCTTTCACAGTGATTATGAATTGCTGGATTCTATGAATGATAGAAGTTCGATTGTTGAACAAGAGCCGATAATTCAAGAATGCTTGGCTGAGGAAGAGTGTAGGAAATGGAAGAAAGTTGCTTCCTGTGACAATGGCAGTGAGGACGAATGGATGGATTCTATCTTGAACCACGCACTCCTTTATTCATCGAGTAGTGAAGGCTCTATTAGTGAGACCAAAGACCTATCTTTAGTGAATGGCTTGAGCAATTTGGCGATCCAAGAACCAAGGAAGTACAATCCGACAATGAGGTACCTGCCTCGTCGAATGAAGACTTCTCGGGCTTGGTACCGTGCGGCGAAGAAAGATACTGGGTAAGTTTAAAACCTCGAAGTCCATCCAGTTATTCGTCATTTACTGAATATCTCTCTTACACTTATTACATATTTAGAAACATCATTGAATATATTTGTGCTGTAAATGTTTATTATTATTATCTTTGCAAGGCCACGCACAACGTTGTTGATCTTGATTGGATACGCAAACTCTACAGAGCTGGAGTCATGCCGGACGATGCGGTAATTTAAAAATACCTTATTGAATGCTAATAGTTATTTTTTGTAATGGAACATGCTTTTGCTTAGGGGTGGGTTGGTACGGTATACCTTCACTTTTTCGTCATACCTTGTATCTTACCTTAAATTACGGTATGTTAAATTTCATACCTTTACCTTACCGTTACTTTCGGTATACCTTAAGTCGGTATACTTTAGTTTCGGTATGAAGTCAGTATACCTTAAAATATCATACAAAGATTAAATTTCAACAATATTCACATCTTATAAAGTATTCATTCCATCCGAAATCAAGCGTCCCATATTTAGAATATATGTGAGACATAAAATAATACAAGTGAGACGATTGACTTGGGATGGAAGGAGTAATATTTAAACAATAAGTAGTTGAAAACAAAACTAAAAAATACAAAAGTTTACATCTGTAAAGGGCCCTTGTAGATTTGTGTAGATTTAATGTGTGTGTGGTAAAATAATGAACCAAATGAACCTAAATTGTAGAGAGGAAGATAGAAAAGAGAGAGAATAAGAGAATAATAACTTTTTCATGTCCGTAATTATTCCGAAAATAAAATGTTGAATATAAAATATAAATAGTTTTACGGTACGGTATACAACGGTATATACCTTTACCTTACTTTAGTTTTACGTACGGTATGATACCTTACCGAATATTTTGGTATACCTCAATTACGGTATTTTCGATAATTTTTTGATACGGTATGAGCGGTATACCAGTTTTTCGGTATTTTTTCCCAACCTTACTTTTGCTGCCGAATTTAACATGAACCCTCCTTCATGCAACATTGTGATGTTCTAATTAACCTCCTCATATTTAAAAGACAGAGGGTGCCTGAAATGTTCATCCTTAATTGGACATGCGTCGAGTTTTTATTTTGGATTAGTTGTAGTTGGCGCTTAATTAAACGGAACGCAGCTATCCTCGTCTCTTTAACCACATAAATTCCAGGCATCTTTACTGATTATACGGTTTACTTTTTTGCTGGAATAAATGTAAGAACGATGCACGAACAATGATCTTGATCATGCATTGAAAATGCGCATGCGTTATGTGAAGGGCGAGTTACCCAAATAGGGCGGCCTTTGATGGTGTGATGTGCTCGAAGTTTATGGGATTGGTCATGTTTCGACTAACCATTGGGTGGCCTATTCAATCAACATGCTCTCTGAATCAATTGTTTGTGTATGATTCTCTAGTTGCGAGCAATGATTGGCAATCCTTAAAGGCACATTTTCATTGAGTAAGCACCTTCATCCCAGCCCTTTTGAAGAAAGCAAGCGAGACTGACGCAGCTTATGGTCGATGGGCTACTTCTGACTCGTGGGAAGTTATTCCCTCTGAAACACCTCCATCGAAGCAGACGAAACATAATGAGTGTGGTATCATGACAGTTAAGAATATCGAGTGCTTGGCTTTTGGGACCCCTCTTGAGAACATCGACCCTGACGCTTGCCCCAAGTATCGGCGTTACTACGCTGGGCAACTTTTCAATGCTGGAAATCCGGACGCCGGCTTGTAGCAGCACTTGGTAGGCGTTTAGTTTTTTGAAGTGATGATCATCGGAAAAACATTCAAAACTTGGTTGTTTATTATCATTGCGTATGTAGTATCTGTTTAATCGACTTCTTTTGCATGGACTCAAGTATGAAGCATGTTTAATTATGATCTTTCATATTTATAATGGTCTATACAACATTAGCTGCAAACTCATTTATGAACTTAGTTGTTTAATATCATCGTCTATGTAGTATCTGTTTAATGGACTTCTTCCTTAAATAAACAACTAAGTTACTTCATAAATAGGTTCTGCAACTAATGCTGTATAGACCATTACAAATATGAAAGATCATAATCAAATATGCTTCCATACTTGAGTCCATGCAAAAGAAGTTGATTAAACAGATACTACATACGCGATGATAATAAACAACCAAATTTTGAATGTTTAACTTATTCCGATGATCATCACTTCAAAAAACTGAACGCCTACCAAGTGCTTCTACAGGCTGGTGTCGGGATTTCCAGTATTGAAAAGTTGCCCAACGTAGTAACGTTGATACTTGGGGCAAGCGTTAGGGTCGATGTTCTCAAGGGAGGTCCCAGAAGTCAGGCATTCAATATTCTTAACTGCCATTATACCACACTCATTATGTTTCGTCTGCTTCGATGGAGGTGTTTTAGAGGGAATAACTTCCCACGAGTTAGAAGTAGCCCAACGATCATAAATTGTGTCAGTCTTGCTTGCTTTCTTCAAGAGGGCTGGGATGAAGGTGCTTAATCGATGAAACTGTGCCTTTAAGGATTGTCAATCGTTGCTTGCAACTAGAGAATTATACACAAACAATTGATTCGGAGAGCATGTTGATTGAATAGGCCACCCAATGGTTAGTTACACGCAACCTCTTCTCTCTCAACGGGAAGTAGGGTTCCTTACTATAAATAGAAGGAGTTGCACACTCTAAAACTAACGCACGCACAAACGATTCAAGCATACTACTCGTAAGAACTCAAGCAAATTATCCTTTACATTCCTTTAGTTCTTTCGAAGCGCTTCCCTTTAGTGTGTCATCAAGAAATACTTTTCTTGAGTATTGCAAGGTTCAACTGCATATATCCATAACCTAGCTTCGAGAATCATTATCCATTTACTTGTGATCTTTATTGTAAATGATTCTCATTTACGAAAATCCCAAAATCAAGTCTATTGTGTTAGATTGAGTTGTAAGGTTGTAAAGTTTTTGTAGAAAAGATTTGTTGTTATTGTAAGGCTTCTCGAGAGTCCGTGAAATCTCTGAGGATTCAAGTGCAAGTTAGTTACTAGCTTTGAATCACTTTCCCTTGGAAGTATAGAAAAATGGATACCGAGTGAAGGTATTCATCATGTTATGGATAGAGTGGATGTAGAAGAGATGTTCCGAACCACTATAAATTGTTTGTGTCTCTTTACTTTAAGTTATTTGGTGATGCATTACACAATTCTTACACCTGCATTATTTACGATGTTGCAATATGATAGACCAATATCAAACACAAAACTAATAAAATAATTAAGATGTATAAGAAAAGAAGCGAAAGAGATGAATCCCTACAAAAAAAAGAGAAAAAGATAGAAAAGAGAATGAAGAGAGAGGGTGAGAGATGAATTTGAAGAGAGAGGAGAGAGAATGCAAGATCACACCATTAAGAGAAAAGTACAACAATGTCCTTCCATTTATCATATTAGGTAATATATTAATAGAAATAGAACAATAAAAACTGACTGTAGATCACACAAAATGAATGCTTCAGATTATTTCTTATTTTTTATGAAAATTCTCTTTTGTATTTGATCTCTCATCTATCTATATATATATATATATATATATATATATATATAGAGAGAGAGAGAGAGAGAGAGAGAGAGAGAGAGAGAGAGAAAGAGAGAGAGTTGGAAGTGTAGTGATTTGTCTTCGGAATGACAACGTATTTATAGAGTTGAAAATATATTCTGAATTTAATATTCATTATACTAATTGCTAAATTAATGAAACACTATATGTAAGGAGCATAATCAATGCACTAATCACTTGATTTGCAAAAAACTTTGAACATGTAGACAAATGTAATTTTTGGTAATTAGCATAACTAAAGCACATGCAAATTTAAAAGTGAAAATTGTGTATCATAAATACAATTAAAGAAAAAAGGAGGTATATAATGATGACGAAATGAAGATTTGGGTCATAATCACAATACATATAGCTTATTACATGGTGAATATAATTATGGTTAACTTTTAAAGCCAAATTGTATTCCATTTTCCTATCTTAGAAAATCAGATATTAGGTGGACATTAATAATGATTGGATGTCATTATGGTATATTATATTAAAGCCATATACTCAATGTTTTGCTAATTTTATGGATCACTTTGAATTTGGAAAATTAATTTTACTTGTTTATGAGCCTTTGATCACGTCATTTCTAAATTGTATCAAAAAAATAAATTTTATACTTGTAAGCAAAAAATAAATTAGCATAATATCATCTAAATTATTAATAATATTCCTTTTTTTTTTGCACATAAGTCCATATATGATGTGAATATAACCTTATAAATAACACCTACAAATAATAATATCTTGATGAATTTAAAAATTATATATATATATATATATATATATATATATATATATATATATATATATCTCATTTTCCTTTGTCTGAGTAATTTTTTTTCGAAAAAATACATCGGATGTATTTTTTATTTTAAATTTGAGTAATTCATTATAGAGGCACAAAAAAAAAAAACTCATTTAGACATTGTAAAATCAATTTTAGGTATGTGATATAAAAAACAAAAAAACTACCCAATTTTTTTAATATGAGACTAAAATGCCCTTACTTTTGAGCACATGGTCACTCTCTTCCCCTTCCCTCTCTCCTAGGGTTGGTAAAGTAGCAGCCGACCCGGTCCAACCTGGCCCGACCCACACCGGCCGGCCCGGCCCGATTTAATCTATTTTTTTTATTTTTTATTTTTTAATCTTTCGAAATGTGCAATTACGCAGTACGTTTATGTTCTTTTAGAACTGTCTACCGGTAAGTGGTAAGTGGTAAATGGATAATATCAAATTGTAACTGTATTACGCAGTACGTTTATGTTCTTTTAGTACTGTTTACCAAGCAAGCCGGGCCGGGTCGGGTCGGGTCGGGTTGAGCTGCTACTTTACCCGCCCTAGGGGAGAGGGAAGGGCATTTTTGTCCTCCAAAGTAAAAATTAGGTATTTTTTGTGTAAATTATATTCCAAAGCTAAAATTGATTTTACAAAGTCAAATTGGGTAAAAAAGTATATTATCTTTTCATTATATATATATATTGTAAAAAGTTTTATGACAATTTAAATTAATAATCAAATGGATATGATGGAAAATATTGAAAATAAATATGATACAAATGAAAATAATTAATTCTAAATTTAATAGTCATTAAACTAATTGCTAAATTAATGCAAAAATATAAGGAGCATGATCAGTGCACCGATTGATATCTGATTTGATAAAAATTTGCAATTTTATGTCATCTTTATCCTTATTTATATTAAAAAGTAAGATTTAAAATAAATATAATAATACAAATGATAATAATTAATTATGAATAACCTAAGTATAATTTATTATTTATATTAAAAAGAAAGATTCAAAATAAATAATGTATAATCAAAATCAAAATAAATATAAAAAAACACGTCTATGAAAATGCTATTATACAACATTTATCATATTTTTATTGATATAAATGTATATAATGAGACGTAATTAATGAACTGATAAATTATATAGACTAATATATATTATTTATGTAATTAATAATTAATAATTGATGTAGAGGGTGAATCTACAATTGAGGTTAGATCCGACTCGTCCGGTTGAACGGGTTGGATTGATTGAACGGGTTGGGCACTAGCAACCTGTCACACAAGCAACAAACGTAAGAGCCCTTCAAGAGCACCGGTGTGGGTGTCCGGTGAGGACCTCCAACGCTCAAGTCAGTAGGGCAATATAGTGATGTGAAAAAGTAAATAAATTGAATTGAAATGATTAATAATTAAGAAAGAAAATACGAGATAGTCAAAAGCCAGTTGATCCGACTGAGACGATTGAGACGGTTGAGGTGGTCGTTCTTGCTAGTCCAACTAGTTAGAATAATCGGAAACCTCAAATTCAAAGAGTACAAGCATGTTGTGAAGGTGGAGAGCAAGAGAGCAAGAGTGGAGAGTATGAGTAAATATGTGAGAGAGGGGATGATCCAGATGAATGGGATGAGTCGTATATATATATATATATATATATGACAGCTTGACCCCCTTAGGGTTTAGTCCGATCGTCCTTATCCGTTAGCTCCACTTGCTAGTCTATTCCGACTATCGCGGATGAGATAGCTTTTGTTGACTCGTTCTCCAACCCTAGTTGCAGGAGAAGGCGGCTTGACCCGGTCAGGCGTGTAGACAAGTTAGTTCGTTTAGGCGGACACCCTTGGGCCCAAGAATGAGTATTGGGTCCAATTGATCGCGTTGGGCCAGTTGAATAGTTTAGGCTGACGAATTGTACCACTATAGTTTGTTCACACTCTTTAATTAAATTAATAAATTAATTGAAGAATTAAAAGGATTAGCTCGTGTGCGTCCCGGGTTCGAGTCCTTCATGGCGCGGCCTTAAAATTTGCATGGTAAAAAAAGAAGGGATTAGCTCACGTAAATGGAGCCGATGGGACCCACATAATTATATTTCATTTAAACTAATTTTTGACAATTCGGTCGGCCAAGGCCTCGTGAGCCTAGTCGGTTGAGCGGCTATATCCAATAAAATGTGGAAGATAATTAAAATATATAGTAACATATGCTAGATTGTTGATGATGCGGAATCATCATGTCATTTAAATTATAATGGACACAGAAATTGCTGCACGATTCCATAAGAATTAATTTCGTAATTCTTAACTTTTTGAAAGGCAACTTTGGAGATGAAGGTCTTACCTTTTATCTTTTTTAAAATTAATTTCCATTCTCATTGCCTTATTCCATTGTCAGCAATACACGCAAATATGAAGGGGTATAGCTGGTATAGTTGGCCTGTTTGTCACAGGAAAAAATAAATGGAAAAAAGGAATTTAGCTTCTGCTTGGAGAAACCATTTGCCACTTCGACATGTTGATTGGGCCCACTCTTGGAAAGAAAGGTAACTCCATCTTGAGCTTTGAATGATCATGTTGAGCGGATTGAACAGGTTGACCCTGTTGACCTTGATCTTTTATCTCACAGGTTTGTCATCTTTCCTTTATCTTTTCTTTTTTTTTTCTTTTTTTTAGCAGATTGAGATATTGAGAGTTCCATTCCTATTTCCTCTGTCGGCGACACGTTTCAGAAGGTAGAGGGAGCAAACCTTCTTTTATTTGTTCCAGCTGAACCAGTTGAGAGACTGTTGTTGCTTTTTTTGTTCTTATATTGAATGGGTTGGCATGAATGTGGCGCTTATTTCCCATTTCTCTTTCTTTTTCATTTGTGCCAGCTGAACGAATTGAACTTCCTCTTCCTTCTCTCTCCCTCTTTCTTTTTTCTTTATTACGCCCAATTGCAGCGGTTGTGGGGGTTGAGGCAATTCGCAGAGCAGATTTAGCAGGTTTGCCTTCTTTCTCCCCCTCCCCCAAAACCCTCTTTTTTTAAATTTTTATTCTTGTTTTCATATTGCACCGGCTGAGCCAGATGAGCATGACTGAGTTATTTAATTCATGTTAAGCAGATTGAAGTTGCTGCAGTTGTTGTACCTATTGATTGGAAAAGAAGAGTAAGCAACTGAGGGCATCGATTTTTTGTTTCTTTTGTTGGAAATATGAATCGGAAGGTAAGCGGACGAGTTATGCTCCATTCTTAGGTTCAGCCACTTGAGCATACTAGACAAAAGACAAATCCGAACGGTTAGGCTGTTTGAGACTTCATCCCTTTTGTTTTTGTTGTTTCTATTTGACAGCTACCCCATTTGGAAGAGCACCAGAATAGCAACTATCTCGCTAACTTATCTCGTTGATTGGGTATGTTGGTTCGATTGCCTTGACGGATTGAGTGTGTGAACTAATTGGGAAGGAAAGACTGCCCACTTGTTGGTAAAATCTCACGCATTTTACCTTTTTTATCTATAGGTAAGAGTGAAAGTTTAAATTTACTTTCACCTCATCTAAATTCACTTTCACTTCTAAAAATTTAGAAGCATTTGGAGAACTTGGTAATTTCTAGAGAGAGAATTAAATTGTTAGTTAGTAACTTCGAGAGGGAGATATACTTGAAGCAAGAGAGGAATTGATAGAGAGAGCAAATGGCTGGGTACCACTCCGACCGCGAGAGCACTCCATCAAGGTAAATGTTCTCTCCACTCATTTTTCTCTTGTACTTGGTTGATGTATTAGTCGATTAGTGTTGATGATCTGATTGGCATGCTCAATATGCTAGAATGCTTCTCATATATAATGCTTGCTTGTCCTACTTGATCAAGTTGACCCAATTGACATGATTAATGCGATAGAATACTTCCCATAGGAAATGTTTGCTCTCCCTGTTTGGTTCAATCGACCTCTTTGGCATGTTGAGCATGATAGAACACTTTCCTTAGAAAATATGTGCTCACCTTACTTGTTTCGGTGGAAATGATAAGCATGATTAATTGAGTTGTGTTGGTTGATTGTTTCCTTGTCCTTTATTGCTTGTATGTGTGTTAGTACTTAGATACTCCATCCATCCCCCAAGTATAGACTGAAACTTTTTGGCACGGAGTTTAATGTGGTGTGATGATATATTAATAAATTAAAGTGTTAAAGTGATAAAGTAGAATAATTGTTGGGCCCCTTTAATATTTTTGTGTGTGGTAAAGTGTTAAAGTATAAAGTGTTTGTGTATTGTGGGGCCTACTACCATAAAAGAAAATAGTCTATAGATAGGGGACACCCTGTTATAGTAATAAGGTTAATAGATGGGGGACGGAGGGAGTAGTATTGTTGATGTTAGGTGTTCGGCAGATATACATGTTGCGAGTAATCATGTTGGGTCTTCTGGATCAACTGGTAGGGTTGTTGAGTCACCCGGGGGGCGATGGTAGTTGCACTATTCCTTCTGGGGTGATTTATTGTGATCCGGATGATAGGATAGAAGAGAGACCTCTAGTTGCTATTGATTTTGCTGGGCCGATTAGGGGGGTAGACCTAATATGTTCCTTAAGAAAGGGAATCCCGAAACGAAGTTGGAGTTCGGGGAGTTAAGTACCATTCGTAGGTGTTATGGCATTCTCAAACTTATAGCATGGCTTTACCTACTGGTCCCGAGAGGGCGGACTGGAAGATTCCCGGTTGGACTGCCATGTACGAGCTTCCTCTTTCAAAGGGTGCCCGATTGCCTCTTCCTAAACTATTGCTCGGAGTTTGCAATTATCATGGGATCGCTCCGAGCCAACTGATGCCTAATGCTTGGCGTGTAGTCATGGCTGTTGAACGATTTGGTGAAATGAAAGGTATACAACTCACGTATCTAGAGTTCTAAGCATCTTACCACCTACACGTAAGCAAGCACGAAGAAGGTAGGTATATGCTGGTAAACCAATTAAAAGAGTCTCGCTTGATCTTCGACAAGGTTGGTAGTGATGGAGACTGGAAAAATCATTATTCTTCATCCCTTTCAACGCCTTGGGCGCTTCGGATTATCCGAATATTCCGAATTTGTGGGATTCTGCTTGTGAGTGTTTATGATGCTTGGTTGAAACAAATGTGCTTCTTGATGTTGTTCGTGTCATACTCACATTTTCTATCTTTACTTGCAGGTTGTACAGATAGCTCCGGTTTGGTTGTTCTTCTTAATCTTAAAGAGAAGTTCGCGAAGTGGTTGAAGTTTCATCCGGAGGAGCGTAAGTACTCAACTATCTTAACAGAAAGGAATCTTGACGAAAGCTCTCTAAGGAACCGAGTCACCCATATCTCTATCCACCCCGAAGGTACCCATTAATCCGGTTATGAAAGTTGAATATCATTAGCCTATTTTCTTCATCATCAGGACATGCTTAATTATTCAGCATGTCCCGATGATGAAGAAAATAGACTAATGATATTCAACTTGCATAACCGGATTAATGGGTACCTTCGGGGTGGATTGAGATATGGGTGACTCGGTTCCTTAGAGAGCTTTCGTCGAGATTTCTTTATGTTAAGATGGCTGAGTGCTTCCGTTCCTCATGAGGAAACTTCAACCACTTTGCGAACTTCTCTTTAAGATTAAGAAGAACAACCGAACCGGAGCTATCTGTACAACTTGAAAGTAAAGATACAAAATATGAGTATGACACGCATAAGATCAAGAAACACATTTGTTTCAACCAAGCATCATAAACACTCACAAGTAGAATCCCACAAATTCAGAATATTCGGATAATCCGAAGCGCCCAAGGCGTCGAAAGGGATGAAGAAATAACGATTTTTCCAGCCTCCATCACTACCAACCTTGTCGAAGATCAAGCGAGACTCTTTTAATTGGTTTACCAACATATACCTACCTTCTTCGTGCTTGCTTACGTGTAGGTGGAAAGCTGCTAAGAACTCTTGATACGTGAGTTGTATACCTTTCATTTCACCAAATCATTCAACAGCCATGAGTACACGCCAAGCATTACGCATCAGTTGGCTCGGAGCGATCCCATGATAATTGCAAACTCTGAGCAATAGTTTAGGAAGAGGCAATCGGGCACCCTTTGAAAGAGGAAGCTCGGACATGGTAGTCCAACCGAGAATCTTCCAGTCCGCCCTCTCAGGACCAGTAGGTAAAGCCAGGCTATAAGTTTGAGAATGCCATAACACCTACGAATGGTACTTAACTCCCCAAACTCCAACTCCATTTCGGGATTCCCTTTCTTAAGGAACATATTAGGTCTACCCCCCTAATCGGCCCAGCAAAATCAATAGCAACTAGAGGTCTCTCTTCTATCCTACCATCTGGATCACAGTAAATCACCCCAGAAGGAATAGTGCAACTACCATCGCCCCTGGGTGACTCAACAACCATACCAGCTGATCCAGAAGACCCAACATGATCACTCGCAACAAGTATATCTACCGAATACCTAACATCAACAATACTATCTAAGTACCAACACACATACAGGCAATAAAGGGCAAGGAAACAATTAACCAGCACAACTCAAATAATCATGCTTATCATTTCCACCGAAACAAGTAAGGTGAGCACATGCCAAAGAGGTCAATTGAACCAAACAAGGAGAGCAAACATTTCCTATGAGAAGTATTCTATCACATTACGCATGTCAACTTGATCAAGTAGACAAGCAAGCATTATATATGGGAAGCATTCTAGCATATTGAGCATGCCAACAGGTCCAATCGGATCCTCAACACCAATCGACAAATACATCAACCAAGTAAGAGAGAAGAATGAGTGGAGAGAAAATTTATCTCGATGGAGTGCTCTCGGGGTCGGAGTAGTACGCGGCCATTAGCTCTCTCTATCAATATCTCTCTTGCTCCAAATATTTCTCCCTCTAGAAGTTACCAACTAATAATTTCTCTCTCTAGAAATTACTACGTTCTCCAAATGTCTCTAAGTTTTTACTAGTGAAAGTGAATTTTGATGGAGTGAAAATAAATTTCAACTTCTATTCTTATGGATAAAAATGCATAGTACACTTACCTACAACCTGCCCTTATTTCTCTCCTCAATCAATACCAATCTGCTCAGCAGCTGAATAGAAGAAAGAAAGAAGGCTAATCGATCCAATAGTAAAGGCAAAAAAGGAAAAAAAGAAACAAGGCAAACTTGCGAACCTACTTAACCTGTTTAAGCCGTCATATATATATACGACTCATCCCGTTCATCAGGATCATCCGATCTCTCACGTATTCACTCACACTCTCCACTCTTGCTCTCTCGCTCTCTACCCTCCCAACGTGCTCATACTCCCTGAAACGGAGGTTTCTGATCATTCGAACTAGCAGAACTAGCAAGAACGACCACTTCAATCGTCTCAGTCGGATCAACCGGCTTATTCGACCATCTCGCATTATCTTTCTCAACTATTAATAATTTCAATTCAAGTTATTTACTTTTTCACATCATCCTATTGCCCTATTGACTTGAGCGTCGGAGGCCCTTCACCAGACACCCTCATCGGTGTTCTTGAAGGGCTCTTACATTTGTTGCTTGTGTTGACAGGTTGCTAGTGTCCGACCCGTTCAATCAATCCAACCCGTTCAACCGGACGAGTCGGATCTAACTTCAATTGTAGATTCACCCTCTACAATTGACATAAATGTAAATGAATATAAGTAATAAATGAACTGAACTTACCATATGTAGCTTCCGTAGCTACTACTCCATCTGTCCTTTTTGAGTTGTTACATTTCTTTTTGGCACGAGTTTTCCAAGCGTTTTGATGATATATTTTAAAATAAATTTTTGAAATATTTTTTCTTTAACGGGATACTACAAGTGATGAAATATCCCGAAAAAGAAAATATATTTCAAAAATTTATTTTAAAACCTATCACCAAGACGTTTGGAAAATGCGTGCTAAAATGAAATGTAACAACTCCAAAGGGACGGAGAGGGTATTATGTATTATATAGACATGTTTAGTCATAAATGATTTTTTTTTTAAAAAACTTTTTAGATGATAATGTATCATGAATACTTTTTTATTTTTTATATCTTGTGAACTAATATGGCTATTTTCATACGTTAAAAAAATATTAAAAACACATACAATGAAAAATAAAAGTCTCAATTAAACCACATGGAAGACAGAGTGTTTTAATTGATTTTTTTAAATCAACATCATTGGTGTTTCAATAGGAGAAACAATACAAAATGTAAAGACCTATAACTTAAAAGATAAGATTAGGTTCAAATCTTAAAAGATGGACAGTATCATGAAAAATATCATGTGAAATTCTACAGATATCAGCACGCCTGCGTGCGCACACATGGGGAGTGATTTTTGCGAGAACCATCCTTATTATATGAAATATGAATACATTATTAAATGTGTAATTGGAAATATGAATAAATAAGTCTTATATAGTTTTTAATGTTTAATGTGCCAATGATCGACTTGGCTATGCCATAGATTGAGAAATCTTCCACCTTAAAAAAATAAATTTTACTAAATAATCTAAACCCCACCATAAGAATTGTAAACCTGATACTATCACATCAACAATGGACACATTAAGTGTGTACATAGTCGAAATTTTGTAATGTTTCAACATATTTTTAATAAATTAATGTCACAAGGTATAAAATGGCCCTATGCATCATGCGGGTGAATTATTAGTTTACATAAAAATCAAACACGACTCATAAATTTTGCCAACTACGTTTATTTTGAACTCAAGCACTTTATTCGTCCTGTTTCATTAGTCCCATTGTCTATTTTCATCCGTCTCATTTATTAGTTTTATTTCCTAAAATGACAAAAAATACTTAGCTACAATTAACTATCTCTCCTTAGAATTAATTATAGTCATATATTTCTTCCTTCCTTGGTTCATGTGCTCAATCCCAATAAGACTAATATAAAGGGACATAGAGAGTATATCCTTACGCGATCTTTAAATCTCAATGGTCAAATCCAGCTTAAATTTTAGAAGCCCAATTATTTTGGGCCGAACAGCCCAACCCAATCGTTTTTCATGCACTCGGCCCGCTAGATCAGGTCGGGCTGGCCCGACCCGGACCCTTTGATAGCTCAACATCTTAGATTCTTAGTCTAGTGGCGCATTAAAGAGGAAGAAAGGAACAAGAGACCATGAGACCATCTATGATCTATAAAGAAACCACCGTTTCGCCGAGCCTTACAAATTGCCGCCTTCACATTATGATCGCCCAAATACCCACGCTAATCAAACAAAATCTCTAATTCAAAATTCTTGTTGCGGCTGCTCTATGTGGATGATCGATCTCAACCATATACAGATCTTTCTTGTGCTCTTTCCCTCCGCTTAAATTGATTTGTTCGATTCTCTTGGTTGGTTTTAAGTTATTTGCTTGGACTTCTCTCTTTGGGTGTCCTCTGATCCATCTTTTTAGCTAGTCGCTGTAAAGTGGACTATAAGATCCCTACCAAATTCCCAAATTCCCGAGATTGTTAATCACTAATTGTTACGGTGATTTCCCCCCTTTAATTACTAAATCCCGAGTGAAAGTGGCATCTTTGTGTTCTTAACTTGATTATTTTTAGGGGTACTGCTTTTCTTCTCATGGGGTTTTCGAATTTTGTTTGAAGCTGATTAAGGGTTCTCGAAATTCATCCCAGAAGAAGCAGAGAGGAATATAAAGATTCAATCTTGGTCTCTTATGTGGTAGATCTTTTACATTCCGTAGAACCAACCTTTTGTATGTTTGTAGTGATAAAGGGAAAGGGAGAGAGAGAGATTGAGATGGTGCGGAATAGGGAGAAAGAAGCAGTAGATAGTCGATTGATTCCTCCTGTTTCGTTATCAGTTGCAGATTCATCAATAAGCCTGTTTAAAGTAATCTCTACTTTGATAATTTTTGTATTAGGTGTAGTTATAGGATTAGTATCTAGCTCACACATCGATAAGTACTTTACTTTCGAGGGCGATCAGTTTACTTTCAAAAGTATTTATTTCGAAACAGCACAATTTAGCAGCCATGATAATCAGGTTGTGCTTGTAAATGGTGAAAGAGATGATTGCCTGAGTATGGACAGAGTCATCCGGCCTCGGAATTTGATCCATCAAATGACAGATAAAGAGTTGTTTTGGAGGGCCTCATTAGTACCTCAAAAGGAAGATTTTCCATTCAAGAGAGTCCCTAGGGTGGCTTTCATGTTCTTGACGCGTGGGCCGTTGCCTATGTTGCGATTATGGGAGAGGTTCTTTAGTGGCCAGGATGTGGAAAAATATTCTATATATGTGCATGCTCTTCCTGGATTCGAGCTAGAAGTGTCCAACTCCTCTGTCTTTTACAGGCGCCAGATCCCGAGCCAGGTATGAATTCTGAAGTGATGCATCTTTTGTATGTTTACTATTTGTAATTCTTTCTTGGTTGTACTTGTGGAAGATGTTGTGTATTCTATTGATGATTGTTCTCATGCTATTTTCATTGGGCGATCAGGAATTGTTTATTTGTTAGTAGCTGTTTTTCACCAGATGCACTGCGCCTTTAATTCTATATGGAAAGCCTATGACTTTTGCTTCAAGAGGCATAGGAAATAGACTATCAAGTTTTGACTGTTTAATGGTAATGAAACATAGGTAAGAACAAAAGTTTTCCTGTAGTGAAATACTGAAACCATGAGAGAGTATACATGAAAACTGAAAAGTGTAGGTAACAAGCAGATGGGTGGTATCGTGGTAGAAAATCTTGTACGAGTAGATCTTAAGGATTTCTGGACGAACTTATTATTTGATATCTAACTAGAAGGCAGTTAGTACTTGAAGAGTGTATTGAATGCTGATCTCAAGTTTGAGTTACTACAGTTGGAGGGCCTAAAAGAATGGAACATATTTGAGATGCTACGTATGGAGGATCAGTAGTTTTTTTTTTCTAATTATCAAGTGAATTATTTGATGAACTGATCCTCTTTTGTAAGAGTTATCTTAATTTTGGGTCTGCTCTCTAGATATACTTTAGTAAACAATTTTTGTGTGATTTCTTATGAAAATTAGTCCGGAGTCAGGATTTCGCTTCGAGGCTTGTTGTATGACTGCAGAACATAGAATTTGGTTTGAAACCAAAGTACTTTGTCATTTTCAACGAACATAGAAATCTGCTATTACGTGAAAAGCATAATTTTGATGAGACTATAACCTGTCATTTTTTTAACTCAATTTCTACCTCAATTAGCTGCCCATTGTTAGTTAAAGAAAATCGCAGTTTACAATTTGTTTTTTGGAAATGATGCGTGAAATAGGATCCTCTTTAGGGATAGTTGGTTTTTTGAGCTGCAGAATAGAATATTCATGTTTGCGTTAAAGTTATTCCACTTGAGTTCCAGAAGTTAATACTTGGATAAAGGGGGGGAGAGGGGATTGTGCAGTGATTTTTTGCTTGGCCTTTTCTTTCCTAATCATCCCTTGTAGATAGATGATACCCTTATTCTCAAAAAATTGCAGCATGTTGAATGGGGATCAGTCTCACTGGTCGATGCAGAGAAACGGCTCTTAGCCAACGCCCTTCTCGACTTCTCAAACGAGCGATTTGTTCTTCTATCTGAGAGTTGTATCCCTATATACAACTTTGGCACGGTCTACTCGTATCTCATGGGATCTGACCACAGTTTTGTGGAATCATATGATGAACCCTCTCGATACGGCCGCGGTCGCTACAGCCGTTGGATGAAGCCAGATATCAAACTTTCAGAGTGGAGGAAAGGATCTCAGTGGTTCGAGATTCGTCGCAATTTGGCCGTGAAAATCGTTGCAGACTCCAAGTATTACTTGCTCTTCAAGAAGTACTGCAAGCCTTCTTGCTACCCAGACGAGCATTATATCGCGACCTATTTACGCAAATTTCATGGCGCCCTAAATGCGAATCGAACAATCACTTATGTTGATTGGTCGTTATTAGGCCCTCATCCAGCGACGTTCGGGGCTTCCAACATAACAGTAGGGTTTATGGAGTCGCTCAGGAGTAACATCACACGATGTTCGTACAACTCGAGGAATACATCGGTATGTTATCTCTTTGCTAGGAAGTTTGATCCAAGCGCTTTAGAGCCCTTGCTCAATATTACCCCTCAAGTAATGGGATTCTGAATTCACTTGATACCATTTTGTTCTGCTGTAAAGGTTTTGGTAGAATTATGTTCTACAATTTTGTTACCTTAGAAGAAAGTCTTGGTTTGATAAATTGGTGAATAGACCAGTCGTCTCTTCATAAGAAATATGCAGATATAGTATTTTCAATAATGTTTTGGTCAATTTAGGGGTAAAAAAGAGAATTTATGGATAAAGTATAATTTTGATATTATACGATTTAAAAATATGTTGAATTTATTTATTATGAACTCTCTTTGTCGTGTTCAACTTGACACGTTTTTTGAATATGTGTGAGTATAAAATAATAAAAATGTGTCAAGTAGAATGTGAAAGGAAGAGTATCATGGAATATTATTGTTTTCACTTTGTTATAAGTCTAAATTGTTGATTAACAAATAAGAAAAGTGACTAAATTTGTGAGACTAAAGAGTGTGGATTTAACAACTCAATAAAATGTGTAGTATTTGTCATTCAACTAAAGTAATCATTTAGTATTATAGTAATATAGAATAATCATATCATGCGTTTAATCATATATTATAGAGAATATATTATGTCTATTGCACTCTGATAATCCACTCAACATTGATAGAATGTGGAAGTCAATTACTACATCATATATATAGGCAATGGAAAAGAGGTTCCAACGCATTACGACTAAAGCTTAAGCAATGAATGCCGTAGATACAAAACACCTCCAAATAAAGTTGGTGGTAGTGAGAAATGATATTATTATATTCACAAAGCTGCCGTAATCTTATTTAATAAAAAGTAAAGCGGAAGGAAAGAACTTGCTTTTTTGCATCTTATTTTGAAACCGTATTTTTGTTAATTTGTTTCATCTATTTTTGTGTTTTGTTTTGATAAAGTACCGGTAAGTCAATCCCTATGGAAACAAGGTTCTATTCCACTCTCGAATTAATGGTTTGCAATAAGCGTGCGCCGGAATTAAGCACCGGCCGGTTAGTCAATCTATAGACTAACCCTTCTAATAATTAATTTGGCATTTATGCTCCCAAAAAAAAAAATGTTTGCAATAAGTGTACGCATTAGCTCGAAATATATTGACAGTACGTAGGTAGGAATGATTTAAGAATGAAATGATCATTTTTTTTTTCATTCTTACTTGTATAATTAGTATTGGTTTACAATTCCCGATCAAAAAAAGTATTGGTTTACAATTACGAATAACCAGTCTCGCAAGAATTAGTAATTCTAATAAGATGAGATTAGTCTTTCCTCTCACTCCTCTTGGTATTAGTTAATTTTGATTGTCAAAAGTTTATTCGAAATTGGAAGAAATTATCCTTACTTATTATTTTGACATGATTCATTAAATTTTGTCAGGAACTTTGTTTAGATCGAGTCAGTCTTGGCCATTGGGCCAATGAAGAATCTAACATGAATAAGTTTTGTGTGATTTTTTTATTTTTTTTGGACTACCAGTAGGCCGGACTAATATGTTTTGTCCCGAGCTAAGCAGAATTTTGCAAAAAAAAATTCGGATCGGTTGGGTCTTGCCCCATTGGATCAAGTACATAATTGCAACCTAACTAATTTTTTGTGGCTTTTTTGGACTAGTCAAGCCTATTCCGAGCCTAGTGGTTTTTGAACAAAAAATAAAAAAAATCAGATATGACGAGCTAAAATTATTGAGCCTTAGCCCAATCCAAAATTATTTTTATATTATAAAAATATTGGGTTGGGCCAACCATGGGCTTGCTAAATCTTTACATGATTTTAGACGGATCGACCCAACACGAAATGCAATCGGATTAAATCTTATTGCCCAACTGGCTCGTAATCGGGTCTACTCAGAATTAGGTAAACCGAACTATTTTAGTCAGCCTAACGAGCGGGCAAGTTGGTAGAAATATCATGGTCCGATTGAATTTTAGGTTGAGCTGACCCATCTAAAATGATCAAAAGGTTATAGACATTCCAGTTAGTCTATTTTGCACTACTAAAAAAACGCTCATTCCATTCATAGTCGATACCAACCACATGAATGGAATGAGTTGGTTCATTCATTTTCTATGCTTATTTCATTACTAAGTCTATTCTAATCCTACTAAATACTCCCTCCGTCTCATTGTGATTGACGCGTTTCTTTTCGGCACATGATTTAAGATGGAAGTGATTAGTGTATAAAGTGTATTGTGTTTAGGAATGTAATGTTGTTTATGTATTTAGGCATATTTTAATACTAGAGCATCATAAATGTATAAAACATATTGATGTACAATCTTAAATGAAAGATCATATCAAGACCTTTAATATGGTATAATTTTTTTTATAAAAATCCGAGAACAAACGAGCAAGTTATGATAATTTAAAGTTTTATAATGTAAATTATATTGGGATACGTGTTGAAAGATGAGTGGATGATGAGATTCAATTAGAGAAAATTAAGTGTAATAAGGGATTTACTAATTGTACCATTTAAGAGTTAATTATTTCCCAAAAAGAAAACGTGTCAATCTTAGTGAGACGACCCAATAAGGCAAACATGTCAATCATATTCATAGTGAGACGGAGGGAATATCATTCGTGCCTCCCAGCCATCACATAACTTCATAATCGGACCTGTGGAATTGCTTTAGTAGATTATTGAAGAAAAACAATTTGAGTTTGGATATGGGTATCTGTAGGGGTTATATATATATATATATATATTCGTGAGAACCCACTTATTTAAAGATATATTTATGATTTTCTATACACGCAATTATATATTTTATTTTACAAATCATGCATATTATGTGTCACAATTATGCAGAACAACATAAAAACATATATAAATAAGAATGTGAAAACATTATTTGCAAAAAAAGAAACATCTATCTATATTTATAAAGTAGCAATTTTCTTGATTATTTTGCCAAATTCTCATAATTTTGCATAATTAATCAATACTTTAATCTAATTAATATGTAGGGGCAAATTGTCAACTACCCACTTTTATTTAGAGAAATCAAAATATACTCACCTCTTTTAATTTACACCCCAACTATCCATTTTTTTTTGTCTTTTTGTGCACATGAGTAAACATTTTTTCCTTAAATACCATTCTTTTGTTTTTTTCCTTCCTTCCCCTCTCTATTTTATTTTCACCACTCTCTTCCTTTTTTTCTTTCTCTATTTTCTTTCAGTGATCTCGTTTTTTTGTCTTTTTGTTTTTTTTCCACTGATTTCATTTTTTTTCTTCCAAGTTTTATTTTGATTTTTTTCTTCCTTTTCTTTTTTCGTTCCTTTTTTTTAGTTTTTTCTTGTTTTTTATTTCATACCCAATTCAGATCTAGTGGGGAAGGAACGCTTTCAAGCAGCGTATCCAACAACCACATCATCAGTGAGCTTATTAAGCATACCCACAGTGGATATTATAACATTACGACTTATAGTTTGTTAGTAGAGTAGGGAAGAGCGGATGAAAAAACTTATATGTATGAAGGTGCTAAATCGATTTTTGAGAAGATGATTTCATCACTAGGAAAACTCAAATATGATTGAGTTATCCTTAATCAATATTTAAATAACGGGCTGCTTGACATTATATCCTTCAATTATATCGAACGACGTGTAATTTTACTTTAAATGAATATAACCACGCGAAAAAAATCTTATCTCTCATTTACCTAATTTTTTTTCGACCCAACAGAAAACTTGATATGAAAAATACAACTACTTGAAAAAAATTTACCAATCGTCAATTTAGTTCTATTTACAACGTATAATTAGAGGTTGAACATTCAAAATGAGTATAACTACACGAGAAACAGGACATCATCTAATCTATTTTTCTATTACAATGATCAACGGCTACTTGACATTCAAAACGAGTAAAACTAATTGAGAAATGCCACACCTCATTGATCTTCTTTTTTTTTTTTTGATTTTTTTTCTAATTCAATTTAACGTTATTTTTTTTCGAATGAATCCTAATAATACTATAATCTTAAAATAAATAATTCTATCATTATTTTTCACAAGAAGTGATCCCCGTCGAATTTCGACGGACACTAAATTAGTAATTATATATATAAAAAAAACACGAAAATATATATAAATAAATGGGTTATCATAGTTCTCACGAATATGAACCGCTGTCTAAGAGGCATAAAATTAGTCAATCCATTCAGGAGGCGTACTTTCATAATTTTAATTTCAAGATAATACTCCCTCTGTCAACGATCTATAGACCCATTTTTTTTGGCACGCGTTTCCACGCGTGCCGATGATGGGTTTTACAATGATTTTTTAAAAAACAAATTCTTTTACGGGATACTAAAAGAATTTGTTTTTAAAAAAATTATTGTAAAATCCATCTTCCACGTGTGCAAAAAAAAAAAGGTCTATATATCGTGAACGGATGGAGTATATAAGAGGAGAGAATATTAGAATATTCTTGTATATTTAAGTGAGTTGTCCTCCCTAGGGATGTTAATTAGGGGTAATTCCTATTAGGTTTCTGGATCGGTTCATGACCTCAGGTTAAATCGAGACAAATTTATTTCGGACTAGATATTTTCAACTATAATTCTAAATCTCCGGGTTGCGGGCTAAACTGTTGGGCCAAAAGTTTGATGAAATATTAAATGCGTACATATTTTTTGATAACCGTGATTTTTATAATAAATAATTCATATTATATCGTCTAAAACACTTTTTCTCATATTAATTTGATAACAACATGCATAATATATACTATAAGGAACTTGTTGGTCCCGGAAAGAGTTCATTGGTGTATGGGGGGGGGGAGAGAAATACACCAATTTCCAACTGTTTTGCGTTTTGTGCGATTTGGCAAACACGAACTGACTAAGGTGAACTGAGTCAGGTAGTTTGATCAAAGTGTAAGTTCAGTTTATCCAACTCAGACTGTGAACAACTAAGTTTGTTAAACTGAACTGGAGTGCAGAAGTTGGTGGCTAGTGTTGGAAAACTCTTGAGAAAATTCTTTTAACTTAAACTAACAGATTGTCATATGCATGCAAATTGATATGCTTGTTAGTATGATAGTTTAAGAACATATAAGCTGTAAAGAGAGAATAAAGAGAGAGAGAGAGAGAGATCGAGACACGAGAGTTTATGTGGTTCGGAGATAAACCTCCTACATCCACATCAGATCTTGCGATCTGAAATTCCTTTCTTTGGATTTCCTTATCTCTTCTTTATACTGGTTAAGAACCAGCCTTATTCTTCGTCAGTTTCTCGACGAAAACCAAGCATGAGTTATGGGTTACAACCTTCCTTTACAACTTACAATAAAATATAAACTTAACCGCTAAACTCTTCCTTGTTGCAGAACTTGACTGTGCTCAACAATGGTGGAAGTTACAACTCTTCTATCTACTAAAATATATCTAATCAGAATATATAGATAGAGTTTGAGCGAGTAAGCTAGACAGCAGTAAACGTCTAATACTCAGATTCCAGAATGAGAAATCTCATTTTCAAAATTTGGGAAACTCGTCTAATTTCGAGTGTTGAATGATTTGAGCGTGATAAATTTCTTCAGCGATTTGGCTTGAAAGCTTTTAGTTTCCTGTATTTGATTCTGGAATGGAAGAAGGTATATATAGGCTTCATTTGAAATAGAGCCGTTGGTTGTGTCAGAACGGTACTCTGACACATTACAACTTCTTTAGGTTGAGGTAGTTCAGTTTACTAATGAGATCTAGTAAACTGATCGGATTAACCTATGTGTGCAGGTTGATGCTTCCTCTTCAATCTGAAGTCTTCAGCGTTCAAACTGTGAGTCTTGAACTCTTCAAGGCAAGTGCTGAACTCCTTCAATCTGGTTGACTAAGATCTACCTACACAAATCATCAAACTAAGCTATATAAGGCAGTTCGATCTAGCAACCTAACTCTAGAAAAGAGTAAAAATAATCTAAGTATAGTTTTGATAAACATCATCAAAACTCACAAACTGAGTGGGGTTCCCAATAATTTCCCCCTTTTTGATGATGTCGAAACCTAACACTTTACAATGTAGTTCCTAAATAAAAAAGATAGGCAGTTCAGTTCATTAGGAATCATAAAGATAAATCAACAAATGAAGTTGTATTTAGTAGCTTCTTAGACAAAGAGAAATTGTCATCAAGGCTTTAATTAAGGCAATACTTTATTAGATAATTTACAGCTTACAAAAAGAGACACAACTGAACATATTACAAGTAAGTTAAACTACATAGTTACATTGCTAGCTCCTTATGCAATGTTATCTATCTTCCCCCTAAACAAGATCTCCCCCCTTAACAGCAGATTGGCTTCAGTTTCTTGCTGTTCTTAGGGTAGTCTTTCTTGTTATAGAGATCATGGATTAACTCTTCTAGGATCTTCATTTCCTTATAACACTTCCTCTAATTAGAAGACTCATCACCTTCTTCTGAGCTCTTCTTCTTCTTCGCCACTATATTGTCATCTTTCCCCTTTTCGATATCATCAAAATAAGTTTGGATGAACTTTCAGAGTTTGACGTTCTCAGCTTGAAGAGTTTCAACCTGGCGATCCACGTAATCCTCGCAGTGAATTTCGAGAGTAGCCACATCCGACATTTGGGCAAGGCCGTACTCTGCAAAGATTGAGGGTGCGCGGGTCTCCATGGTCTCCGCTACAGTAGTCTTGATGAGAGAAGAGACTTCATCGTGCAACTCCTTGAGGCATTGATCGACTTTGACATTTAAGCCCTAAAGATCATCGATGAGGAAGGAATCTACCTTATCAATTATCTCAATGACCAGCTTTTGCCTTTGAATGTCTGCCAGCTCGAGCTGATTGAGCTTCCTCGACATAGATCTCAGTTCGGCTTTGACGAAAGCCATGATCCGTTCTTCAGTTCCAGTCGGATCGTGAGCTGAGGAGGTAGAGGGAGCAACAATAGATGGTCCTTCCTCAAGTTTGACAGAGGTAGGAGGAGATGAGGCAGATTGACTGGCTTCCAGCTTGATAGCCAGGGGAGGAGAGACAGATGGTGCATGAGAGATTAAGGGAGAGGGAACTGCAGATCGGGTCTGAGAACTCTGCTAGCGAGTTACTTTCTTGGACCCAGATGGGATTGCCATGACAGTGGTTTCCCTCTTTCTTCCCTTTGGATTGAGGAACGGGAGATAGCTCGATTCCAACTGCGGCAGGGACAACAGGCTGGACTGCCTTGGTGGCCTGCATCCTCAGTAGCAACCTCTTGGTGGGAGCGTTGGCTTTCTTGATCATGTACGGGATCACGCCGATCTGCATCTCCAGCTGCTTTTCGGAATGGGCACCAGCTGGTCCTCGGAGATTGCGACTATGTTGGACCAAACATGGTCTGGTAGACGGCTAAGCAGCAAGAAGTTGATCATCGTGCCATGGTACTAAAAATGCTTTGCCTTGATCTCCATGACCCGGTCTCTATCTCTAACCCGAATAATCAGCTTGGCTTCTTTAATCAACAGATTGACTAGCAATCTGGCCCAGTTGACGTCTAGCTGCTTCATCACAACTGCCATTATCCTAAACTTGGGTAGAGAGAAATATTCGTTGGAACCTGCATAAGACAAGAAACTACCATGCACAAACTCAAAGAGAATCTGATACTCCGGCTTCACCAGGTGCCGGTTGAAGGTTGTCAGATTGTATTCCTTCACCGGTTTGATCAGTGCTTGCTGGTAGACTTCTTGTACGGCAGAGAAAGGAATTTCTTCGATTGTGCAAATACTTCCTACTTCTGCAAGATTGTATGCTTGCAACACCAAGGGTAGTACTGGTAGGGTTTGGACCTGTTCCCCTTCGGCTATGAGGTGAAACGTCGATGAAGCTGGATCTGTACCCACTGTCCCACTGTTACGAGAGAATAGTAAAATTGGGCGACGTTCCTCCGGAAAAAATGAGAGGGCCTCGTAGAGATGATGTTGAAGAATCCGTTGTATTGGGAGATGGATTCAAACATTGGATTGGGGCATTCATAACCGTAGTTATCAATGACGGCAATCTTCTCGAAGAAGATGTCCAACATGATTTTCTCGACTTGTTGTGTGAATGATAAATCTGCAGCCATTGAATGAGTGAGATTTGTTGAGAGATTTGAGAATTTGCAAGAATTTTAGAAAAACACACAAGTGTAGAATGAATTTCTACGAGCACAACACTATGTATATATATAAAGGTGGTTTTGTCTCAATAGTCAAGATTGATTTATCAAATCTTGGACGGTTACGATGGTCCATGCACGTGTGACGTGCAATCGTGGGCGGGAACATGGGCGCATGGACTGCGAGAGGGGAAAGCGAGTGGATTACACGCGGATCGCCATTCTACTTGAACAGTCGGATGAATGACACAAATCCCTCAATTTACGCATAACTTTTCATATTCTCAGTAAAAATCTAATAAAATCTTCGAATGTGTCAGAGGATAATGATGATTTAGTATGGCACATTGAGTAGGATAAAAGTTTTAATCTATGGAGATTGATACGACATCTCCAGTTCCCCCTTAATATGAGACACTCAAACTGAGACATGAACCGTCAGTTTGATGTTGTAGTTTGATATCCGGATGTCAAACTGATCTAGCTTCCTTTGTAATGACCTCAAACTGTTGATTTAAAGCAAGTGGTTGGGTCCAGTTGTTTGAGAGACAAATTGGTAAGCAGTTCGAGTGGTGAAACTCGTCAACTGTAACGATGATTAGATCTAACTGGCCTCAATCAAACTGGTGAAATACCCTGAACTGGGTTCCCAATAATGATCAGCAGTTGTTCCCAAAAGATATGACCGAATGTCAAGATCTAGGTGCATGGATCTGCATTAAGAGTCTGAACTGATAATGAGCAGTTCAGTGCGGGTGGTTGTGACTCAACATGTCTGTTAAGATACGAGATGAAGTCCTTGTTAAATATTGAGCTCTTCATGCATTCACTGTCTATGATCCAGACTAAAACACCGTCAGCTAGACTTCTATTCTCGTGTCTTCCAATCTGCAATTAGACAATTTTGACAATCCATCTGAAAATGGGTGCCTTGTGAGCATTTTGTGTACCTCCAGATTGGTTCGATTGTGTTCCTTTCCTTCTTGATGATCTCCTTTTGTAGTATCGAGGAATAGGCTGATATTGCGTCATGCAGTAGAAGGGGTCCTCATTGTATCTAGACTGGTAGTAGGGTTGATAAGCAGAATGATAGTAGACTGGATAACCAGGTTGTTCATAATAACTAAATTGGCACCATTGAGCTGGGTATCCAGTTTGATCTCCAAACTGGCAGCACTTAGATTGATAAGACTCTTGATAATATTATTGTTAAGGATAATAGGATTGATGATTCCACTGATAATTCTGTCTGGTATTGTCAGATCTCCTTTTCTTAAGTTTGGGAGCAGTTTGGAGTGTCCTTTCCTTCTTGTCAGATTCCCACTTAGATGGTGAGAGAGAGATTGAGTTCTTCTGGGCTGGCTGATGGGACTGACTTCTTGAAGTGGATGGTGCATGTTCCTTGATTAGTATTGCCTGGGGTTGATGAACTGGATTCTTCAGTTTGATTCGTTTGTCAAGTAGGGATTGATGAGCTGGCTTGGTGAACCGTTTGTCCTTTGATTTGACAAACTAAATTTTGTTAGCAGCAGTTTGACCTTGATTATTCCTTTGACCGTTAAGCCCTAATCCAATTTTGATTGTAGGGTTTCTTTGAACTGAATGGATTTCCTCCAATTTGTCTTTTCCCTTGATCATGCGATTGACTTTACTTTGTAGGAGAGATTCCTTCTTGATCAACGCTTCATGTTGATTCGTCAGATCAGTTAATCGCTCAACGAGAGAGATGATTTCTCCATCATTTTCTTTGAGCATCATCTTGGAGTTCTCGTTCTCTTCTTCCATTTCTTTTCCGATGAGTACCAGTTCTTGGAACATATTTGCAAATTTCTTGTAGTTTGCAGTTTGTTGACTGAACTCCTCCCAAGGTACCATCTTAAGCGGGTGGTCATCTACAGTTTCGTCGTTAGAAAGTATGGAATTAACGAGATCAGTGATTACCTTCGGTTCATCAGTTAGGTTGTTGAAACCTATGTAGAACTCTTCTTCATCATCATTCTCATCAACCTTATCAGCAAGGGGAACTTGCTCAGCTATGATAATCACCTAATCATCAGATTCTTCATCTGCGATATAATCTTTATATTCTTGAAATAGAGAGGGTATCATGATAAAAATAAAAATAAAAATAAAAAAATAACAAAATAGACAAAAGAATTTTCTCATATCTGGTTCAAGTTGACCAAAAGCTTTTAAAAATTGGAAAAACTTCTACTATTCAGAGACGATGATCAAAAGAACCACCGCTCTGATACCTCTTGTTGGTCCCGAAAAGAGTTCATTGGTGTATTGGGGGGGGGGGGAGAATACACCAATTTAACTGTTTTGCGTTTTATGCGATCTGGCAAACATGAACTGACTAAGATGAACTGAGTCAGGTAGTTTGATCAGAGTGTGACTTCAGTTTATCCAACTCAGACTGTGAACAGCTGAGTTTGTTAAACTGAACTGGAGTGCGGAAGTTGGTGGCTAGTGTTGGAAAACTCTTGAGAAAATTCTTTTAACTTAAACTAACAGATTGTGATATGCATGCAAATTGATATACTTCTTAGTATGACAGTTTAAGAACGGATAAGCTGTAAAGACAGAATAAAGAGAGAGAGAGATCGAGACACGAGAGTTTATGTGGTTCGGAGATAACCCTCCTACATCCACGTCAGATATTGCAATCTGAAATTCCTTTCTTTGGATTTCCTTCTCTCTTCTTTATACTGGTTGAGAACCAGTCTTAATCTTTGTCAGTTCCTCGACGAAAACCAAGCACGAGTTATGGGTCGTGACCCTTACAACCTTTCTTTACAACTTACAATAAAATGTAAACTTAACTGCTAAACTCTTCCTTGTTGCAGAGCTTGACTGTGCTCAATAATGGTGGAAGTTACAACTCTTCTATCCACTAAAATATATCCAATCAGAATATGTAGAGAGAGCTTGAGCGAGTAAGCTAGACAACAGTAAACGTCTAGTGCTCGGATTCCAGAAGGAGAAATCTCGTTTTCAACACTTGGGAAACTCGTCTAATTTCGAGTGTTGAATGATTTGAGCGTGAGAGATTTCTTCAGCGATTTGGCTTGAAAGCTTTTAGTTTCCCGTACTTGATTCTGGAATGGAAGAAGGTATATATAGGCTTCATTCGAAATAGAGCTGTTGGTTGTGTCAGAACGGTACTCTGACACATTACAGCTTCTTCTCGTTGAGGTAGTTCAGTTTACTAATGAGATCTAGTAAACTGATCGGATTAATCTATGTGAGCAGGTTGATGCTTCCTCTTCGATCTGAAGTCTTCAACGAACTTCCTTCAAACTGTGAGTCTTGAACTCTTTAAGGCAAGTGCTGAACTTCTTCAATCTGGTTGACTAAGATCTACCTAAACAAATCATCAAACTGAGCTATACAAAACAGTTTGATCTAACAACCTAACTCTAGACTAGAGTAAAAATAATCTAAGTGTAGTTTCGATAAACATCATCAAAACTCACAAATCGAGTGAGGTTCCCAACATAACTCTTTGAAATGTGAAAATTATTGTACATTTTTCCTTTAACAAATCATGATAAACTTATTTTTATTATGTATTGAACTACAAAATAGAGAAAATAATACCATGATGACAACTTAGCATGTAAAGTTATACTCTCTATATCCTCCATTTATTGACCCTGTTGACTTTTTAGATGATTTTAGAGCTTTGTGATGATAGATTTTAAATTGAATTTTTGAAGATTAGTGTTTTTTACACGATACTACAACACACTCGTAGTACCTTGTAAAAAAAACTAAACTCCAAAAATTCGATTTTAAATCTATCATCACAAAATTTTAAAATTATCTAAAAAGTCAACATGGTCAGTAAATGAAGGACGGACATAGTAATATTTTTCACAAGCCTTCAGTCCAGCTATTTGAATCGAACCATCAAGTACAAAAAAAATTCAAATTAAAAATATTCGACACTAATACGTATTTTAGCTCATATTAATCGGGCTAAAATTGACATTGTATCCTAGTGGCTAGTCCCAAAAACAAGAGTTATTCCGACTTTCAGCACTTATTTGCAATTCTACAAACTTAACAAAAGATTAGGACATCCTTCTTCTACCTTATATCAGTAGTGCTTCACACACTGCAGCTCATCTAACCTCACACTTCGCACGCGCCCCCCTTTCATCTTCAAAGAGGAACCATAACCGTACTTCTCTTTTCCTCTTCCTTCTCCGCTCGGCGTCGCCGTCAGCACCGCCATGCCCTCTCACCATTCCCTCACTCCACCGCTCCATAGTTCACGCTGAGCTCTGATTTCCGAATAGATTCGACGAAATCTCCGAATTCCGAAGAGGTTCGATTAGTCCACTTTCGAAAATTCCCCCAGAAGTCTAAGGATCTGAGAGTAGAGAGCGATTAGCAGTAGCATAAGGTTTGATTTTTGTTCTTTTCCGGGTCACACTGACTTTGCTGATCGCAGTTGATCACTCGTCGATTGTATTTAGCACATTGTTGTTTGATTAATTGCTGATGTAGTAGTCCCAACTCTGAACTTGTTTGGTGAAAAGTTCGACTTGGTGTTAGACCTTGGCCGCCTGGGTCGCCTGGTTAGTTGGTTGTATTAAATACAGTAGTTTTTAAAATGCTAGTTGTTTTCAAGATTTACGATTTTTTGATTAAATAATGAACTCCACTTGTCGAATAAGTTCTTCAATTGATAGGATTTTTAGTTTATTCATTATAGTAGGTAAGTATGAAGACATGTTATACATATGGGCACAATTTGTCAACTGCAGTCTCATACATTTCAGAACTACAATAAATATAGAAGAAGAATTAACAGAAATACCTGATACTGTGTCAGACACCGGGAGACATGGGTACTTCAGCCAATCTACCCAACATTTCCATTTAATGGGCTAACATCCTTGTGCATTATACAAAGAAATAAAATTTGAACTCCCTGTCTCCAGCTCAGTGGTACTGTATTATATGGTATTATTATCCTATGCTTTAGACAATTGATGAAGAAAATTAGATGTTTACCATCTACATTGTTCTTTATGCCATTGCATGTTGCAGTGGCACAGAGACCACATTATGTTCCTTCACCCATTATCTAATTATCTGAAGTTTGTTAAAACTACATGACTTTCTTGCATTTATTATGTAAAGGTTGCTATCATGACATGGAGTGGTGCATCCTAAAATATTGGAGACGGTACTAAAGCATATATACTCATCAGCCGCAGTCATGGCATCTGCTGGCCTAGGAAATGGAGGCGCTGGAAGTTCAAGATCTGCTAATAATGGCTTCAAAGTCTCCTCGAGTTCAGTTGACTGGCTGGGAAGAGAGATGCTTGAAATGAGATTAAGGGACCGAGTGGAGCCTGATGATGATAGGGTATGCGGGTGGTATCTTCATTGCTTACTTAGTGATGTGTTTAGACCTGTGTTTATATGTTCGCTTAACCTTGACTACTTGTTTTTATATCTAGTTAATATTAAAACTTATGACAGAGATTTCCTTTATTAAGCAGGACAGTGAACCTGATGTAGTTGATGGTGTGGGTGCGGAAACAGGGCACGTAATAAGGACCACCATTGGTGGACGGAATGGTCAATCCAAGCAGGTTAGTTGGGATTATTCAGAAGTATCACATTAGACGCTGGAAGTAATCTTGAAGATAATTTCCACTTTATTTGGATTGACAGGTGGTAAGCTATATAGCAGAACACGTTGTTGGAACTGGTTCATTTGGAGTGGTCTTTCAAGTATGCAAATCTGCACTAATTTTGAGTTTTAAGTCTGCAGTGTTCGAGTCATAATAATCATCCGGTCTCTGCTTCTGTGTCCCTGCCATAATTGGAACCGACTTTTAACAGGCAAAATGCAGAGAGACTGGAGAGATAGTTGCTATCAAGAAGGTTCTTCAGGACAAACGCTACAAGAACAGAGAGTTGCAGATTATGCAAATGCTGGACCATCCAAATATTGTGGCTCTAAAGCATTCATTTTTTGCAAAAACTGAGAAGGAAGAGCTTTACCTAAATCTGGTTTTGGAATATGTTCCTGAAACGGTTAACCGTATTGCACGACAGTACAGTAGGATGAACCAGAGAATGCCTTTGATATATGTCAAACTTTACACATATCAGGCATGTCGAAACTATTCTCTTGTGGGTCAGCATGTCTGTTTGATATTATTACTTTTACTTGGGGATAGTGATTTATCTTTTGATTTCTGTCTAGCACCCCTGCATTTGGAAGTTTTTCTGTCTCGCATGCCTGAGCTCAATCTGGTTCACTTGTACTAGGAAGTAATACGCCATTTAGTCTGTGTCGTGTAGCTGTTTCTGTTTATGTGCTTGATTTCCTTCTGTTTATTAAGAGCATGGAAGGCCGCATGGTACTCTACTGTATTGTTGGAAGGTGTCTCTGCTCTGTGTGACAGTGCATGAGCATTGATACCTCGACACATTCCCCTAATTAACCTATAGATTGGTAGAGTTAACTTGACACCAATTTTTTGTGGGTTATTTTGCATTCAGTTCAAATTTCAGCTCGTTAGAGAATCTTTCAAAAGAAATTGAATCTTTCTACAACGAAAGTGGGTATTCTTTTGAATTGAATGGCTAAGAAATGGTTGATCTTCAAATGAAGATTCTTTCAGGTAGTTGAAGCTTGATCATACTTTTAAGCGCAATGAAGAGGACAGTCCAGCTTCCTCACTTGTTGTTCTGCTTTTCGAAATGAAACTCTATAGATGGGTAACATAATCGGTAGTGTCTTGCTTCAAGCAAGCAGTAATTTATTGTGCCAGAAACCTGCTCATTTGATTGATACCAAGGGTCTATATGCTCTCGCACCATGTAAACTTCAAACTTTTAATAGCTTCTTGACAAGTTCAGTTGGGTGAATACATTTTGGTGAACAGTACAATGTCTGTCCAAAATCAATATGCTTGCTATTATCTATCTTCTAAACTGAAAGATGAAAGGAAAAATTTGTAGTTGCCAATATGATATCTTATTTATTTGTTGTTATTCTCATTCAACAATTTCACCCCCTTGCTGAATCTCTTTGTCACAATTCCTTTCTCTCTATGCAGATATGTAGAGCCCTTGCTTACATACATAATTGTATTGGTATTTGTCACCGTGATATCAAGCCTCAAAATTTACTTGTAAGTTTATTCTCTTATTGATGAGTTGTGTATTGGTTGTAGCCCAATAACCTTCAGTCATGAACAATTGATTATCAGATTGTTTCAACAATGTAGCAGCTGGTAATTGAACATGCATTTCATTTGACCTAGACTGCCGGTGGAATAGATTAATTTTCCGGAAATGTTCCCTTTTGACATAACATTAGTATCACTTCAGGTGTTTTCATGGTTAGGCAGGCAAAATTGGTCTATCTTCATATTTTAAGAATATCAAAAATAACAAAAGGCGTCTAACATTTAGATGATTTTAGGTTAAATACAATAATGGTTATCTATCATCTGTTAATGCTAGATAATCCTCTATGATAATAATGGGCATGGGGTAGAGTTTTTATAAAAACTAGGTGATTTGTAGTCACAGAGGTAATGGTTCACACTTTTACTTTATTTTGCATGCTTTGAATCAGATTGGTGGATGTTATATACTTTAGATGATTCAAACTCCATAGTTATGGACTTATGGTTCTCATTTTCTGCTTATTTGCATAGTATATGTAAAATTGACCAGCAAATTAGGTTAGAAGTCAATGAGAAATACTAATTGTTATAAATTGAAGTCAATCCTTGATATAATCATTAGATCTAATAGTGTACGTAGTAGATACAGCCATATTGTCAATTCTAATTTCGATGGTCCTTTCTTATTTCGGCCGTATTGTCAATTATAATTTCAATGGACCTTTCTTGTTTCATCTCATTGCAATTTACCTAATTATAGGTGGTAATCATCATACAACAGTAAAAGAATTGTACAAGCACTGCACGTATAGTTGACTATCATTTTTGTCACTTCGATTATTTTTCACGATTAACTCCGTAAAGTGGTCTAATTACAGCTCCTTCTTAGCTACCCACTTTTGTCATAGCAGTGTCCACAGTCCACACCATGGATGTCATTGTTATTTTGATTTTTGATGTACTAGTTTATGCAGTTCATTTCTTCATCATGGAATTTTAACCAATAACCGCTGAAATTTTATACCATATATGTCTTATTTCCACGAAGATGAATTATCTTGAATGTAGGCCAAACGGCCAAACTAAATTAGGTTAGAAGTCAATGAGAAATACTAATTGTTATAAATTGAAGTCAATCCTTGATATAATCATTAGATCTAATAGTGTACGTAGTAGATACAGCCATATTGTCAATTCTAATTTCGATGGTCCTTTCTTATTTCGGCCGTATTGTCAATTATAATTTCAATGGACCTTTCTTGTTTCATCTCATTGCAATTTACCTAATTATAGGTGGTAATCATCATACAACAGTAAAAGAATTGTACAAGCACTGCACGTATAGTTGACTATCATTTTTGTCACTTCGATTATTTTTCACGATTAACTCCGTAAAGTGGTCTAATTACAGCTCCTTCTTAGCTACCCACTTTTGTCATAGCAGTGTCCACAGTCCACACCATGGATGTCATTGTTATTTTGATTTTTGATGTACTAGTTTATGCAGTTCATTTCTTCATCATGGAATTTTAACCAATAACCGCTGAAATTTTATACCATATATGTCTTATTTCCACGAAGATGAATTATCTTGAATGTAGGCCAAACGGCCAAACTAAATTAGCCCCCCCCCCCCCCCCCCCCCCTTTTTTTTCCCTCCTTTTCTGTTAAGTTACTTGTTTATAATTGAAATGCACTGCTGAGAGATGTGATGAATATGAGAGGAAGAGTCAAAAGTGTAAATAAGCTGTGCATTCATTCATGATGTAGAAGCAAACATGGCTGGCTTTCTTTTTTGTTTTATTTTTATATTTATTTTCTTTTATAAGAAATCTAATTACTACTGACCAGGATTTGTGTTTTGGCTAATGGGTGTAACTTATAAAGTGTATTAACTTATAAAGTGTATCTCGTCGCTGATTACGTGTTGGAATGTGTAGCGGATATTTCATATGATTTAATAAATATCAATAGATTGCTGGATTTTCTTATATGAATATGAGTAATTATAAGTTGAGATGTGTTATTAATACGCTGTCAAAAAAAAGAAGAAGATGAGATTACACACCTTTTAATATTCTGGTGACTGACAACTGGATTAATAGAAGGTGTTTTCTTCAAGAAGCTGAAAAATTGAATGTGTTTGATTCCAGGTGAATCCGCATACGCATCAACTAAAACTTTGTGATTTTGGAAGTGCAAAAGTATTGGTAAGTTTTGTCCAACATTAATCATCAGCTTTACTGTGTGTTATTGTTCATGCCTTGGATTTATCCCACAGGTGAAAGGAGAACCCAATGTTTCCTATATTTGTTCGAGATATTACCGTGCTCCTGAACTCATATTTGGCGCCACTGAATATACAACAGCAATTGATATATGGTCAACTGGTTGTGTTATGGCTGAATTGCTTCTTGGGCAGGTTATATAATGTCTGGAGACTTTTAAAATCATCCAATTTTTGTGTTTTGTTACATATCTCTCTTATCATTAATTTTCAGCCTTTGTTTCCTGGAGAGAGTGGAGTCGATCAACTTGTTGAAATAATTAAGGTACAAGTCTTGCTAGACATTAGAAGTTAATCTCTTGCATCAAGTTCGTGTAGTGGTAAACATATCCTATATTTTAAATGGCTCTTTGTTTGATTTTGATATGATATCCTATAATATGATTGACTAGGGAAATGCAAAGACAGATTATGTATCTCCAGACTTGGCCCGCTTCATTTATTTTATGTTACCTGACTTATGCTAGGTTTTGGGAACACCTACTAGAGAGGAAATTAAATGCATGAATCCAAACTACACCGAGTTCAAGTTTCCACAGATCAAACCCCACCCTTGGCACAAGGTATGCAGCCTCTCTTTGTTAAGATGGATCTCTTGACTTTTTTTGTTTGTTGAAAAGCTGAAGGCAGTTCAGCTCATACATGGTTATTCCTCTAATATACCAAAAGACTTATGCTTCCGATTCTATTGCTTGACGAATATGTATGTTTCCATGGAAAGCTTTTGCAGACAAACCCACATAAGCCTCACGCATAGCACATCTGAACTTAATTATAACTTCCTTCCTACTTCCCAGGTTCCCATCTTGGTGTTTTGACTTTGACTGGGTATCAAATTTGAAAGCTAACATTTCATTTAGCTGTTTTCTCATCTAGCATATACAATGGTCACTGATAATGAATTTGACCGTTGCTGAAGTTTAAGAAAAAAAGTAAAATGTAATCATGGCTCATGGGCAGACCATCTCAATACTTATTCAACTTTCAAGTACTCCCTCTGCCCCGACTTACTAGTCCAATTTGTTGAATATATGTGAGATATAAAATAATGAAAGTGGACTAGTAGGTTGGGATGGATGGAGTACAAATTTGGTGTTATGACATGGTTTCATATCAGGTCTTCCAGAAGCGTCTACCTCCAGAGGCAGTGGACCTTGTATGCCGGTTTTTCCAGTACTCACCAAATCTACGTTGTACAGCTGTAAGTTTTTCTTTTACCTTTGAACTAGCTTAGTTGAACTTCTGAAATTAAAAGTGAGTTTACCACCATTTTTTGTGGTACTGCAGTTGGAAGCTTGTATTCATCCTTTCTTCGATGAATTAAGGGATCCGAACACACGACTTCCAAATGGTCGCCCTCTTCCTCCTCTCTTTAATTTCAAACCTCAAGGTACCTTTCTAAAAGGAATGCAGCAGTACTTGTTTCGTTTGCCTGTTTGAGCTCTAGTGGTCATTTAATGTGGAACAAGTTCATGTCAATGAAGACCATTTATTCATTTTCAGTTTATTCTGATGCTTTAGTTCCCTCTAAAATACTTGTTCAGGCTTTCATCTTTGGCGTTGAATGAAATATTCTTCCTTTTAAATTTTTTATTCTTGTGAAGATTGGTAGTCTTCCAATTTTTTCATCCCCCATCATTATTTTTCAAAAGCGAGGTATAAACAACATTGCCTATTTTTTTTGAAGAAAAGTGAAATTTTGCATTGTAGAAGTGTTTCTCGACCTCTTGAGTTGCTTGGATAATTATCATTTCTAGTCCATCAATGAAACTTGTAACTTCCATGAGTCGAGTAGTATAGCATCTGCTATTGTTTTCCGCTTAACACCTTTTATTTTCTTGTGCGCTTTGGTTTGAGGCATCTTAACTCGAGTCTTTTCTGGTAACAGAGCTTTCAGGTATTCCTCCTGAGACTGTTAACCGCCTCATTCCAGAGCATGCCAGGAGGCAGAACCTGTTCATGGCTTTCCATGCTCAGTCGTGATTCAGTATCCAGCATAATCGTGTTCGTGCACTGCCTGTACTCGTCTGTTAAGTTTCAGAAACTATTTGTAGAGAAGAGTTTTGGTTTGATGAAACTTATACCATGACAGCAATTTGGCCTGGGATGGGACTAGAGAATGTCTATTGTAACAGAGTGAAAAAAGTGAATGCTTACTATATATAGATTTTATCAGTTTTTGTGTCGCTTGTCGTCTATGTAAATGGGCTGTTTCAATTGCCCACTCGTTTCTTACGACTGTGGTAAGATGTAAATTGTAACTTCCACTCTTTCGTTTTTTTTTCTTTTTTTTTCTTTTTCTGAGGATTATTTTCAGTTGCCTTTCTTTGAATGTGCATCTGTCAATCTTATGTGGAGCATCAAGAAAGTAAGTACTCCCTCCCTCTGTCCCGTTCAAGAAGTTATACTTTATTATTTCATACTAACGTCTCATAGTTTTTAACTTCTCATAGTTTCTAACGGGACAGATGGAGTATTAACTACTCATAGTTCTTAAGAGTCGTATCACCGATCTTGGCATAATTATGTTTTGGCACTTTTTCCTAAGTTTTTTAACACGTTTATTTCCTAAATTTCACTTCTGCGGAAATTCATCTTGACAAGTCTGTTAAGTGCAGTCGATGACAATTTCCAAACCATCATTCTTGGAGGCTTCTTTGATAAGCATGACACTGTTGTGCAACACTATCTGGGGCTGTAATTAAGCCAAATTACTTGACGACCAACTCTATAAAAGCTTGTTTGGAAGTTGAATTCAACAATTGAGCTGACTTGAGCCCAAATTCGAGTTTGATCAAGTTATTGAGCCAAACTCGATCAATAAGGTACTTGACTCGATTTGCTAGTGAACGTGTTTGGCTCGTATGGAACCAAGCCTGTTCGCAGGCCTTAAATTTGAGTATGCTCGTGAGCCCACAATCGAACTCGAGCCTTGTATATGCAAAATATAGGAGTATAATATTATATGAATAGTATATTTTATTATAAAGTTTTATAAAATTTGATTCAAAGAAATGCCATGCTAGTAATGAAATTAAATTAAGTGGTAATATATCAGACAAACTTAGTTGATTCCTAATAATTTTATTTATATTTTTAATAATATCATATAGCCTCAAATTAAATTGCTAAATAAAAATTTTAGAGGGGAGGGGCCGTTGTATACAAATTACCTTATGGATGGGCTGCGGTCCCATGATTATATATAGTTACCAAAAATAATTAAATTAAATTGATTTAGTATAAGGTAAATTTTATTTCTAATAAATATTATAACTTTATAAATAGGTATATCACATTGCATTATTACCTTAAATTAAATATATAATGAGAGCATAATAGAAAAACATATTTTGTAAAACAAAGTTCTTTTTATATAAGTACAGATGAAAACGGATTCAATGGCTCCTTATCATGTTTGATTTTGGCGTTTAAGCAATCTCTTTGTTGAAGGGAGGTAGAGAAAGAATGTGAGAAGTAAAGAGAAGATGTAATGTTGATATCGAAAATTACATGTAGAGATCAAATCAAAATTAGCCTATCATCACCTTGATATACAATGTTGATGCCTAAATATAAAATTTAGGGTTCATGTCTAGGCGTGTAGGCGAGGGGACCCGGCTCATAGCGTGGCTCCTCGTTTTGTCGATCATTCTTCTATCCGGAAAATGAGTATTCATGTCATCATAATGTATGGCTCCTCGTTTTGTACAACGATCATTTCCCCAACTCTGCTTAGGGTAGTTGTGTGGAGGTGCGACGGTCCTAACGGGGACGAGCTTTTCGCCTCCGTGGAGATGAAGAGATGTTGCTGGCGATTGGTAATGCCGAGGAACGTTATTGTTGCATATGATGGGCAAGCTCTGGACCTTGTGCATTTTTGTAATCCTTTTATTATTTACTTCAGTTGTGCAACTTTCTGGAGAGGTTGGGGAAGAGGTGGAGGAGCATCGGAATGTTATGCCGTTAATGGCATCTATGTATCTGTGCTCCGGCTCCATTTGATTCTCCAGCACCACCGGATTCACGGGGAAGAGGAATGCTCGGAGCCTCGACCCTCTTCCTCTACTTTCCCAGTTGGCGATTTCTTCGAGCATGTGCCCTACGTCTTCCTCGGATTTAACCGAGACTAACGCGTCTAGGTCCTCCGACACGACTTGGTATTTTAGTATCATATCTCCCTTGGTTAGGAAACTTAGCTTCTTCATCAGTTCTGCAAAGCAAACACGTAAGAAAAAGGGTTATTATCACTTTTTGTCCCAACGTATCAACTTTTTTTAGTTATTTGGAAGGTAACATGTTGTTTTTTGAGTTAATAATAATAATAATAAGAAGAAGAAAAAGAAGAATGATTGCACATAAGATTGCAACATAAGAAAAGCATGAACATAACAAAAAAATATATATATATATCATTTGTGCATATGAAGATCATGATCGTTAAAATACATCATCGTGTATGTAAAAGAAAAAAAAAAGGCTCTTCATTTTACATCATTCTAACATACCATTACTAAATGAGGAATGGCATACAACACAAAGTATATGCAATGATATACATATATGTACTTTTATAAACTTTGAGGTGAAATAATATCAAACATTCAAATTATGTCGCAAAAAGGGTATGACACATTGGCATACGTTGGAAAGAAATATCCTTGGGGACGGAAATGATGCGCGTTTCACCGCCAACATATTTGAGTTGGGCGTCGAAGGGACGAGGGAGGATCTTGCCGCCGTGGCTGCATAAAAATTTGATACGATCGTTAGACGAACCGCTAGGGGCCCATCCGGTGAGGGGGCCGATCGCCGCATCATCCATGGGAATAATTAACTGATGAGGCAATCTCATATTTGTTTCCCATAAAAAATGAAGGAACAAATATGAATAATCCGGAGGAAGAGATCGAAGAGAAAAAAATAAAAAGAAAAGAAAAGGATAATGGAGAAGAGGAGAGATGTTTTGTAAATTTATTTTCGGGGACGTATCAATAGAATTGCGAAACTCACTATTTGTGTAACTATAATTGGTATCAACCTATGGATATGATGCATCGATCACCCCCCTCACCATATTGTTATTTATTTTCTCCGATACCATTATTGTTTTATACTTTTATCTTCTTTTATTAGAATTTTTTAACCTCCAAGACTCCCCATTGAAACTTTATATAATGTGTTCTTATATAAATGACACAATTAGTATTTTTTATTCTTGAACAAAAGAAGCCGATGATGTCTTGGTCTAGTGGCAAAATGGAGGCCTCCAGAATCTCAACCTCTCCTTTTGGTGCAAGTTTTTAAATAGAAATTGGATAAGTATTATTTGAGTAAAATAAAATTAAAAGTAATAGTTAAAATTTGTAGACCATGTGCGATTTTTATGTAAATAAAGAGATTAAGTAAGGTTTAAAATTAAGAAGTAATTGGAGGTAATATATATATGTTCGAGAAGGAAAAAAGCATATCATTAACTAAATGAAATTCATAACTAAAACCTTCAAACACTCAAAAAAATGATCATTAGTATTTCTTAATCAATTGATTTAAGAAATGTCAAAGTCAAGTTGGGTAGGCCTTCTTCTATCGTTTTTGTCAAAAACAGATCAAGGAAAAAAAAAATGAAAAAGAAGAAAAAAAGAGAGGAATATTTAAAAGAGAGTCTTTCGCGAGCGAGAGACGGAAGGAAGGAAAATATATATTTGAAAAAAAAGGAAGCGTAAATATGAAAAAGAGAAACACAAACACCCCTGCGATTGCTTACCACCTCCACCTCCACCTCCACCTACACCTACACCTACACCTACACCTACAACCCATAATTCTCTGAAACTTATCGCACTCCTTTTCCCACAGTAATCAATACAACAACTACCTTCCTTCGGATAATTGGGTTCATCCCTTTTCACGTTTTCTTGAATCATCGTCGCTTTCTTCAGCAATATTTGATAAGATCGAATATATAATTTTTTTTGTGTTTTTTCACCTGAAAAAGGTGGAAAAGGAAAATAAAGGGTAAATCAGAGACCAGTTATTCAAGAGTGGCTCTTCTTCTTCAGGTAGGGATTTTTAATTTAATGAATTATGCTTTTCTGTTTCAAGATTTTAAATTCTTTAAGTATGTGCTGGGGTTTTCTTTTGATTTTATTTGTCTTGAATCCTTAACACCAATTCTTTTCTGCATACGTCTGTAATTGCATTAGATTTCTCATTCGTTGTTTTTCTGCGTGAGAGTTATCTCTCTCTTCTCCGATTTGATTGTTAAAGTATGAACTCCTTTCTATGATGGTGTCGGCACCCTTTATCTTGTTTTATTATGTTTTTATGCAGCTATCTGCTATGTGTGTTTAGATTACTGGATTTTTCTGGTTCAATTTAAGGGAATTAGCAGAATGGAATTATCAACATGCTTAAAAGAAGTGTTTATGCAATCTCCTTTGATTAGGGGAGAACCGGCGATTTAATTATTGTAGGGAATTCAAAGGTGTTGTAGTTTGAAGAAAAAAAGGGTCCTTGTTGGAGGAAAATGTTTTCTTGTTTCTGTAAACGATTATATGTTGTTCGAATTCATCTTTAATTAAACTATATGTCACTCATTCCTTGGACGTATGCGTTAATTAATGTTTAGTTATCTGCTTCTCTGGCAAATATATTTGCAGATGGAAGCTGTGTTTTCTTTAGAAAGTATTATCTTCAGTACTGGCAGCATGGATGTAGTGTGGTTTATTCATGCTCTAGGCTTTGCAGTTAAAAAGTTATGATTCAGCATCCTTTGCTTGGATTTTACTAGGAAAGTGATGTTTCTTAGGAGCATTCAACTTTTAGTACGTAAACATGGAACTGTATTAGTTCTGTTATAGAAGTGAAGGTATATGTTCCATGTTTCAATAATTACTTTCTGAGTATCATCTCTTGTAGAAAGAAATGTTGGCACCAGTAAAGCGAAAACCTTAAACAGCAAATGACTTTTAAACCTTTCTATTATTTTTGTATATTATACTATGATCAACATTGGAACAGAAACTATTCCGTAGAAAGTAAGATTGTAGTCAAACTAGTTTGCCTGTCCTGGAAAGGGGTGTTGTGTGTTATGGATATTGGAGTGACATCTCTCTTAGTTTCTAATAAAGGCGTAGCCACACTGCATTGACAGAAAACTTGTCAGCATTTTATGGCCCTTCTAATCTCATCTTATCATGTTATATTATGGTAATATCCTTTTTTTTTTTGGCCATTATAGAAGTCTTGGAGCATAAGCAATCTATAATTGGTAACTTGTTTCCAACCAGAATAGTGCAATCAATAAGTATTATTAGGTGCAGGAGATTTGATTAGATGAAAGGCGTAGAAGTCCATTCTCATTGGTTGTTATCCAATTAGTCTCGCTGCATTATACTTCTTGTTGCTTTATACTGTCATGCTTTGTGCTTCATAAAACGTGGTCAATCATTTTCTAATTTTGTAGGAAGGTTTAAAGATTCTGTATGTAAGATTATGTGCCAGTGAACGTTTTAGAGTTTAGAGTGAAGGTTTTCATGTTTCTGATGATAAATTACTTAAATAACGATGCGGTTTAGAGTTTAGGGTGAAGTTTTCGTGTCTTGTTTTCCTAAATATAAATACTGCATGGACATATATCTGTTGTACTGCTTATGTTTTGTTCTATATTTTGTTGTATTTGACAGATTCTGGTATCTTAATGAAGATGCCAGATTTGACTGAGGAGCCAGAGATTAAGCAGAATAACAGTAAAGCGCAAGTAAAAGAAGACAGTGAGTATGTGAGATTGGTTATTCCAAATGAACTAAGAACACACGAAACATATACAGTATCTCCAACACAGCCAAGAAGGTCTTCTGCATGGTGGATCAAGGTTGTAATATGGTCTTTGATTACCATAGCCTTGCTTCTTGTATTTGTGAAGTACGTAGTGCCGTTTCTTGTAGAAAAGGTACTTCAATTTCATTTTCTGGTAAAAAATCTTTCAGTATTCCTTTGCATGATAGCTCTAACTAAAAAGCATATCTTATGATTATTGTATGTTAGATTTAAAGATTTTAAAATCCATGATGCTTAATGACAGTTATCAAATTTAAAGATTAGCCTGCATCCAGTTATAGGCTTTGTGAACTCTCTCTCTCTCTCTCTCCCCTCTTTTTTCTGCTCTGTTTCTCTCTCGTCCGGTGAGAATGATTTTTCTGTACTCCTTCAATAGTTTACCATATAATTATGATGAATCGTGTATACAAGTTATAGCTCCACTTCTGTTTCCATATAAATGCTAGAGCAATGCAAGCCTGGATATTATAATTTACCATATAATTATTACAGCATCTTATGATTTCAATGAATGGTATCTCAACTACAATTCTATGATTCTGGTTAGGTTCTTTTTCCACTTTTGCAATGGGAAGCCACAGCATTCGGGCGTCCGTTACTGGCACTGATACTTGTAGGTTCTTTGGCCTTGTTCCCTGTATTTCTAATTCCTTCCGGTCCTTCCATGTGGCTTGCTGGAATGATTTTTGGATACGGACTGGGATTTGTCATAATCATGGTTGGAACAACGATCGGGATGGTCCTTCCATACCTGATCGGTTTACTCTTTCGTGACAGAATTCATGTAAGACATTAATAGCTCCTGGCACATTATTACATTATGCTGTGATATATAATGCACTTTCTGCATGGAAGTATGTTTTGCATTTAGTAAAGTATCGGTTTCTACTTGCATGCACAGCAATGGATGAAAAGATGGCCCCAAAAAGCTGCTATGATAAGGTTGGCTGGAGAAGGAAGCTGGTTCCATCAGTTTAAAGTGGTTGCCCTATTTAGGGTTTCACCGTTTCCATACACTATATTCAATTACGCAGTCGTTGTTACCAGTATGCGGTTCTGGCCCTATTTATGGGGATCAATCACAGGAATGATTCCAGAAGCATTCATTTATATCTACAGGTTCTTTCTCTCTCTCACTCACTCGCGTCTCGACTATTGGAACTTTGTTATCTAGTCAGTATCCATCAATGTGGTCGTGTTCTATATAACCTTCATGTCTTCAGATTAAATTGCTGCTGACTTTGTGATATTTATTGTGTTTGGGGTTCATTTTCTGCAGTGGTCGACTTATACGGACGTTGGCAAATGTCCAATATAGGAACTATCATCTTACCCCAGTGGAGATCATTTACAATATCTTTTCCTTCATAGTTGCGATCATCACTACGGTTGCTTTCACCATCTATGCTAGGAGAACTTTAGACGAGCTCAAAGCTGCCGAAGCCAACGGGGAAGGCTCTTCCCCCGACAATAATGGCAGGTTTGAGATGCACAAGCTTCCACTTGAGAAATATAAGAATAGTTTTTCTTTGCCTTAATTTTGATCTCTATCATTGTAAATGAACTTGGGTATTTAAATAGAAAAAGGGACTTTTAGCATTTACAATCTATCTTTGGATTGTGACTATAACAATAGTAGCTGAGCTGATCGTATTAATCAATGTTCCTCTTAACACCTGAATTGGGAACTCTCTCTCTCTTTCTCTCCCCCTTTGGCACAAACTCTGAATAAGTGCTCAGCAACTAGAATAGCTGTTATGATTTTGACCTCAGAACCCAAAGCAACTCTTTCTGGAAATCTTGTACGAACTTAAGAAAGTGCTCTTTAGAGGGAGCCATCGGACTTCAACCTTGGCCTCGCGTTGCTAAAGTACGTTGATAGGGCTGTTGGTCGTGACGTGAAGGTAAATAAATACTCCTCTTGCCATATTCAACTTGACGCGGCTTTTGAACATATCGGAGTAATAGAAACGTATCAAGTAGAGTGAGACTGATGGAGGGTGGATAATATAAACTAGTTTCAAATTGTCAAATGATTCAAAACTCGTTTCTAGCAAACTTCAAGCCGCCAAGCGAGAAGTGAGAGCCGACTACCTCGGATACTTTGTATCAACGAATAGCATGTGATAAAAGTATCAACGAATAGCATGTAATAACTCCCAAGAAAAGACTACCTAGTGTACCCACATGGGTTGCGCAATTTTTTTATTTTATTATTATTTTTTTTAGGACTCTACCTTTTTACGTACTTCATAATTAGTTATGAAATTACAAAAAAACTATCAGAAATATAAATTTGTTCAAGTTAAAATAGTCAAAAATTAAATAGAGGTTACACGTCTGACACACGTATAGTTGTCAATTGGGTTGGGTCGGCTCGGCTCAATCTAGGCCCACGTGAGCCCACATATATATACTCTCGGCACAGAATAAGACCATCTACGAAATGGGCCTAGGCTGGGTTGGGTTTTTGAAAAATATTTAGAACCTGCACGATCTAGGTCACCTGCGAAGTGGCCTGGGTTGGGTTGTGCTGGGTTGGGCTAGCTCTGGGTGTAGAGGTGCCCACCGGAACCGGAACCGTCAGTTTTTAGCCAGAACCGGCGGTTCCGAATCGTCCCGAGGAACTGAAGGAACCACCGGTTCGGTTTCTGTTCCAAAACTTTGGAACCGGGAACCGTCAATTCGGAACCGAAAAGAACTTTTTTTTTTTTTTTTAATTCTAATTTTATTTTATGTTTCAATATTATACTTGTATTTGTATACTTATTTGATGTAACATTTGATTAGTAATTTAGTGTGTTACACTTTTTTATATGGAAATGTTTATATTTGTAAAGTTAAATAGCTTTATCATTTAATTTATAATTCAAAATTTAATAAGCTAAAATAAAGAAGACTAGTACAAAAAATATCTTTAAATTAATAATAAACAATGTCACATGATGATGAATAATTGAAGATGACAAATTACATAATTCATATAAAAGATGTTATATTGTTATCAAAGTGAAATTAATTGTAGATGCTTTTAAATACAAAAAATATTATGAAAAAAGGTATTATATATAAATAAAATTTATACACATAATAATAGCTATTAAGTATGATATTAGTAATGAGAAATGCAAAAAAAAAAAAAAAAGAAAAAAAGAAAAAAAAAAGAGGATGAGGCCTTTGCACATAATCCAATCAGTACCACCGAAGCAGAAATCGACACCGATGCCTCTGAAGAAACGGAAGATTTCGATGACAATTTCGATTTGACAATATGTAGTGGTTTCTTAAAATGCTTAGACAAGTACTATTTTCCTCACAGAGGTTTTAACGAGGCTCGGCCTTTGAAATTGACATATGATATCCAAGGGTTTAGGATTAATAAATAAATAAAAATTAAACAATCTCATTTTCTCAAGTATTTTTTTACATTTTACAATTTGAATTGTCTTACAATTAAAATTGGATCGATAAACAACGAAGCATGAATTATAATCGAACTAAAAATAAAATAAATAAAGGCGGTTCTTTTCCGGTTCGAACCGAAAGCGGAACCGGAACTGCCGGTTCCAGGAACCGGAACCGTGACTTTTCTGGTTTGGTTCCTGTTCTTGCCATCTTGGAACCGGAACCGTCGGTTCGGTTCCGGTTCCGGAACTATGGGCACCTCTGTCTGGGTGGGTCATAGTTTTTTCTTGAAATTATTCTTTTCTCTTAATATTTTTTGTTAATCTTATGTTTGTATTGCGAACGATAATACCATAATTTAGTGGACTGAATGTTATGAGAAAACGTTTTGAGAATAAAGAGGAATTGACAAACATAGATGGAAGATAACGTGCAAATATGATTCTATTTTTTTTTTCAAAAAATTAAAGAATTGAAAGAAATAGATACAAACTTGTTTATGGATGCAATTTCTTCGTCTCATCTATTGATATTATAGATCATTATAAATGCCAAATAAGTGTTGAAAATATCTCAATTTGGAATGAGCTTGAAGTGGACCTGGGTTAGGCCTATGCTATGCTTGATCTGTGTTGGTCTTGAGTTTTCAAAAAAGCCCAAAAGGATCCCATTTCGTCGGGAGTGGCCCGGTCCATCAAACCCACGTGATCAAGTGGGCTGGTCCTGTACCAGCTCATACCGGGTTGTGCCGAGCTGAGCTGGGTGAACCCGATCCAATTGAGAAATATAGACGCACGTTATATTTACTACTAGTATATAACAAAAGAGTAAATTTTACTCAAAAAAATTGTCAATGTGGTATTGTCACATTAATGGTGGACACATTAAATGTTTCATCATAACAATACTATATTTACTACTCTTTCTCTTTGTCGCACCATATTAGTTTTATTACCTAAAATAAAATAAAAAATAGCCCAACATTAGGAATATAAACCTAACTTAAATTAGCCCAATTAAGTTAATTAGTCTAAAACCCTATTAAATTAATAATTTTACGTGATTAAATTAAGCTAATGACATTAATAATTTTACGTGATTAAATTAAGCTAGTATGACAATTTTAATTATAGTGAACCCCATCGCTTTATTCCCTAACATATGTTGTCTAAATTATTGTGCCCAAATGAAATATGATTAATATAGTGAGACAGATGGAGTTGTATTTCTATACCCTATTATAAAAGACAAAAGTGCATTGTTTTATAAAATTTGGTTTGCCTATTATGCCCCTATTATATAAATCTTATATTATGTCAATAATATAATATAGTAATATATTATTATTGTTAGTATTATTATTGTATTAGTATTATCCAACAATAATAATTCAAACATGATTGAACTGATATACACGCATGTACAAACAACTTTTGTTAAATATATATAAATTGAATTCACATTATTTATATAACAGTTTAATATTATATTATTATTGTTACTATTATTATTAGTATTAATATGTCTATAGGAGCTATTATTATTATTAATCAATTATTAATGGATTCTCTATATGTTGGGTTTTTTTTTTACTATCTTCTAATTTATAAAATATAATACGTAGGTTATTAGAATAATTATCTGAATCATTACTTGATGCTAGAAGACGTTCAAATAATTTTATTGTGGGAAATATGACTTGATCTAGCTACTATACTAGACCAAAGTGAGTCATAGTTTTGCCGAATGTGGACACTGCCAAAATCTGGCGGCGACGCGCAGCTGTAGCATCAGTACAATAGTGCTGATTATATTCTTCATGTTGTGCAATAGTTTTCGAATCATGGTTTCAATTATGATTGGGAGCAATAATTTTCTGACTAAATTTTGGGAAATTCAAAAAATGAAAAATATTCAGTCAGTAGCTTTATGCTTTCGCCTCTTAGCAATGATTTATCGTCATTAATAATGCCGGTTCTCTTTATCTAATTTTGTTTTGTTTTAGATTTTTTCTTTCATGAGGATTTGATTAAAATTTTGTTTCCTCACTAAGAAAAAGAAATTGAATTCTTTCAGATTGATTCGTTCGTGGAGAATAAATTAAAGGAACCGTTATTTTTTACTATTATTTAATTTTGATATTTTGTAAGATATGTATACAAGAACATTATCAATATTACGGAAAGTCACATATGTTATGCATGCATATGACTCGGAAGAAATTTGTCTCTCATATACAAATGAGTTTGAAGATGGATGCAATGAATAAGTAATCTCTTTGAATTAGAACTCTTAAGCCTAGGTAGGGGGGTTTAGGAAATGGTGAGATTTTGAGGGATATGTACAATTGAATTCTATTGGTAGCCATATTAATACTATGGAATGAGGTTGAGAGTAAGGTTGTTTTCTAAGATGAACCTTGGGTGGGTTAAGGGAGATATCATTCCAGCTAAGAGAGAAAATTTATTGACAGTTTAGTTTTTCTTTACAAATGAATGTAAAGTGAAAGGAGAACTGAAGTAGAAAATGTAACTCTTTGTGTGAGTGTGTTGATCTAGCGGTAGTGGGGTTAAAGCTAAGACCTCCACGGTAAATGTCTCAAGTTTGAAACCTTTGTAGCGTTGTTTTGAAATTAGTATCAAAATTATTCAAACAAGAAAGATAACTCTTGGTTCAAGGTGCTTAGTTGGAGAAACTTTTAACTATTTTTTTAATGACAACTTTTAATTCTATTGAATTTAAAAGAACTTTTAGAATATACTTTGGTGTTTTCTTTACACGTACAAATTAAAATTTTTAAAGCCAGACTCTTGTATATGAAAAAGCTTAGACGACAATATTTTTTCAATAAAATCAATGTACAATTCACATTTTAAGATATACTTTGAAAAGAAAAGGATAAATTAGATGTTGATAAAGGTCATTATATTAATTATTAATATTAATAATTTTACAACTTACAAAGATTTTTTTTCCTTATATCTTCAAGTATATTAATATTTGTAATAAACTAATCATATTAAATAAAATAACGTGCAACAAGATTATACGTGCAACGCACATAATCTCTGCTAGTAACAAAAAGAAAGAGAGTAAATTTTACTCAGAATAATCGTGAATGTGACATTAAAACATTAATAGTGGACATATTATATGTTTCACGATCACATTAATCGTGGGAGCATCATATTGTACTTATGTCCGCAAAGTGACGAAAGAAATCTAGTGCAATTCGAACCAGGCGGATGTGGTTTCTTATCCCCAACCATCTCTAATCTAAGCTCCCCTTTTCCCAATCCTTACATTTCCTTCCAAAACTGCAATCCCCTCCCCAATGACCGCCCTTCCCTCTCTTTCCCGTCTCAAACTCTCCCCTACACCAGTCTCCACCACCAACATCGCCGCCCTCCCACTACCTTTCCCTCTCCAACTCCCTCCACTCAGACCCAACTCTACTTTCTCACTCTCCGCCACCCTCGACAGCCGACCGCCGCCGCCAAACCAAGAATTCACCGAATTTGATGAGGACGAAAGCTACGGCGAAGTCAACCGGATCATCGGCAGCCGAGCGCTCGAGAACGGCCGCGGAATGGAGTACTTGATCGAGTGGAAAGACGAGCTCCCCCCCACCTGGGTCCCATCCGACTACATCGCCAAGGACGTGGTGGCGGAGTACGAGACGCCGTGGTGGACCGCCGCCAAGAAGGCCGACGAGGCCGCCCTCAAGCTGCTGGTAGACTCCGGCGACGGCAGGGACATCGACGCCGTCGACGCGGACGGCCGCACCGCCCTCCTCTTCGTCTCCGGCCTCGGCTCCGAGGAATGCGTGCGGCTGCTGGCGGAGGCGGGGGCGGACGTCAACCGCCGCGACAACGGCGGCGGCCTGACGGCGCTCCACATGGCCGCCGGCTACGTGAGGCCGGGCGTCGCGAAGCTGCTGGTGGATTACGGCGCCGACGTGGAGGCGGCCGACGATCGGGGGCGCACGCCGCTGCAGCTGGCGAGGGAGATCTTGAAGTCGACGCCGCCGCTGCAGTTCGCGCGGCGGCTGGGGCTGGAGAGCGTGGTGAGGGTGTTGGAAGGGGCGGCGTTCGAGTCGCGGAGGTGGAGGAGATAGTGGAGAGGAGAGGGAAAGGTGAGAATGAGGAGTATTTGGTGAGGTGGAAGGATGGAGGGGAAAATGAGTGGGTGAAGGCTGCTTACGTGGCGGAGGATTTGGTGGCCGATTTTGAGGCGGGGCTCGAGTACGCGGTGGCGGAGGCCGTTCTTGACCGGCGGGAAGGGGAAGAAGGGAAGATTAAGTATTTAGTGAAGTGGGCTGATATTGAGGAGGCTACCTGGGAGCCTGAGGAGAATGTTGATCCTGAGTTAATCAAGCTATTTCAACCCCCACCAAACAACTAGGTTTGGATATGTATTTGTTGAGTCTCTATTTTGGTCGATTTTGATGGGATAATCGAATCATTTCTTAGCATCATTGGGGTGAAATTGATTATTAATGGCGGCAGGTTTCTTATGATCAATCGATATCGAATCGGATCATCTATTGCGTTTTAGTATTGCATCTCCTGTTGCACCATCATATGATCGCCATGTGTATTGTTTAATTATTGTTGATTTGAAAATATTATAAACATGTGTCAATCACCTGACAATGCAATAAGAGATGCAATACCGAAATGCAATATATGATATGATTCAAATCGATATAGATATGTCGCATGATGTTTGAGCTTCAAAATTTTATAAGTGGAGCTGGGCGACGGATTTATACACTAGGTTCTTGGTATGACTAATTGATTGTTCAAATAGCATAAGCACATTACCTTTGTAGATTAGAAAATATTTATGTCAGATTAAGGGGTGTTTGGCTAAGTTTATTTGGAAGAGTTTATAAGTACTAATGCCTTATAATATATTTGGGGTGATAAAACTTATTTTTAAGGAGCTAATAAGCTTTTATAGCTTATTTTTTGCGTACGTCTCTAATGTTTAGTTTAATGCTTAGGCTTCTCAATTTCATTGAATGATGTTATTTGCAACTGAGCGTTTGCTCCCTGTTCTTCATTTATTGTGCTTTTGCATTCTATCCCTTTTTCCTTTTTCTTTTAAGAAGCGTTCTGCTCCTTTTTAAGAAGAAGCGTTCTGATCCGAAGCCGAAGGTAATTCTATATGAAGCATGAAGCATTTGTCCTGCAGTTCATTCAAATATAACTCTGAACATCTACAGGAAGCAAAGTAATGTAATACTCCTTCCATTCCCCAAAACCATTTTGGTGTGCAAATATCATTTTTGGGACGTTCTCATATTTGTGTTAGTATCTAAAATGGAAATGATTTCTTTACGCCTTACATTTTAAACTTTGAAATTATGTTTTATTTAAAAAAGAATTAACTTGGTTCCACCACTTTCTCCTAACATTTTGTGTTTTTGTAATACGAGATTCAATAATGTTTTCTCATTTCCCTCTAAGGTGACTTGAACTCCCGACCTCTTGATTGGAGGGGAGAGAAGCGTCATACCAACTAATATGCGTTTTGTTGTCCTAACAACTTTACGTTCTATCATTTTGAACAACTTTATCATCCATTATGAAATACTAAACATATTTTTCTTAGTTACCGTGCATATAAGATTACACATGAAAATAGGGTATGGAGGGAGTATTAAGTTGAAGACATCATCTCCACAAGACAAATATTAAAAAGTAGAAACAAAACTTAAGATCAATCGGAATATGTTTGCTTTAGATTCGAAATTAATTCAGAGACGTCTAATTCTTGTAACAAGAATCGTAAAACTGCAGCCTGCTTTAAGCAACATCTTGATTTAGCTCGAAGAAAAATAGGATATGAATCAAGTGGTAGTGGAAAGTTCTGGAGATCTATTTTTGTTTAGAAAAAAATGGCGATCGAAAATGATCTTTGAGGTAAAAGTTTTAAAGCTCTGATTGAGAGGGTATGAAAGTCCGTCAGAAAAATTTGGCATAACCTTAATGCTTCTTTTACCTTCCCGATAATCCTAAATATTCAAACATTGAAATTCATTTCCAAGCATCACCTGAGGTCGCTTGTTCAAATGAGAACTCCGTTTCTCCTCTCGAACTAGTCCCAAGACTCGGTTCTAATTGACGCACTTTGACAAAACAATAAAAGGTCCGTCTTATAAAAACAAATCTAAAGAAATTCCAACCTCGCATATTTATATGCATATTCATATAATTCATATTTCAATATTTAGAACTCACAACAAGAAAAACTGTGTCTGATGACATTAGTGTTGTCACTATACGATCTGTCACTATACTATATGGTGATAGTTGACAAGTCGTATAGTGACAACAGATGACAACACTGTTGTCACTAGACACAATTTTTTTATAGTAACTAACGATATGTATAGGGGTGTGACTGAAAATAAGCAAAAGTAGTTGGATGAGTTTGTAGCAACTCGAAACTCGGAGGGGCTTATTTGCAAAGTGAGCTAGAGTTAGTTGTTGAACTTGTGCTGCAAGGAAAGATCGAGAAGATCTGCAGCGGATTTATTTTCTAGTTGGAGTATGCTTATTTGGGATCAACACACACACATATATATATATATATATATATATACCTCAATATTCATACGACATCAATCGAGAGAAAGGGAAAGCGAGTAATCGTGAGCGTTGCAGAGAGAATTCTGTGAGAACCAGCGAGAGAAAGATTGAGGTAGTTACGGGCTTATGGGTTGAGAGAAGATTTCTGGGTTTATATCTTTTGGGTTTAAGCTTAGAGATAGATTGATTCTTCTGGGTTGTAACTGTGAATCTTTTCTTTCCGGATTCTTGATAGTGAAATCAATCTTGGATTGACCTCCCGTGGACATAGGATTTTACATCCGGACCACGTAAATTCTAGTGTATTGTGTTTGATTTACATTCTGAGTTCATTCATGTTATTCTGCTTATTTCATGAGGAGTGTTATTGAGCGTGTTGTTATTTGTGTTCTTGAGCTGATGAACACTGAGACTACTCCCATCGGTGACCATATTGGAGGTCGTAAGGAAAAAGACAAAAGTGAAAATTAAAAAAGAAAATGGATAATGGATATTACTGCACAACCGAGTCGGTACATCAACTTAGGTTGCGACTCCATGCATCCATTCCCATAATGCCAAGTGTCATATTATTATTGGTCCTGAAGATTTTATTTAGATAAATCTTATCATTCTAATATTGTAGATAAATATATATTAGAAAAAAATAAAAATTATACCAGAATTTTAGTTTTAAAATTCTCTATAAATAGAGACCAATATTGTATAGTTTCAAGTACAAAAAAAAAATTCTCTTTTCTCATCTTTTTTCTATTACTTGGTTGTTTATTTGGAGATTATAATTTACAATCCTTGTAAATATGGATCCAAATGACCCAAATAATTTTTTAAACTCTCAAAATGATCTACACACCCAGAATTATCCAAACTCCCAAAATGTACCAAACTCTCAAGAATTTTCAAATTCCCAGAATTATCCAAACTCTCAAGATTACCCATATCCCCAGAATTATCCAAATTCTCAACATTATCCATACTCCCAGCCTTTTGTTAACTCCCAAAACTATCCAAATTCTCAACCCCCACAAAACTCTCCATATTATCAGAATACTGAGTTTTTGCCGAATGAAGATGACATTTCTGCATCCGATGAAGTTGAACCAAAAAAAAAAAAAATATTCGAAAAACTTCTTGGCGTGTGAGCGAAGATGAAGCTCTAATGTCAGCTTGGTGTTTTGTCAGTGAAAATAAAGCTCGTGGAAAAAATCAAAAGGGTTTAGCAATGTGGAACAAAATAGAGAAACTATATGATGCAGCTCAAGCAGAAAACAAGGAAGAAATAGGGGAGAGAAACCAGGATCAAATGAAAGGCCGTTGGAAAAGACTTTCTGAAAATGGGAGTAAGTGGGTTGCAGCTTGCAGGTAAGCAATTCGTGGAAAGCGGAGTGGAATGAGCCAAACAGATCTGGAGAAAGATGCTCACGTAATATATGAAGCGAGTCAAGGTAATAAGTTTAATGATTTAGCTGTTTTTAACAAAGTTATGTGCAAGCACCCGAAATGGGATGTCGCATTTCAAGAATTTGGTGAAAAACATGTTCGTTCTGAACCTGTTGACGAAAGTAATGAAGAAAGTGGTGGTAGTTCTAAAAGATCAAGAACATCTGAAGATGGGGACTATGCAATTCCTAATGATCCTGATACTCCAGGTTCAGGATGTTCAACTATTTCTCGACCTACGGGCAGAGATAAGGCAAAAATGAAAGGAAAAGGTATGGCATCACCATCTTCTGAAATTGCTGCTTCGATTTCAAAATTGGCACTAACTAGAGAACTCGAAAATGAAACAAATCTAAAGAGACTGGATGTGGAGCGTGAAAAGATGGAAAGGAATAATGTTAAAATGAATCAAATGTTGTTGTTTTCACTAATCAACAAACCGCAGTTAACCCAAGCAGAGGAGGAATTGAAAGATCAACTCATAACTTCTTTATTTGGCAAGGGACAATAATTTATTGCTGCATTTAAGTTAGTGTGTTGATGTGCGAGTAATCTCTGTAATATTAGTGTGTTATTTCAATTTCAATAATGTAATAGTAGTGTGTTATTTCAATTTTAACTATGTAATATTAGTGTGTTATTTCAATTTCAATTATGTAATATTAGTAGGTTATTTCGATTTTAATTGTGTAATATTAATGTGTTATCGAAGTTGTTATTGAATTTAAATTTAAATTTGAATTTGAATCTGAATTTTAATTTCAATTTCAATTTCAATATTCATTTGAATTAGAATTTCAATTTCAATTACAATTAGAATCTGAATCTGAATTTGAATTTGATTTTGATTTTGAATTTGAATTTGAATTTGAATTTCAATTACAATGTGAATTCGAATTTGGATTTGAATTTGAATTTGAATTTCAATTACAATGTGAATTCGAATTTGGATTTGAATCTGAATTTTAATTTCAATTTCAATTTTCATTTGAATGAGAGTTTGAATTTCAATTACAATTAGAATAACACTTAGAATTTGATTATGAATTTTAATTTTAATTTCAATTTTAATTACAATTTGAATTAGAATTTCAATTTCACTTACAATTAGAATGTGAATTTCTTTGAATTTGAATTTGAATTTGAATTTCAATTCAATTTCAATTTCAATTTCAATTTCAATTTCAATTTCAATTTCAATTTCAATTTCTTTGAATGTGAATTTGAATCTGAATTTGTACAATCATGCAGACAATGCGTGAAATTTTGTCGACAAATGCTAGTGGATGCATTTTATCAAAAGCTGAGCTCATGAGTTGTCTATTCATTGTTAAGTGGTTTTTGTTTTTTAGCTATATATTGTTGTTACCTAGTGATGATGAATACTCAAAATTCTTTCTTGTTACCAATTTCTTATTTGCTCTCAACCATTTACATAATTCCTTTCGCAAAATGTCTCAAAATGATGAATTTCCGTTAGATTCGGATTCAAGTTCAGATTCACTCAATCGACTTGAAGAACGAACTGCTAACGAAAATCGTCAAATCGATCAAATCATCGAGAATATGTTAATAAACTATTCTAGCCTCAGAATTGGTGATCCATCCCCCAGAGTAAGGAGAAGAAACTGTGAGCGACAACGCGAGATTGGGGAAGAGCATTTGATGAATGACTATTTCGTCGAAAGCCCGACTTATAGTCCTCAAATATTCCGGCGCAGATTTCGAATGCAGAAGGCACTATTTCTTCGTATAGTCGAGGCTGTTACTGCCAATGATGAATATTTCCAACAAAGGCGTGATGCCACCGGTAGACTAAGTCTTGCACCATTGCAGAAATGTACTGCAGCCATGAGAGTACTGGCATATGGGACATCAACTGATGCCGTCGATGAATACTTGCGAATAAGTGAAACAGTTGCGAGGGAATCTCTTCAAAGGTTCGTAGATGGTGTCATTTCCTGCTTTGGTGACGAATACCTCCGAAAGCCTAATCAACAAGATTTGGCAAGACTACTCTATGTTGGAGAACAACGTGGTTTTCCAGGCATGATAGGCAGTATTGATTGCATGCACTGGGAATGGAAAAATTGTCCTACCGCTTGGGCAGGTCAATATGCAGGAAGAAGTGGAAAACCAACAATAATTTTGGAAGCTGTTGCATCCTACGATTTATGGATATGGCATGCTTTTTTTGGAACACCAGGTACTCTTAATGACATTAATGTTCTCCATCGATCTCCAATTTTTGATGATGTCTTGCATGGTCGTGCACCAAAGATTAATTTTGTCGTGAATGGTCGAAATTATGATCGAGCATATTATCTTACTGATGGCATATATCCTGCTTGGGCTGCATTTGTCAAGTCAATTATTGCTCCACAGCTTCGCAAACATAAGTTATTTGCTCAACATCAAGAGTCTGTTAGGAAAGATGTCGAACGCGCATTCGGTGTGCTACAAGCTCGTTTTGCATTTCTTCGACGACCTTGTCTTCTATGGGATAGGTTTTTTATGGGAAGAATTATGATGGCTTGTATAATCATGCATAATATGATAGTAGAGGATGAGCGTGACACATATTTGAACTATTATGATCCAACGGAATTTTTTGCGGACTCAAGAGTACAAGAAGAAGATGATCAACCTTTTCAATACTCGACCGCAAGAATTGCAAGTTTGTCATCTTACATGACTAATAGGGCACAACTTCGAAACAGAGAAAGTCATGAAGCTCTTAAAGACGATTTAATTGAGCATATATGGCAAAAATTCGGCAGTGAAAATTAACTATGTAATTTGCTATTAGTAATTGTAATTTTGTATTTCAATCAAATATTTATAATTTGATTGTTCTATTGTACTTCGTATTATATCTCTTGTAATGTTAATTTTCTTATTCAATTTGAAGCTTTTAAAAATATAATTTAAAAAATTAATATTTTGGCATAATATATGTATATATATACAATATTATAATTTTAAATATAATAAAAGTTAATTATATAAAATTCATAATATCCAAAAATAATATGTAAAATAAATTATAATTATGTTAGGTTGGGGTCATGGATGGGGTGTATAGGTTGTGAAATTGGGTTGGGTTGTGAATTGTATAGGTGGAAGAGAGAGAAATTAATATTTTATCTATAGGTTGGGTTGTGGAAGGTTGTGGATGGGAGTAGTCTGAGTGTTGTTTCTGCGATTTGGTTTGTTCGTGATTGTTTCTTGTTAAGAATCCTAACAAGAATGTGGAGGCTTCAACTTGAATTCAAGTAGATTTTGTCTCAAAACTCAATTCCATAATTAAATTGAAAGCATTTATTTTAACCTAACAAGAATGTCGAGGCTTCAACTGATTCAAGTAGATTTTGTCTCAAAACTCAATCCCATAATTTATATCTATCTATATATCTACTAGTGTAGTGCCCGTCGAAATTCGACGGGAGCTATTTAATTTAGTAATTATTAAGTAAAAAATAATGAAAAAATAAGTAATATAAGTATTTATTGTAATATTATAGTATTGTTATGATACATTCGGAAAAATAGCATTAAACTGAAGTAAAAAAAAAATAGATCAATAAGGTAGGGCATTTTTTGGTTCGTTACGTTTTACTCATTTTGAATGTCAAGCAGCCCGTTTATCATGGTATTAGAAAAATAAATTAGGAGAGATTACATTTCTCGTGTAGTAACACTCGTTTTGAATGTTAAACCATCAATTGTATGTTTTAATATATAAATAAATTGACAATTGAAATCATTTTTTCAATTTTGGTTGTATTTTTCATATTAAGTTTCCTATTGCTAAAAAAAAATTGGTCAATGGGTGGTCGGATTTTTTCGGGTGGTTATACTCATTTCAATATAAAGTCGTCCGTCGTTCAATAATTGAAGGATAGAATTCTCAGATAGTTTTACAGGTTTTCAATTAAAAGTCTTCCATTTACTTTCTTTTTTTTTTCTTTTCTTTTTTTAATCAGACAAGCTCAACACACTCACTCACACACACACGCACCCGAGGTGACTCGAACCCCGACCTCTTGGTTGGAGAGGAAGCGTCTTACCAACTGAGCTGCGCTTCCATTTACTTTTTTAAATATTGATTAAGCATTACTCCATCATATATGAGTTTTCCTATAGATGAAGTCATCTTCTCATCCTCCGTCCCTACTCAGCTAATAAACAATAAGTCGTAATAGTATAATTTTTCATTAACGTGAAGTTTTTAAATATTTAATTGGGATAAATCTGAAATGACTCCGTCATATTTGTTATAATTTTTTTTTAATAATTATTATAAAGGATTGGTGGTTCTACTGCACAATATCATGTCGTTCTTTAAGAAATTTCATTCTTTGAACCACTTGAAAAAAAATCATCTAAAACAAATAAAAGAATTGAAAATATCTTGATAGTCCGTCATTAGATGATTGTTGAGGAAAGACGACATTTCTCGGATAGTTTTACAAGTTGTCAATTCAAGTCTTCCATTTACTCTTTTAAATATTGATTAAGGATTACTCCATCATATATGAATTTTCCTATCAGTGAAGTCATCTTCTCATCCGTCCATCCCTACTCAAGTAACAAATTATAAATCGTAATTGTATAATTTTCCCGTTAACCTAAACTCTTTTAAATATTTATTTTGGATAAAATTGAAATGACTCCATCATATTTATTATAAGAAAATTTTACAAATATTATAAAGGATGAGTTGTTCTACTGCACTATATCATGTCGTTCTTTTATAAATTTCACTATTTGAACCACTTGAAAAGAAAATCATTTAAAATAAATAAAAGGATTGAAAATATCTTGACAGATGTTTGTTCCTAAAATAATTAGTTATTTTTAAAATGATATAATTATGACGATTCGTTAGAAACATGACAATATTGAATAATATTGTATGTCATTTCTCATTAAAAAAATAATATAAATATTTATTTTAAGATTATAGTATTATTAAGAACTATTGAAAAAAATTGCATTAAATATAATTAGTAAATAATAATAATAATAATAATAATAATAATAATAATAATAATAATAATAATAATAATAATAATAATAATAATAATGAGGTGTGGCAATTCTCTGTTAGTTTTACTCGTTTTGAATGTCAAACAGTCCATTGACAATTGTAATAGAAAAATAGATTAGGAGATGTTAAGTTTCTCGAATAGTTATACTCGTTTTGCGTGTTAAGCCATCAATTGTGCGTTGTAATATATAAAATAAATTGAAAATTAATAACATTTGTCAAGTAGTTTTGTTTTTCATATTAAGCTTCACGTTGCTCGAAAAAAAATAAGTTAATAACAGGTACTGTAAGATTTTTCTACATGGTTATATTAATTTCAATGTAAAGCCAATCGTCATTCGATATAATTGAAGGACAGAATGTCAACTCGCTTGCCATTTGCATGATTGTTGAAAGTTGGCATTTCTTGGATAGATTTACTCATTTTCAATTCAAGTCGTTCAATAATTCATTTAAATATTAATTAAGGAATAAAGATTACTCCATTACATATGTGTTTTCCTATCGATGAAGTCATCTTAACAAAAGTCGATTCATCACCTTCATACGTATAATTTCTTCATCCGCTACCCGTCCCTCTCAACTACTAAACTACAAGTTGTAATAGTACGATTTTCCATTAACATGAATTCCTTTAAATATTTATTAGGGGTAAAACTGAGATGTGACTCTATTATATTTGAGTTTTCCTAATGATGAAGTCGCATATCTCAACAATCGATTTGAGATCAATAAATTAAATAAGTCATATTTATTCAAAAAAAATTATGTCAAAGCGCCCGTTGTAGATGTAATTATTGTTATTTTTAACTATTGTAATTGTGATGTTTCCGATTTATATTAAACTTTAATATATTTATATCTATAATAAGACACAATACATTTTATGTTAACATCAAGATTGACTTTTAACGTGAATAAAGAATAATGGAAGGAAACAATAAAAGTTAATAAAGAAACCTATTCAAACTAAAATTCTAATTACTAATTTTTTGAAAGTATTCATAATAATATATGAAAGTCTAAGGATGTCATGTTGCATATTTATTTATTGATATTATATAAAGTCTAATAGAAGGAAATACTGGGAGTAATGCTCCCCTACCCACCGTGGGCATACTTAATATGCCCACGGCTGAGGTGGCAGCATTATATTTAAGGAAAATAATAATTAATATAACTTATATAAATAAACTTTACCATAAAAAACTAAACCCTACTAAAAAAAAGCGAACCCCCAAAGGAAAAATTATTGACGTGGCATTGCCACGTCAGCCACGGTGGGTAGGGGATCATTTCTGGAAATACTGGTATGTTATTATGCATGTATACTTGTTAGTAAATATTTTTTAATATTATTATATCTCAAAAATCAAGAGCTTACTCCTTTTTATAATTATACTATTAGACCGACTAAATGGGCGACATGGCTGTGGGGTAAGCAGCCCACAAGTAAAAAAAAAAAGATAAAATGAACAACAATAGAAATGGACGGTGGGTTTCAACCCGTCCACCCACCTCCACCCTCAACCTTTTTTCTTTTTTATTTTTATTTTACTCAACTCCACTTGGCAAGATATTATTGGTGTATATATATTTTGTTATGATATTATTATAAAATCAAATTATCTTTTGTATAATGTATTTTAAAAAATATATAAATTATACCAAAATTCATATTTTTTTCCCTCTATAAATAGAGATCAATCTTGACATAATTATTCACAATTTAGAAACCACTTCTTATTCTCTTTTCCTTAATATCTATATCCATTTTTTGTGTTCATATTTTCAATGGATCCCAATAATCCTTACTCAAATTACCAATATTTCCTCACCTCTCAAAGTTATTATCCTAATCTTGACAATATCCAAAACTTTGAAGAATTTCAAAATTTCGATGTTGGTTTGCATTCACAATTTTCACAAAATTCCACTCAATCTCCTATCTCCGAAGATCACCAACCCACTGCAAATATCCCTCAAAATGTTCTTCAAAATTCTCAGCTTCCACAAACAAACACTTCAAACACTCCAAAAGCCTGGACAACTGAAGAAGACATTATGCTTATGTCTTCTTGGGTTATCATTAGTGAGAATCCAGCTATTGGAACCGATCAAAAGAGCCTCACATTTTGGAATGGCATTTGGGAGCTGTACAAAAGGTCTGGAAGAGAAAAACAGATACCAAAGTTTGTAATTTCTATGTTGATTTGAGAATTTTCAATTTAATATTAGTTTGTACTTTTATCAAAATTTTAAATTTCTTATTTTTATTTTTTTTATTTCACATAATTAATTTATTATAAAAAGTTATTAAAATAATAATATTTAAATAATTTATATAATAATATAAAGGTGGGAAGGTTGGGTTGAGAATGAGGTCACTGATAAACTTATAAAAATAGAGGTGGTTGGGGTGAGATGAATAGTAAATTTATAGAAGAGAGATAATGAATATAATAATATAAAGGTGGGAAGGTTGGGTTGGGGAAGTGGTGGTTGTTAAACTTAGTCTTATTAGATTATATTAATAATTAATAAGGTAAAATCATGTGAAATCGCCTGAAGACGAATAATATCGAATGTGTGGTGTTTTCTTTATATGAATGCATTGTTAATGAAATTTCATAAATAACCGATGTTGGATAGTTGAAATTGAATAAAATTAAAAAAATAATAATATTATATTAAAACTATCATTTATAAATTATAATTGATTAACATATACTACGAATTAACTTATCATTTATAGTATTATGAATTAACTAATAGAAAATCAAATTAATATTTTTATCTAAATATTAGTTTAATACTACATCATAGTCCCACAATATTATTATTTTAAAAATAAAGCTAGGAAATCAAAAAAATATACAATCTTTTACATTTGAGCTTAATAATATTGAATTAAATGTTTCGTAATATATATGAGATATGTATATTGCCATTATGATAGTATTAATTTTTTCATAAAATAGAATACATATAAAGGTGTTTTAAATTATGAGACTTCTTATCAAATTGAAATTCTAAGAAGATATATTAGATTAAAAAAATTAATTAATTAGGCAAAATTATGAGAATTTAGGAAAATAATCAAGAAAAATCGTGGTTGATCGACCTTTATTTTGCTATTATATATATATATATATATATATATATAAACAAAATGATTTTTTCAGTTATTTTTTGCCGCCTTATTTCCTTCAAAATAGCATTTCGGTTATTATCTTTTAATAACAACAATATGATGTGTCATTTGACCAAAATTTAGCCAAACCAATTTATTGGGCTTAATATTAATATGCAGACAGATATATATATATTTTTTCACTTATCACTTCCCCAATTTATTTTTATTATTATTTTTTTATAATATTAGGCATTAGTCTTATTTACTTATTCAATTTATTTTTATATTTCAATTTTACTTTTCTAGCTAATATAAACGGTTATATGTTCAAGAGTATCGTATATTGTAAGTAATTTTATATTTTTATATCAATTCTAATAGAGCTTACCAATATCAGCAAACTAATAGTTAATACACGAAAATTAAAAAAAAATGTTGGACTAATTAATTAGGAGTATTTAAGGTCATTATAATTATTAAATCAATAATAAGGATGTCATTAAATTAACCTATATAATCTATATGTAAATATATAATATAATAATATATATGATTATGCATCTTAATCCTACATAGACTTTTCTCTATTTTCTGTTATTATTTCCTAAATATTCATAGCTTTGCTTACCCTTCTAAATATCTTACCGTAATTATCATAATCTAATATATTCAAATGTTAATTAATTAAATCATTAGAGAATGTGCTCATAACACATACTCATTCATTTACTGCGATTTGACTCATTTCTTTTGGGCATAATTTTTAAGAAAATATAACTCTATAAATATTATTGTGGTGTTCACCTCCTAAGTAAATGTAGATCAAGGGTTATTTTAGGTCATTTTTAAAAATGGATCATTAGTAGACATCCCAAAGATAACATGTGGCCAAATCGAAATAAAGAGAGGGGGGATTTACATAGAGGAGTAATGCTCCAATGCCCACCGTGGGCATGCTTAATGTGTCCACGGATGACGTGGCATTGAAATATATAAGGAAATTAATAAAAATCCTACTAAAAATAATTAAATCCTACTATAAAAAACTAAACCCTAACATAAAAAACTAAACCCTAAAAGGAAAAATTGAAGACGTGGCACTGCCACATCACCGGTGGGCACATAGATAGAGTACTAAAAAAAACATATTTTTCATAATCTTTCTCTTCTTTTTCTATGTCTCCCTTATATGGAAACTCCCTTGAGCTTTGAATGTAGAAACTAGAAACTCTTTTATATGGAAAATAATAAATAAATAAAAAAATAGCCCATAGATAAAGAAAAAATAGACAGTTGAGATAGATATGTACACATGAAAAGGTTCAATTTAGTTTGTTATTCAAAGTATAAATAAAATGAATCTAATTTTATAAGTTTATTTATGCGACAATGAGTATATTATTTATGCCGTGCATCGCACGGGACACAATACTAGTATATATAAAAACAAAATGAAAATGACAGTTTTTTTTTTCCCACCAAATTTAGGGTAAAATAGTAATTTTAGTTTTGCAGTTATTTTTAAATATTCAGTTACGAATGTGCATTAAATATTTTAAATAAATAAATCAAAGAAAGATAAAAACATATACTTCACACGTTTGTTAAGCGGTTGCTCCCTCTCCTGAAAAGTGTTTCGCATACATTTAAATTCAAATAGTACAAAAAAATATTATTATTCTTATTAATAGTTGTAACCAATTAACATGGAACTGACTTACCCACGATTTATTTTCAAATTATCATACATATATCATTAGATTCATTACCGAATCATACATATCGAAACCACTGATACACAATATTTAATTATTTATAATCTATATCTATATATAAATAAAAATAAAATGAAAATGGAAGGTTTTTTTTCTTTTTTTTCCCACCAAATTTAGGAAAGAATAGTAATTTTAATGCTAATTAGTTAGTTTTAAATAAACAGTTACCTAAGTGTAAATTAATTTTATTAATCTATATACTAACTAATAGTAGCTACGAAAGTCAATTTATGGTAAGTTAGTTCATTAATTGCTAATATTAATTACTACATAAGCCTATATATAGAAAGTTCAGTTCATTAAATTTATGCATTTATATACATTTATATCAATTACTAATTATATAAATAATATATAATATTAATCTATATAATCTTTTAGTTTATTAATTACATCCGATTATATACATTTATGTGTCAATAAAAATATGATAAACAATATATAGCAGTAGTGTACATATAATTTTATACACACTTATATACTCGCAGTTTTATAGGCGTGTTTTTTATACTTCGTATTATTTATTTTGATTTAGACTATACATTAATTTTTTTCACTCTTTTTTTTAATATAAATATTATACTTAGGTTATACACTATTATTTAATAAATTAGAAATCTTCCTTTTTAATATAAATAAGGATAAGGACAACATAAAACTGCAAGTGCAAATATTTAGCAAATTAAATATAAATTTGTGCCCTAATCATGCTCTTTACTTATATTTTCGGCATTAATTTAGCAATTACTTCAATAACTATTAAATTCATAATTAATTCAGTCAATTAAGAGGAACGTTACAAAATTAATCACATTAATTTTGTACTTTTCCATGCATGCATGCTTCACTTATTGATAATAATATTATCACTCAAATTAAAGATAATTTCCTACTAATTAAATTTTAACTTATTTATATTGTTTAATACGGAGTATATATAAGGGCAATATAAATACAATTGCATAAGGCATTGGTGGAGATAAATTGTAAATTTCTATGGGAAGTACAAAATTAACTAAATACTTTCTTAGACTAAAAATTAATTAAACGTACTTTTTTGTTGTTTCTTGAAATTCTAAAATCGAAATAATTTATATAATTATAACAGCTATGGATATCTTTTTTTTAGCAATTTCTATTATTCATTTTCTTCACTTCTAACAATAATATATATAAATGGTATGTCATAATTGTATATTAAAAAAATTGCGCCTAATGCAATAACTTATTCATATCAATAGTCAATCACTTAGCAGTTGAATGTTAAAATTTAATATTTACTAAAATTAAAAGGTAGATAAATCTAAACTAAAAATCAAACACTTTTTAATATATAAATAATTTATTAAAATAATTGTTTGGTTAAACCTATTCGATATTCGAACATGAATCAGATAAACATGTGCGTAATATAACAAAACTATGTAATATCAATAATTTATCAATTTTCATATATCAAAGACTATCAATCCTAATAATTATAGGCGTCTTTTATAAAATTTTGGATCTTTTTATGACTCAACGCATAAGGAAAAATTGTCTGAAATATTTTTTTAGAGGTGCCATTGTAATAGCCGTAAAAATCCGTATTTGGAAAATTTTAAATTTCGGAGGAGGAAATAAATATTTCCGAGTATTTGAGATCGAGCACGGACGAAAATGAGCTTATGGGAATTTTTATAATATGTTGGAATTTTTTTCCAATGAATCTCGAGAATTTTTGAGAATGAAAGAATTTTGGCAAGGCAAGAAATTATCCGGAATGATTTCCGGAGAATGTTACTCCGTAAATATTTTACAGAAATAAGATGAGATATGTGACTTAGAGGTAAGACTACATATTTATAATAGTGCAAGTGAGAGGAATTTAAAGGAAAAGAAGGAAGAAATTGTGTTGTGCTAGTGTGTGTGTGTGCGTGTAAGTCAAGAGAAGAGAGAGTGGTGTTCATCTCACCACCACTCAACAAGTTATGCAAGCCACACACCCACATCATCCTCCTCATATCTCACCACCCAAACTTAGTGAGAGAGAGATAAGCTCTCCCTTCTCTCTTCATCACCATTCCCGCAGGCCACTATTGCCGTCACTTTCGAGCCGCCGCCGGCGACTCCTCGGGTCTCCGATCACTCCCAAAGTTCGCCCTCCCCCATATATCGACCCATAGAACAAGAATCCGAGGTCGAAATCATGATCAAGAAGCTCTAAGTTCGACTTGCAAGGTTTGAAAGTTGGGTGATCAAACAAGTGTTCGAATTTCATCAACCTTGAGGTAGTTCTTGTTTCCTCTTGTTGGTTTGAACTTGATTTCGTGTTGTATGATATGATTCGAACTCCCCTCATCATGATTAAGATTCGGCCTTCTCAAGAAAAGTTCATGAATGATGATAATTCTTTCATATTTGTGTTCCTCTCATCATTTGAAGATCATCTATGTATGTATTGTTGAAGCTCCCTTCGATTTCCTTCATAACCAAATGAGTATAGCTATTATATGAACTTCCTTTATGATGTTCGTGACAAATCCTTGCTCAAATGATGGTTTAAGATGAGCTAGAGCCGAACCCGCAAGCATTTTTCACTTTTTGATTCGGGCATTTTATCGAACAGTTGGCGTGCACGTTTTGTTCAGCATTTTCGAACCCTTTCCCGACTCTATCTCATTTCGGGTCCAAAATGAAAGTTGTAGCTCATGTTCTCATCTGTCCGTACCCAAAATTTCGTTTCGATCCGAGTTCATATGCATCCGTAGCGTCATTTTGAAGTTGGTATGTCAATCTGGAAAATCTGGATAAAGTCAGCGAACTTTCGAGCTTGATTTCGAAACATCCTTAAACGATATGAGTTAAATTCTTCCACCATATTAAAGCTTATTGTCTCAGGTTTCCATAGCCGTGTCATGTGCCCAAGTTCGTATGCGAATACTGTGATGATTTGAAGTTGACACGTCTTAAAACCGTTTTTGAGAAAAACAGCTTGAGTACCGATTTTTATCCTCATTTTTGGCCATGAACTCCAACCCCATTTCAGAAAATAAAAGCATGGTGTTGTAGCCTGTTAAGCAAGCTTTCAATTGATATTCTCTGTGTCCATATTGGTTGAGTATAGCTCGAGATATCTTAGCTCAAAGTTGCCATGTTAGCCAACCTTAATCTGCCAAAAAAATATCCCAAGTATGGAAACAGCTTTGACTTCCGGTTTTGATCCTCGATTTTGAATATGTTCTGTTGCTCGAATCCATAAGGCCCCAACATGAAAAATGTTCTTTGATGTTCCAACCTCACATCCATGGTTTTCATTCTGTAAATCACTAAGTGTTGGAACAAGATATCTTAGCTCAAAATATGACCCTTGACAATGAGTTAATGCTTTTGAAATTCACATCACATCTCTTTTGAAATCTGGAAATCAGCCCACTTGCGGGCTAAACTGAGAACAACTCGTATGAAATTTGATATCAATTATTATTCCATGTTGAAGTACGTTCCTTTATCTTTCCATACATATTTCGTTCACTCAAAACGGAGTTCGTATGAATTTACTATGATTTTTCAAAGTTTGTATCTCCAATCTGGAAATTCCGACGAACAACTTCTGTCCCGTTTTTCTAACCACGTTTTGACCACTTTCCTTTGGTCTAATGAAAAATAGTATAACTAGAAATTTGTTCCTCATTGTCTGAACTTCAATTTTGATAGCTCATTCATTCGAATCCATCAAGAAACGAGTGAGAAATCCTCACTCAAAGTTGGTACCAGAATCTGCCAAATTCCCGATTTTCAGATTCCGAGTTCTGGGAATAAATGCTTCAAACTCCCAGCTCACTCATGGGAAAATTCTGAAATTTAAACATATCATAGCCCTATGTGTTATCTTTCCAAATCAATATCATATGCTCTGTTTCGATTTATATTGAGTGAGAAACAATTATTTTCCTAGAGGGTCGCAGAATTTCCAAATTCTCTTAGAATGTTGAACTTGTGTTTTTCATATGACGGACCTTCTACTGCTTTGTTAAGCGTCTTGATCGAGTCTTGGGACTAGTTCGAATGGAGAAATTGAGTTCTCATTTGAATTAGTCGACTTTAGCTGATTTTAGATAATTTAGAATTATCGAGTAGACTTATCGAACGTTGAGGCCATGCCGAATTTTCCGGGTGGACTTTTCTGTCTTCTCGATTAATATATTTCTAAGATGCGATACGAATTAGAAGCGATGTGAGTTCCTAAAACTCTAATGAGAATTCTAGTAATAATGTATTTCTTCTGAAACGAGACTTTTTCCTAAAGGTCAAGCAAGGGAAGAGAGTCGAGGAACGTGAGGAAGAAACCAGGAACTGATCTATCACTTTGCAATCAGGTGGGCGTTCTAACAAAGAAAATTATATTGTTGCTATAATGAAACATGTTTTGAAAATAAAGCAAGTTGACTTAAAACCCTTTCATGCATAAAATGTTTTTGATTTTATTTGTGATGCATATCTGTGTTGGATTGCCAACGTTATATCGATCGAGCCTGAGTTAGACAAAGGTCGCTAGCCAGGTGATGTGTACACGAAGTCGTGACTGTGTGCTCCAGAGGTGGGCCGGTTATGCATGGAAACGTCCGGTGAGGTGGCCACCTTGCCAGCGTACTTACAGATATGGATAATACAGATGTGGAAGAAATGGGGAGTGCACTCCAATTGCTTATGGAAATAAAGTTGTTTTAGTTACACAAGTATTTTGATAAAACCTTGTGGTAAATGTGAAATGCATGATTGGTGATTTTTTACTGAAAATTATTTTTGGGCATAACCTCACGGAGTACATCAAGTACTCAGCCCTGCTCGTGTTTTCAAAAAAACTTGCAGGTTGAGCGAGGTGGCAAGGGCGGCAGTGTTGAGAGGAGATTCATTCATCTTTTGAATTTGGTTCAGAAAGAGATACATATCTTCATATATGTATCTATTTTGTTAAAGACTTCCGCTGTACACTTCTATTATCTTATTTAGATAATTATGTTTAACTGGCTTCATGAACCAGTAAATCGAGAACTACTCTACTCGTATTCCTTCACAAACTAGAATTATGTTTGACTTTGCAAGGTTTCTTCTCTTGAATACTTGTATAACATTTAAGCCATGAGATCTTCTCATTAACTTCGTTCATCTCCCAAATCTCTATTGATCGAGTCTATTCAATGGTTCATTTTGCTAATTACCGAGTTACAAGTCATTTCCCCTTTCTTTCCCGCTTCTTATATCCAACCCCTAGTCACGGTTTCCCGTCTTAGCTATCCTTAGCAAAGTGCGGTCGTGACAACCATAGTGAGAGATTAGACATGCATGCAAATGCAAGACGATTGATTTTATTTTTGTAATGTTATTCGGACATGATTTCTTAAAACCGCAGAAAATTACAACTTTGATTAACACGGTATTTTAGCACGTGCTATATAATATACTGACATTGTCTGAATGTTATTGTAATATTCAGACATCTCAGCTTTTATGCAAATTTAATTTGGAATACATTTAGGTATCATGAAAAATGAATGTAATGAGAAAATTTGTTCAATTTAAAGGTAGAACAATAGGCCTTGAACAAGATTTCTAAAGTGAGTGGAAGCATATGGCAGCATGTGAAGCGGAGCCGGTGAGGGATAGGCGGCAGTGATGATTTTCGACAACTTCGAGCCGGCGAACATAATGTATACGGAAGAAAAAAATGTCCATTTCATAGAAATGACTGACTATAGATCCGTGATCAATTTCAAAATTAGGATGGAAATTAAAATGAAGAAGCTCATAATTTTGCCACGGTTTATCAAACAAAAAAAAAATGGAAAAGTCATAGAACAATAAGTGAAGCATGCATGGACATGAAATTGATGTGATTAAGTGAAGCATGCATGCATGGAAAAGTCATAGAACAATAAGTGAAGCATGCATGCATGGAAAAGTACAAAATTAATGTGATTAATTTTGTAATGTTCCTCTTAATTGACTGAATTAATTCTGAATTTAATAGTTATTAAAGTAATTTCTAAATTAATGCCGAAAATATAAGTAAAGAGCATGATTATGGCACAAATTTATATCTAATTTGCTAAATATTTGCACTTGCAGTTTTATGTTGTCCTTATCCTTATTTATATTAAAAATGAAGATTTATAATTTATTGATTAATAGTGTATAACCTAAGTATAATATTTATATTAAAAAGAAAGAGTGAAAAAAAATGTATTAGCCTAAATTAAAATAAATAATACGAAGTATAAAAAACACGTCTATAAAACTGCGAGTATATAAGTGTATAAAATTATATGTACACTACTGCTATATATTGTTTATCATATTTTTATTGACAAATAAATGTATATAATCGGACGTAATTAATAAACTAAAAGATTATATAGATTAATATTATTATTTATATAATTAGTAATTGACATAAATGTATATAAATGCATAAATTTAATAAATTGAACTTTCTATATGTAGGCTTCTGTAGTAATTAATGTTAGCAATTAATAAACTGACTTACCATAAATTGACTTCCGTAGCTACTATTAGTTAGTATATAGATTATAAAAGACAAAAGTGTACTGTTTTATAAAATTTGGTTTGCCTATTATGCCCCTATTATATAAATCTTATATTATGTCAATAATATAATATAGTATATATTATTATTGTTAGTATTATTATTGTATTAGTATTATCCAACAATAATAATTCAAACATGATTGAACTGATATACACGCGTGTACAAACAACTTTTGTTAAATATATATAAATTGAATTCACATTATTTATATAACAGTTTAATAATATATTATTATTGTTACTATTATTATTAATATTAGTATGTCTATAGGAGCTATTATTATTATTAATAAATTATTAATGGATTCTCTATATGTTGGTTTTTTTTACTATCTTCTAATTTATAAAATATAATACGTAGGTTATTAGAATAATTATCTGGATCATTACTTGATGCTAGAAGACGTTCAAATAATTTTATTGTGGGAAAGATGACTTGATCTAGATACTTGAACAAAGTGAGTCATAGTTTTGCCGAATGTGGACACTGCCAAAATCTGGCGGCGACGCGCAGCTGTAGCATCAGTACAATAATGCTGATTATATTCTTCATGTGTGCAATAGTTTTCGAATCATGGTTTCAATTATGATTGGGAGCAATAATTTTCTGACTAAATTTTGGGAAATTCAAAAAATGAAAAATATTCAGTCAGTAGCTTTATGCTTTCGCCTCTTAGCAATGATTAAGTGTGCCCACCGTTAGTAAGGGAGCATTTCTATTACATAGAGTACTAAAAAAAGCATATTTTTCATAATCTTTCTCTTCTTTTTCTATGTCTCCCTTATATGGAAACTCCCTTGAGCTTTGAATGTAGAAACTAGAAACTCTTTTATATGGAAAATAATAAATAAATAAAAAAATAGCCCATAGATAAAGAAAAAATAGACAGTTGAGATAGATATGTACACATGAAAAGGTTCAATTTAGTTTGTTATTCAAAGTATAAATAAAATGAATCTAATTTTATAAGTTTATTTATGCGACAATGAGTATATTATTTATGACGTGCATCGCACGAGACACAATACTAGTATATATAAAAACAAAATGAAAATGACAATCAAATTTTTAATAATTAATCTTCAAAAAACAATCACTACGGTTGTATTTAATTTTAGCAGACCTCTTAGGAGGAGGCCTAACTAATTTGATGTTTCTTGAAATATCTAATCGACCCACTAAATACAAATGGGAAGCCCATCTGCAAAATGCTTCCACGTATTTCATAATGGTTTAATTTTAGGGGCCAACTTTAAAAATACCCTAAAAATATAAGAGTATAAGTTGTATACCCTATCTTTTAAACTATAAGTTTTATACCTTATTTTTAATGAAAAGTCAAAAATATCCTTACTATTGGGCCCACTTAATCTTTAAGACAATTACTAAAAACAAAAAAAAAAGGGTCACACATAAAAACCTAAAAAACAAAAAAAAACTTACTGTTCTCTCTCACACGCCTCCCCCTTCTCACAAACCGTGTAAACACCAAAAAAACAAAATAACCGTTGAAGCTTCAAGCTTGCCGCCGGCGACTAAAATATGGAGCATGGTGATAATGATTCCGGCAATCGGCGTCGAGTGCCCACGCTAGAAGAACAAGCCAATCTTCCTTCCCCACCGCCGCCGGTGAGTTGAAGAATTGAATTATATATATATATTTTTTAAATCTCGAATTTATTTGAAGCATGTTATTCATTATATACTTGTTAGGATATATAATAATGTGTATACATGCCTTAAATGTTAGGATAGCATGGATTTTAATTTCTGAATTTGAGTTGTTTAAAATTACACGGTTGAGTTAGAATTTTAACCGTACGTAAATTCGTACTTGACCGTGTAAGATGTTGACTTTTTGGGTGTTGACCATTTACACGGTTGAGTTTGAATTTTAACCGTGTACACGGTTAAAATTGTAATTCAACCGTGTAATAGCAGAATTATGTGTAATTTTTTATTTTTCTATATTTTTTGTCCGAAACTAATGAATCCTTTGACGTACCTTTTGCAGCTGAGATACGCTTGGTACATGCCTCGTATGCAAGGGTTTCCGGCACAATTAAATTTATACGTTCGAGACGTTGTAGTTGAACAAATACCGATAGTTTTGAATCGTGTAGGCGGGGAAGAGCTTCTACAAAGATTTGAGGACGGCTCCTTTGGGTACTTGCTAGAAATTAAGAGGAACGGGACCGCAAACCTTGCCTTGCACGAGTTATTAGCCCGGGAGCTCACCGATTTGTCATTCTCGGAGTTTGAGAGGTGGTTTCATATAGGCGGGCAAGATATTCATTTTGGTGCACATGAGTTTTGTCTCGTGACAGGCTTAGTATTCGGCCCTTCCACTTTTGATCCCAACGGAGGTCCTCACGTCATTCCCCCGAGTAGCCTCTTCTATACTAGGTATAATGGTGAGAAGAAGAAGGATATAAAGCTTTAAAATGATTTTACGAATCCTAACATCACTATGGGGACCCCAGATCAGTACTTGAGCGCCGCGAACTTGCTCATGTACTACTACATGCTTCTATGCCGTGATGACCAAACGATCGAAAAGTGGGCATGGGCATTAGTAGAGGATCCATAAGAGTGGTATAGATTTCCATAGGGATCATGGTCGTTCCAAGTGATGTGTCACCAGCTAGGAGTGACAAAGAAAGACCCATCAGAGATTATGGGACCGACCGGGGCCTACCATCTATATGGGCCGGTGTGGGCGTTAAATTTGTGGTCATACGAGGCAATTCCGGCATTAGGACGAGCATGCGGCTATCGATTAAATGAGATATTGACGCCCCGACTCAGGAGATGGCACACTCGACAGTCCCATTTGGATTTTACTAGATTTTTCGACGACCCTCAGGTATATTTTAGTTCATTATTCATTTATAATTAATCAATGTTCATGTTATTATTTATAATGAATTATTCTTGATTATTAGTGCCTCATGTTTATTCTTTTAATCTCACTTACTTATTAATTTTATGGTTATGATGTAATTTAATAATATCTTAATTAACGAGTCTTAATTTGTTATTATTTTTTTGTAGCTCGAAACCTTTCGCACGCTTGAACCCGAGCCGGACATAGAGATTGCTGAGCCCTAAACACAATCTCTACAGTGGGTGAACCCTTGATGCTGAAGTTTAACCCCAATCAACGGCACGCACACAAGAAAATGCCGCCATAAGAGAGACAATCTAGGGCGGCAAGGGAGATGGCGAAGGTCGTGCAGAAACTGAAATGCCGGGATGCGAAGAAGGACATAGTGCAGCCGGGTTGTCGCAAACATCCTCGAGCAGCCCGAGCCTCTTCAGAGACTAGAGGCCACATCCCGGAGCGATTCCAATTCGATAGGCCACAAGCCACTCCGTCAAAGCGTCCTAGGGCAGAGTCGTCCCATCGTGAGCCCTCTGAGCAGCTTGTATGTTGCGTGCATGGAGATCCGTGCCATCGTGGATGCGACAACGATGATTAGATCAAAAAGATCCTTGACAGAGCCTGCCAACGGCTTGCAAAAGATACATCGAAGAAAGGAGTACTTGCCCGGATGGCTGAGTCTCTTGTCGGGCACCTCAAGGGCATTGTAAGAGCGAAGAGTTCTTCGAGCGGCAGCAGACGATCTAGGCATCGATCACCTCCTCCTGTGAGCCAGGGACACTTAGAGGCTCATTTGTTTGGTGATAGGGACCGATCTCCTACTCCCCTGCATGCGCCTGGTTTTGAGCATCGTGCAGCGAGATCGAGGACGCCCCCACACTCTCATGAGGAGGGAGAGGAAGGTGGTAGGGTGTCCCCATCTCATAGTTCATATTGTAGGGCTCTAGATGAGATCCCTTTTGTGCCTCAGAACGTCAGGGCCGCTGATGTTGATAGTCAGGACTCAGACTGTGCCTGAGACGATATAGGAGACTGATAGGCCTGGGGGACGGGTTCTTAAGCCAGTCTCTTGCATTGCATAGCCCTTTCACTGTCCATGAGACCCCACATTCATCCCGGGGTACGAAGGATGCATATGAACAGTTTAGGAATGCGGGCCCGACTGCTTTCATTTTGACTAGGCAACAGCCGCCGTACTATCTTCACCAAACTCTGTTCGACCAGATTGAGGATGTGAATGTTTCATTCAGTGCTGAGGTAAATTTTTATTATTATTAGTATTACTATTATTATTTTTATCTGTATTATTATTATTATTATTATTATTATTATCTAACGACGAGACGTTGGGGTTGAATAAGACATGTATATACATCAAGTGGAAACTGGAGAAAAAATTCATCGACTATTTCGGAGGGCTCAACACTTACACGATGTGGAGTTGTGCAGACGAAGTAAGTTATTCAATTTCGACATTATTTATTTCAAATTCCTACGAAAAATTCCATTTAAATTTTAAATTATAGTGGGATTATTGATGCATAATATTTTTATAAATATTTTTTTTAGTTTATCTTTGTGTGCCACTTGACCACCAACCACTGGATTGTTCTCCGGGCATGCATTCAAGAGTGGCAATTAGAAGTGTACGATTCGCTCTTGCACGAGTTGTAAACTTTAGAGGAGATCAACCATCGTACAACTCAGATTCTTCCCATAGCTCGTCTGTTTCCTAGACTCCTACACGTGGCTCACTACTGGGAGCAACATCCACATTATACAAAGCACAAGGATGAGATGCAAATCAAATTCCTTTCAGCACAAAAGCAATTTCGACAAGAGGATGAACACTCTTGTGGTCCACTCGTATGTTTGTATTTGGATAGGATGCTCGCTCAGAACAAGCCTAAGACAACCAAACCCTCTCCTCAATAAATTGCTAAAGTCAGAAAGACCATTGGTAGGATGATTTTCTCACTCTCTCGACGAGATGTGGATTAGAAACATTGCTACTTGGTAGTTACGATTATGTGATTTATTGCGACTTTATTTGGACATTATATCGATAAGTTCATGTAGGATTATGCTTGTCGTGCTTGAATTTTGTCGTGTTCTGAGTTTGATTTAATTTGCACATAATTTATGTTGTTCGGGGATGCTCGAATTTTGTTGTGTGGGATGGAAAAATTTCTCTGCAATTACACGGTAATAATAAAAAAAAACCGTGTAAAAAGCACCAACCGTGTAATTAAGAGCCCTAAATCATGTAACTAAGAATTTTCGAAAAGAAATCATTTTTTTCATTGTTTACTAAGAAATATTGCAATATTAAAGATACGTGCAAGGAAATATAACAATATTTAAAGTATAAAACAATTGTGACATGTATTCCGGTCTCATGAATTACATTTCTTCATATACTATCTTTGAAACATATACGCTATAGACCATCATATGTTACCATTTCCTTATTTTTGCTAGATTCAATATCTAAGGACATTTTTATCCAATTAATTACATTACTAGCACATAATCTAGGTTATTAATGGTATATTAACAACACGATTAACAAAAAAACTAACTTTATGTTGTAGTAATTAGAACATAGTCTTCAATTTTGACTTTTTTTAAAGTTTGTTGACTCCTACACGGGTAGGTTACACGGTCAAGAGATTCATAACTGTGTTCAGTGTAAGGAAATTTAATTTAAGTTGACTTTTTTAATTTTGACTGTTTACACGGTTTATTAAATAAAGAACCGTGTACACGGTTTATAAATCCTCTAAACCATGTAATTTCAGGTTAAGTTGACTTTTTTCATTTTGACTATTTACACGGTTTTATTCAATTAAAATTACCGTGTACACGGTTAATTTAACAACTCAACCGTGTAGTTGCAGAGATTTTCAAAAATAACTCATCAAACGCAAAAATCATCAAAAAATTACACAATCCTTAATAGAAAATACATTTAATCCTAGTCCAAGGGCCGCATTGGGCATCTAGGCCTAGTATGTTGATCACTCTTGCAAATAGAACACGTTTTTTTGGCACGACGTGGCCGACCTTCATTAGGGACATTGAGGTCGATACCTGCTATGGGGATTGAAGCTGTGCAAGATCGTCTTTTGTGACCCATGACTCAAATCGAGAGCATTTTTGATGATTTCTGTCCCCTTCGACTGTTGATCTTGCACGACTCATACGTGGCCGACCGGCCTGCTTATCGACAAGGGGGGGTCAAACAATGATTGATGCAACTTCTCGGGGCACATGCCAAGAATCCGGATGGGGAACCGGCTCAATATTTGGCGAATAAGTTGCCACCAATGTCGCTTGCTTGAAATAATGGGTCACATAGTCGGTGACACAGCCTCCGGAATACCTATACCAAATACACGCAATACAAATCAAATGTTGATAGAACACATACTGACGTTTCATTCAATATTGAATGTTTTATTAATTTGTGCACCTCAAAGCAGCACAAGCGTGTCGACATGGCATCGCATCCAATTCAAACTCACGGCAGTCGCACGTTGAATTTTGGAGATCAACTGAGGTAACTTCCTTTCTCACCCTCAACCCTAAACATATTGGGCACAGTAGTTCCCCTAGTCGTGTAGCGACGGACCCATTCTGCAGCTACCGACATCTTCGAATAACATGCCTCGGTGAGGTCATGATCTCTAGAAATGGCACGTGTCCGGTGCTCTTCGAACCAATTTTCCACAATTAGTCGATACACCTCCAGCATGGCGCAATTTGGTAAACGCCTAGCCCACAACAGTCGGGCGTTCATGGTCTCCACGGGATTAGAAGTCATGAAACTGGTACGCAGGACATGACACTTCGAACGCGCCCATCTGGGCAGGCCAATCTCCAATAGCCTCTGGTAAATTCCACCTCCTTCTATGCTCATGTCTATCAAAGATGTTAGATATTCATCGAAGTCCAACTCACGGTATGCATACGCAGCTGATTCGAAGACTCCAATTGCGTGCCTGCCAAAAGGGACCATATCTTCATCAAGTGGTAAAAACATAGACCGTGGGAAGCATCTGGGTACACATTCTTGACGGCATTTTCAATGCTGACATGGCCATCAGACACTATCAACAAGTTATCTGGTGCTCCAAAACTGCATCGGATCCTTCTTAGAAACCATATCCATGAGTCATCATCCTCTATTGGGCCGAATCCAATGGCAAATGAAAATACTTGCTCATTTCCATCCTTGGTAACAACTACGAATAGGGTCCCCTTGTTCTTGCCCTTCAAGTGTGTTCCATCCACAACAATAACCGGACGAAGCAAATCATTCCTAAATGCTTCAATGGACTGACCTAGAGCGAGAAACATATAGCATAATCGATTATCCGTTAATGAAGTCGAGAAATCATACATCGTCCCTGGATTCTTCTCCCTCAATAGGTATAGATAAGACGGTAGCCTCTGATAAGACTCTTTGAAGCCTCCATACATCATCTCTATAACGATGTTCCTCGCTCGTAGGGCAAAGCCGTAATCGATTTCAATGCCGTATTCAGCTCGAATCTCATTTTTCATCTCATTCGGCTTCAACACGACACCCTCAGTTATTAATCTCTTGCAAAGTAAGCTCCTAATACCCTAGCAGGCACCTGGCGTGGAGTATTGCCGTCTATATCTACAAAACACGTATGGTCTGGGGTGTGTTTTTTAATGATCCAAATACCGCCTTTTTGCTTGGCCCGCAACAAGAAACTGCACCCCTCCTTCTTACATACGAACCCCACTCGTATACTATCTGAATTTTTAACTTGATATTTCAATCGATTCTCCATGTGATGTAATCCCACAGCTATTGACAAGTCATCCTTTTTCTTGAACACACCATCCACTCGCAATTGTCCGAGTAAGGGTGCAGCAGCATCCATATCGATCATCCCTAACGGCAACACAGTGTCTAAATCAACATGTGGAATCAACCAAGCTCAGATGGCGTCCGGATCAGCCGTAGCATTGCCATCGTGTGGAGGTTGATGCTCTGAATTGATGTTACGATGCCCAATGATCCTATCAATGTGTCCCGGCTCTCTAATCCATGCACTGAACTCAGTCGTCAGTGAAGCAAATAAATCTAACCGATCTTGTGCGTCCCTTTCTTCCCTGGCCATTTCTTCCTCAACCTCCGGATCTACCCTCAGTTTTTCTGAATCTGATGCTTCTGAGGTTGGCTCTTCGATATTCACGTCATCAAAAACTGAAGATCGCTGAGTCGTAGGAGTGGCGCGTACGATATTCTTATCCTTGCTAATGGCATAAACCGTTGGTTTTTCTTTTTGTTCAACAATCAACCGCAATAGATCGGTATCAGTACTTAAAACGACTTTCACCCTTTTATTGTCGATTAAAGTCAAATAGTAGAGCAAAAATTCAGTTTCGTCGCCCAATTGTTCACGGAGCTCTCGTACTACATTATCACGTGTAATGTTCAAAACGGGATAATGCACGAGAAAACAATCGCCTCCTACGTATTTGCTTCTCTCCCAATACCCACTGTGACGGATATAAATTCTCTAAAAAGACATAGCTGAAAAGAAGCAAAAAACAATAGGTCAAATGGATGAAAGTACACAAAGTAAAAATTGCTCTGTCATTACACGGTTTTTTATAGGTTACACGGTTTTAAAACGTCTTACACTGTTAAATCTATGTAACTACCGTGTAATTGGTCAACATTCTGAAAAGTCAAACATTAACTTATTGTACACGGTTAATGTACATCAAAACCGTGTAATTGAGTTAAAACTGTGTAAACTTTGTTCAAACTGTGTAAGACCTCAACAAATAAAATATTACATAGTTTATGTTCCTCTTTACAAATTTAACCCGTGTAGATGCAAGGAATATTGCTAATTTTCAATTAATGGTTTTCTAAACAAGTTGTAGAACTGTTCTTTATGTCATAAACACCAATAAAATATCAAAATAGGGAAATTAACTGAAACCGTGTAAATTCTAATTATTACCGTGTAAATTTGAATTATTAAAGTGTAAATTATAACAACAACTAAATTTTTTTACGCCAAAATAACACGAAAAAGAAAAATGAAAATGTAATTACCTTTATTCTTAGCACCTCAGTAAAGAGATATCCTCCGAAATAAATCAGAAATCGTCCCAAAAAAATCGAATTCTATTACTTTCTCTCTCTAAAATTTTAAGGTTTCTTTAATTTCAAGTTTGTGTACTGTAACTTTGTCATTGTTGTTGTATTTTGTTCAATTTCTGATTCATCCATTAATGCATCAACACTTTAATTCAATGTAGTGAGGAATAAATCAGATTTGGTTGTTGGTTAAAATAAATGATTTTTGATTTCCTTATTATTATTATTTTTTACCAAAATAAAAATATGGGCACAAAAGAAAAAAAAGAAAAGAGTAAATAAAGTATGAGAGAGATAAAGATAATTTAATATCAAGTGGGACCACTTTTTGAGGGTAAGTTTGTCATTTTACTCAAAATAGGGTATAAAACTTATAGTTTTAAATTTAGGGTATAAAACTTATACTCTTATATTTTTAGGGTATTTCTAACTATTAAGACTTAATTTTAACTTGATGTTAATTTTTTTTTATAAATATTATAATAATATTATAAATATTAGCAAAAAAAATTATGAGTACTCTTGACTATATTAGATCATTTGCATGATGTTCTTCAAATATTTGTTTTTTCTTTTCTTTTTTTTTCTTTTTTTTTTTCTTTTTTCATCTTTAGCCAGAAGCTCATTTATAAAGTTTCAATATTTTAGAATAACTTTTTTGAGAGAAATTTAAAATTAGGCCTAAGCATGTGTCACCTATTAAAGATAAGTTTCTTTCGCATAATTCTTTTGTTTATTACTGTATAATTCTTTTGCCGAAATGAATTCACAATTACATTATTAGTGTATTAGTGTTGCATTTTGTCATGTCGATGGATTGGGCAAGATTGATGATTACAAGGTTGAGCCATCATATTTTGAAAATAAAAATCGTTACAGGACAAAAATACAGATCAAAATGAATTGATTTCGGAAATGTTTTTGACTTTAACTGATCCGAGATTGCATTTTAAGTTTGAGCGACGCTAATTTTCTTTGATCATATCTTATGCAATGACGATCAACAAAAGCCAATGGAAATCACTCTCTTATGTTGGGTTATTCTTGCCATGAGCAATTATATGTTGTTGTATCAAGAGTACAGAGTCGACATGGAATAATTTTTTTATTTGTGAAGAAGATAAAAATGACAGTACTATTACGACAAATATTATGTATAAGGAAGTGTTTTAAAATATATAACATCATGTATTTTCGTACAATGGCCTGTATTGTTCTCTAAAATATTTAATTGTAATTTTTATATCTATAATATTTATATTTACTTGCTTTTAATTTCTTTAATGTTTAATGATTACCGTGCATCGCCCGGGTGGGTATACTAGTTAAATTGAAAGCATTTATTTTAACTTAGCCAACCAATTTATTCTCTTAACTAAACATTTTAATTTATCACCCGTCAATCAATCTAAGCTTTCGATAATTTGAAGTCCATGTTCCAAATATTTTATAGTCCCAAAAAAAAAAAAGGATATTCCCTCCGTTTTTTTTAAGTGTTTCGGTCAACAAATCGCAAATAATAAGGAAATGTGTAAATTTATATTTTAACCTCATTTATTATTCTCTTTTTCTGCACACCACCTTATATGTAACTGTAACATTAATTATAGGGGTAAAGTTGGAAAAATGTAACTATTATGTCATCAAATTCTGAAATTAGACACTTAAAAATAAAAAATAAAAATAATAACTAGGACACTTAAAAATAAACGGAGGGAGTACATACTCGTCCACTGAAATAGGAAGTCACAAAAAATTATCCCTCTCCGACAGAGAGACGTGCATATTTAATTTCTTTTCACAAAGATAGCCTTATCTTATTCACCCTTGGATGACATAATTATTACGAGTATCTATTTTCTAAGCAGCATATATTCTTATTTATTTATGATCAATGTGAAGAAGAAGAAGATGAAGATGGTCGAGAATGTCAAGAAAGGTCGAATAATGTCATCCACAAGCGTGATGAATAATTTCGTCTCGTTGCCTGATGATTTTTATTATTATTATTTTTTTTAACTTCAAATTCTACAAACATAATATGTCATGGTATAAAAATTTTATTTTTGCAAATATATATTGTCCTTTTTTAGAAATAACAATTGTTGAGATGCTTTGATATTTGTTGAATCCTTGCAAATATGTCATCGTGAGATTAGAAATAATATGTATGAGCAATTACGGAAATAGATAATTAGCTCAAAATATAAGAGATCTTGCATGGTTAATTATTTATTGGTCCATGCAAAACTCTTGTTGGAAGTTAGGAAATGGGAACTTCTGGTTATCTGTAATTTCTCACGTGCCGATTCCTCCTAACCGACAAACAATATATTCTTGCATAGCTGTACATGCTTCTGTCTTTATATATAGGCAATATTACTTTTTTAAATTTTCCAATATTCTTCAACTAACGAATATTATATTATTATCATCGTTCTTCTTTGAGTTGATTCCATTTCATTTCTATTCCCCTATTTAAACCAAACGACTATTAAATCAGAGTATATTCGATGTGAATTCTACCAATCAGGCATAGCATTTGGATTTTTCGTGTTGTGAGAAGGCTGCGAAACATTTTCCTTTTCCATTAAAAAAGAAACATGTTTTCAAGTAATTTTTAGCCAAACAGCAGACTGATTTATTGCAGCTAGCTAGGAATGAGATTTTGTACCGTTACAATTTTGGTTGTTTCTTGTTTGTTCTCTGGCTGTTGTATTTAGGTCCACTATTCCATCAACTTTTTAAACTTAGACATAAATTAGAATGGAAACGCTACACTTATGTGATAGTGTCAAGTTAACAATTTTTGAATTAAGATTTAATTTTTTTAGTAGGGTTTATTTTTTAGATACTCCCTCGGTAATTTGGGGTGTCTCACTTCATATGACTCATTTCTATATTTGGTGAGACACAATTCAATTAGCTGTAATTAAAAGTATGGCCCACTACTTTTTTCAAAAGTAGCTTGTTTAAATTATTAATTATTGCAATTAAAAGAGGTGGATCGCCACATTTTACCCTAACACAAATTTTCTTAAATCTTGCGCCCAAAAGGTATAGACCAAGTCAAGTCGGGCGGAGAGAGTATATATTTACAGTTTTTTTTATTTATTAATATGTATCATTGTCACGTATATCGTAGTTTTATTTAATGTATTCATGATATACATTTGGAGCATTTTTCTAAATTAGAATAGCTTTTTTTTTTTTTTTTTTGTTTAAAATCTTTGTTCTGTTTTCTCGAATTACCTAATTCTAAATGAACATTAGTGTATTCTAAATGCACGATTTAAATATATACTATAGATGTGAATAGCATAATGGCAGAATGTTTAACCCTTTCGTCATAAATGCACTTTATAACTTATAGAATGTCATAAATGAAACTATATGGCCAGTATCAAAATGAAAAATCAAAAAAAAAAAAAAATATGAGTCTCTTGGCCTAGCGTTTGTTGGCTTAGCGATAGTAAAATTAATATTTGAAACTTTCACGGTAAAGACCTCCTCAAGTTTGAATTCTTCATAGCACATTTTTAAAATTTAATATTAAAATTGTTAAATGTAGGATTCTAATAATCCCTAAAATAGGAGATACTATAAACTTATCTTTACTAGCAAAATCTCATGCATATTATGCAAAAGTTTTGTTTACAGCGATTTTAACATAAAATTTTAAAAATCGCGTTATAGAAAACTCAAACCTGAGATCTTTATTATGAATATCTCAGACATTAATTCCACTACTATTAAACCAACATTAAGCTTTCTATAAAAAGATAAAACCAAATTATGCCAACATGACTAAAAATTATAATCGATCACAAAAAGTTTTGTAGAGTAATGCTCCCACCGTGGGCATGCTTAATGTGCCCACGGATGACGTGTCATTAGAATATATAAGGAAATTAATAAAAACCCTACTAAAAATAATGAAACCCTACTATAAAAGTACTAAACTCTAACATAAAAAACTAAACCCTAAAAGGAAAAATTGCAGACGTGATATTGCCACATCACCGGTGTGCCCACCGTGGGTAGGGGAACATTTCTAAAAGTTTTGCAACCTTGAATTCTTTTTAGAAAAAGTTTATGGTGAAAATTATTAACTACATTTAGGACTTGGTTCGTTTTGCAATGATATTATGAAGATTTAACAAATAACGACACCTAGCATTATTTGAGTGACGAGAGTGCGAAACATGTGAACAATTTTGAGTAAGTTTTATTCCAAATTAAGAAATGATAATTTATTCATCTTTTAAATTTATTCCGAATTACTATATTTGATCGTTACACAAATTTAGTTATATAGCTAAAATGAAACTACAATAACCGAACATCATTTCTAGAGATTCTCTTAAATGTTAGTGGCCCACTATGTCATAACTATATTTTATTTTAAAATTTTCTTTCCTACTCATAAGTCATAATACTCATATGTAATAAAAATACTCTAAAAAACTAGTTTACCTTGACAATTTTATTATAAACAATTCTTCTTCTCAACAATTGTATCCAACCGTCCCAAGAAAAAAATTTATGGGATCGAAGGAATATTAATTTAATACAAGAAGACATTTACCAAAGAAATTGTAGTACAAAAACTCAATTCGCAAGTCTCAATGGTTTTCTATGATAGAAAAAGAAAATGAGGGATAAGAAAATAATGGAAAATATTATCATATAATATGGTTTCCCACTTGCTTTGTCATATCTTTTCTAAGTTAAAAGAAAAAGAAAAAAAAAAGAAAGAAAATATTATCACTCTAAATAGGTGGAAAAATATTATCATGATTTTGAGTGAAAAAAATGGAAAAATGGCTACTCAAGGAAAACATTTTCTATTCATCAAAGAAAACATGAGTAAAATGAGGGAAATTGTGTAATTTTTTTTCTTTCCCCTTTTTTCCAATTAAAGCAAGTGATAATAGTCAAAACTAGCCACTAAATATAACCGAAATTAAAAATTAGTCACCAACTTAAAAATATATAAATTATAGCCACTTTCAATATGTTGAGACAAAATTATCCTTAATGTAAAAAAAAAACGAAAAAAACGAAAAAAAAACTTAAAAACTAACTCACTTCACCCACGACCCCACCCTCTATTCTCTCTCCTCCCCTTCTCTCTCTTCTCCACCTTATTCCATTGCAACGTACTGTTGCTTCTTCTTCATTGTTTTATTCTTCTTTTGTTTTGTTTTTTTATTTTATTTTATCTTGTAATGATTTCTCTGTTGCTTCTTCTTCATTGTTTTATTCATCTTTTGTTTCTTTTTTCTTTCTTTTAATGATTTCTCTTGTCCATTCCTCTGCACCACATCCCCACTTTTCTTCCCCTATCTCCTTTTCCCTTCTTCAAGCGCAGACGTTGCTGCATGCTTCTTTCTCTCTTTTTTTGGTTAGGCTTCATCGGAGAAGACAGGTTCGATCGACGCCCAATCGAGCACATAGCTGCTCGATCGATCCCTTGACAGCTCGATCGAGTACTAATCATGTTTTATCCGGCTCATGCTCGAACGAGTCAAATGATGCTCGATCGAGTTGTTACGGCTCAATCGCACCCAAAGTGGCTCGATCGAGCCTAAAATTTTGGATTTAACGAGGATTAAATTCGAGAGGGCTCGAACATATCTGTTTGGGCCCCAAGCGTGTATAGGGAATCGGGATACCTCTTGGTCCACCGGAATTAGATCTATGTACTGACATTATGGCAAGCAGAGGTCTTGTCCTAGAATATGACATTATGGTTTTACTTGTAATTGGCCTGGATTGGCTTCCGCTGCGTGAGATGTTTCTGATCAATTGCCTCGTCGACTGTGGCCCGGCTGCGGCGGTTTGGTGGCACCCAGTCACGGCGCGACGGCGGCGCAATTGACGTCAAGCACGATTGGTGGTCGATCTCCGGCACACGCGGCTGTTGTTGACGGTGGCTGGGTTTCTGATTTTTCGATGATGCGGATTTCTTTTTTTTTTGCTCCATCGATGATGCGGATTTGTATTCTGCAAATTTGTTAGTTTCTTGTTTTTCAATTCCACAAATTCTGCATAAAAAATTGAAAAACTGAAATTAAGGGTATTTTTGTCCAATTAAATTGAAAGTGACTATTTATATGTTTTTATGTTAGTGGCTAGTTTTTAATTTTTACTAAGTTAAATGAGGTGTATTCAATTGGGATTATGTTGGATTTTTTTCGACTTTAAAAAGTTTGTGGATTTAAGAAATCCATAGACTCCATGCAGAGTTTGACTGACATTTTTTATTGATTTACATGGATTTTCGTAGATTTGACAGGATTGTGAAAAATACATTTTTTAATTAATTATCCGGCACTGGAACTATTGATGCAAATGTATATGGAACACACTTGTAAATATATAAAAAAAGTTATTATCCAAAATACAAAAAATACATAAATTCTAAAAAAAATACACTATTATTCTCATTTTCATTCTCATCATAATTATACGTCGGTCTCATTTTCTACATAACATTAGCAATATCTGTTCTCAAATATCGATTGGCAGAATATATTCCAAAAGTGAGCAACCATAAGATGAAATTTCCAGACACTATTGTGATTAAATTCGCGATCCCCCTGAATTTTATATCACTTCGGCAGAACTGCCATTATAGTGTAAATGGACCAACTATTACATGGAGAAAGGAAAAGTACTGATCAAGCTCTACAGAAATTTCCTCGGCTAAATATGTTCACAACTTAGAATTTGATCAAACGGAGAAAGGAAAAAGAGAAACAAAAGGATAACCTACTACTACTTGAACAAAGATGAAGGCTGGATGAGATAACTAGACGAAACTAGAAGAGAGAAAGAACAACAAAAGCAAAATTATAAAAACATTAAAAAACTCCATCTTTGTGAACGTACAAGTGAGAGGCTCGATTATAAGAATACTTCACAAGTGCTATGCAGAGATTTGTTCAAGCATATAGAGTAGTGGCTTGTGTAGAGAGAAAGTGTGGACTTTTGAAATCTCTCATTGTGAGAAGAGATTTTGTAGAGGGAAATTTACTCATATTTTGGAAGAGAATCAAATAAAATTCATAGAGTATTAAAATTCATGGACAGTTGAATACCTATAGATTTTTTAACACTTTTTAAAATCTGTATTGAATACCTCCATATTTTTAAAGATTTTTAAAAATCCAGACTGAATACACCCAAATTTTAAAAGTCTAAAAAAATTCTACAAACTCCATAACTAATACACCCCCTTAAAGCAAACACACCTTAAAAGTATAAAGAACTATGAAATTACCTAATTATAGCTCCCATTTCGAATAGTGAAACAACTATAAAACTGACAGTATGGATAATATGATGTGAAAAATAACTGCTTGATTACTATAGATAAGAGTGTCAATTCACAATCTATCCCCGGCGGCACTACCTCATCATTTTCAGCCTCATATTATTATATCATTTTTCTTTTTTTCCTTATATTTATGTTTTATCCTTCCCAAATATCCGAAATGTTACTATCAGACACCAAGCTAGCTAAAGTCAGAAAAACAAAAATGAAATAGTCTTATATCTTTTCATTTTCTTATGGTGTTTGTGCTCTCACCCTTTACTGTCACTAATCAATGCACCGGTATTACATGTAATACCTAAAATGCCCCGGTTTACATCCTCGAATTTATTGTTGCATGTGAGAGTAAACTTGTACTCTTTCCGTTCTGTCCTACCAGACGCGTATTCCTTTTTAGGCCGTCTCGCTCCATTTGACGCGTTTCCTTTTTGGGAAATAAATAGTGATTTAATTCTCAATTAGTATGCAAATTAGGGTCCACTAATTGAGCCCTTATTATTTCCTAATTAGCCCATTAACTATTAACCCTAATCAAACTACTTCCCATTCCACCCACATTTTCTAATTTCTCTCTCCCTCTCACACTTCAACTCTCCCTCGCCTACCAACTCTCCACCCACCCTTTATTCCTGCCGACGTCACCGCCATCGCAGCTGCCGCCTACGTCCCCTTTTTTCCTCTCTCTCTCTCTCTCTAAGATTATTATTCTTTCACATAAGATAGATATCATTATAAATAAGAATCTTTTTGTTAGCATAGAGAGAGATCATATCCAATACAGTGTTAAATTGCACTTCAAACGTAAAAGATCTATCATGTTGAAAAACCAAGACCAAACTTAGTCCGGTTAAAGAGTGGGGTTATGTGAAGGCTGTGAGGCTCATGATTGCCCGTAAACTCATGGTTCAGCCCTTGAATGCTCATAAATTTAAGATATACTCTTTGTTGCCCGTAAAACCGAAATAGGCTCATCGGTGCTTGTTGTAAACCACATGAAATGCCAGGTGAATGTATTCGACTTAGTTGAGGTAAAGTGGATGTAGGCCAACTGATCAAACCACCATAAACTATGTGTCAATTTGCTATTCAGTTTAATCATTTAATCGTCTTCATACAAAATGCATCATACTAAAAAGAATATAATATTTTCTAAGTATTTAAGTGACTGACACTAAAGCGGTTAGGCTCGCAGATCCTAGTTGGGCTCAGATCCTTCTTTATGACGTCACGTTGACGTAATAAAGTCTTTCTTTAAATTGACTTTAAGATAAAAAAAAATTGATTTTAGCCGTTAGATTTTCAACAGCTACTCCTCCCCAAAATATTATAAATTCACACCTCCTCACTTTCATTTCTCACACCAACTCATACTTCGACTTCTTCTTTCTATTTTCTATTCCTCGCATATTCTTCACATTTTCTCCCCATTTTTTTTATCAATGGATAAACAACTCGCAGCCTGGTTTAATAATAATTCTAATTCGTTGAACTTTACATCCAGATCAACAATCCAATTCTCTGGTTCCAAACTCGACGCCCCTGATGGATTTTGAGATATATCAATTAATCTTCTCCGACCAGTTTTATGGGATATTATTCTACAAAATTTGTTCTATTTCTCCACCCCCTCCCCCCCGAGATATTTGGCTTTGGTGCATTTGCAACTCCGCCCAATTGAAGTCGAAACGCTATGACTCCACTATTCACCGGCCACAGCGGTTTTCCAAGAGGGCGGCACAAGTTTATTAATCTCTCATCATCATTTTGATTGTATCAAACTGGTCGGTGCTAACGAGGAAGGAAAGCTCAACCCGGTCAATACAGTCCAACATAATTGAAGCACCTTGTCATTGTGTGATCGAGCATTTGCTAGACCCCTTAGTTGGTAATTCCCAACCAATCCAATTCCAGCTTCTTGGGAGGGTGGCAAGTTGCTACAATGAAACACCGATTTCTCGAGAGCTGAAGCTGTTGAAGTCTCACTGGGTAGAGTGTAGAAGCAGGTGAATGAATTCCACAGGTAGTACGTTCAAAGCAAGATAGACTGACAAAGCGGAGCAAACGACTTAGCATATCTACAACAATGCAAATGCCTTGTATTATTGTGCCAACAGACATAATTTCAAGCACAAGGAAGCATGGCAGAAGTTGATATTAACGCTAGAAATTGAAGAAATTAAATTATCGACGCCAATATCAAATTTGACAAGCGCAAGAAGGTTCCGGACATATCATCCAACTCGAGCAGGTCATCCATTTCGAAAGAATGGCATAAGTTTTCAAATCAGAACTGGCAGATGAGGTTCAAAGCAGCAAATGGGTCGGGCCCAATAACAATTATACTACAACATGACTGACATGAGCATAGTGACTCCATAACAATTGGCTGGTATCAATTTCTTCTCCAGAAAATGAAGTGCAAAGTGAGAGATGTGGAATTTTTTTTGACTTGTTAAATTTTTTTTATTTATAATTTATGTAATTTTATTCTTCAATTTAATAAAAATATTATTTTGATGGCTTTCAATTTTATTTTAAAAAATTAAAAAATGAAAAAAAATAATCGGAGAATCCTGATCGAACTTATTTTCGTAAGGTAATTAACGAGCACAAATCAAGGAATTAATGAACACGAAAATAAAAGAACACGAGGGATTTACGTGGTTCGATCTATTGTGATAGATCTACGTCCACGGGCGGAAAAAGTATGGATCTTTATTGCTCGTATGAGTAGTGATTACAAGATTGTTCTCCCCCCCTCAATCTATTCTAAACCCCTATTTATAGGTAATTACATGGAGTTTGACTATGATACAAAGTCTTCTCCTATTAGGACTCCTTTGGCTTGATCTTCTTCTTTGTGGATAAACACCGAGCTTCTATATCTCTCTTGGAGCTTGAATTGTAGTCGATATAGAAGTTGCCTTGGTGAAGAAGTTTCTTTAGTTGGGCCGAGCTGCGTGAGCCGAGCTTAACTGTCGGGGCCCAATTATATTGGGCCTAGGAGCTAGGCCGTATCCTATCAAATCCCATGAAGCGGGAATGATTTTTGGGTAGGATTCTCTCATAGTGGGGACCCCCCCATCTCTAATGATAAATAGTAGTATTAAATACAGTAACAACCAATAGTTGATTGGGCATTTTGGTCTTTCCGTGCGGTTTTAACTGAAGTAATGGAGGCGCCAAGTCCCCAGTCTCAGATTCTGAGGGAAGGGAAGAAATTACTAGTGACCATGGTACGAACACTCAAACGCACACACAAACACACAATCACAGGTGTGCAGATGACGGCCACGTATATTTGTACTGCTTGCTGCCATCGCTATTTATTCTGTGTACCATATCCTTCCACTTATCTTTTCCTTCTGCATCCCGCCATTTCAGTCTCTCGCTCTGACTCCAGGTTGTTTATCTCTCCCTCCTGCTTCAATTCTGCTTCCTATTTTCTAGTAATACGCTTCTCTTCCCTTGTGATTATAAATAATTTGCAATTCCTTTGTGTAAAATACCAATTTTAATCACTTTATGGTTGATCAAGGTGGAACCCGTGCAGCTTTGATTTATTTAGTTATTTCTTCTAATCTCGGCATTTAATGCTACTTTAACTGCTTCCATACCTTAAAATTTATGTGTTGAGAGTTTGTTGATATAGATTGGAGTAGTTATGGCAATTGATTTTTTGAAATTTTTCTAATTATTTTGCCATATGTATAGGGGGACATGGTTTTGCATTGGTAGAGAAAGAGAAGAATGATGCTGTTTTGGTGATGATTTCTGGTTGATTGCTTGTAGTTGGTTCATAATTGGAGATGGAGAGGAGATCCGTAGAAGTGTTCGAACCTTCTCCGAGCCGTAATGATGGAGTTAATAGGGTTCAAGGAAGTGGTGTGCAGGTGCTTCCGATGCAAGGTGAACCATCTGTGGTTAGGGCTCAAGATAAATGGATGGCATTTCAGTCAGAGCCTAGCAAATCGGAAGTAGATAACGAAAAAGCAGAGAAAAGGATAGCTGAAAGAACTGCAGAGTGGGGACTAATGGTTAGGACAGATGTGGGTGATGGTAGCTTTCATGCCCTTCCTGTTGGCGCTGGCGAGCCATTTGGAGACGGAGAAAGAACTAGGTACTCATCTGAGAGAGCTGTTGGATCGACTAGGACTTCCGAGGAATCTTCTGCTGGAACTGAGTTTCCAAGGGTGTCTCAGGAGCTGAAGGATGCTTTGGCTACATTGCAACAGACATTTGTTGTCTCTGATGCAACGAAGCCGGATTGCCCGATTATGTATGCTAGCAGTGGCTTTTTCACAATGACTGGTTACTCCTCAAAGGAGGTTATTGGAAAGAATTGGTGAGAGTTTTTTTTTTTTTTTACGAGTTTTTGTACAATTACATATACTTGCATTTATAAGAGCTCTAATTACAATGTTTAAAGTGGTGAAGAAACTTAGAGAATTCAATAGAGTATTTGGCACACTTTAATTAGTTTTTTTGGAAACATTGTATTTGTTAAATTTTGTGGAATTAGAAAGAGTTGTTGTGGAGGTTACAGTTTTTTCGTTTCAGCCGCTTCCTGCAGGGCCCAGATACAGACCAGAATGAGGTGGCCAAAATAAGAAGTGCAGCTAAAAATGGAACAAGCTATTGTGGGAGGCTTCTGAACTACAAAAAGGATGGCACCCCCTTCTGGAATCTCTTGACAGTCACTCCGATAAAGAATGATAAAGGAAGAACTATTAAATTTATTGGGTAAAGTTTATACACTTAACATTTATCATTGGATTTTAATATCTCCAAACTAGTCTGATTCCTTGGTGTTACTTTGGGTAATCAAATCCTACTGAAGAGAGTATCAGGGTACTCTGTTAACTGGGGTTTCTCATTCAATGGGGAGATGCTAAATCATTAAACACTGACCTATAAATTCGTGATAATGTGATTAAACAAAGGTATAGGCTAGTTGTAAGAGCTTCAGTTTTCATTTTTATCTTTGTTGTTGAACATTTTGCAGTCCTTCTGATAGACGTGATGGCTTCTTTATCTGTTTTCTCTAAAAGTAGATAAGTGCAATTGCATTGGAAAAAATAGCTGCTATTCCCCAATTAATAGGTGAATCCAGAATTAAAGACGGGGGAAAAAAAAAATCACAGAAGTATAAGCATGCTTGTTCAGCTATATGTTTCAGACATATTTAAAACTAAGAACATGTATAGAGGTCACAAAATTGCATAGCAGATAGAAGATATTTTTTTTCCAAGTTTATTAACCTCAACTAATCCACCTTGTGTCGAGACTGGCATGTCAGAATCTAAAATATTTGCTGAAAAAAATCTCATATGTTAAATTTGAGGTTCATATCTTACTCTGATTTCATCTTAAAAGTTTTTCACTTAATAGAGAGATTGGTTGAATACAATCAACTAACAGTGTGTAATTTCAAATTCAGCGTCTAGTTAGTCCTTATCTTTGCTAACAGGAGAACAGCTCTCTCAGTCTGACAGATGCCACATTTCTCTTGCAGAATGCAGGTTGAGGTCAGCAAGTACACGGAAGGAGTGAATGATAAAGCACTACGTCCGAATGGATTGCCAAAGTCATTAATTCGTTATGATGGTAAGTAGTCCTGCATTCTGTGTTTTTCCACATAATTATCTAGCTTCTGGGATCTTACTCCATCAATTGCTACAGTTCGTCAAAAGGAAGAGGCTTTAGGTTCCATCATAGAAGTTGTACAAACCGTGAAGGATCCGAAGTCCCAAATATGGTCTCAGAGTCATGGAAATCTAGACTACATGCTTCCTGGACTAGCTGAATCTGAAAATAAAAGTACCCCAGGAAGACATACCCCTGAACTGGATGGAAAAAGTAACTTATCTCGTTCTGGTTCTCGTCAGGAAACAAACAATTCCAGAAAGTCTGCGCGTGTTTCGTTGCTTGGGTGAGCACACATATATATCACTGTTTCAATTTGTTTCTTGTTACATGAAATACAGCAATACATGCTTTAGGGGGATTCTGGTCCTTTAAATGTATCAGATTTCATTCAGTTGTGTTAAACTCTGGTATTCATGTGCAGACTCAAAGGGAGGACTTCAAGCACTGCAGGAATGACTGAAAACCAGCCAGCTATTGAGCCAGAGATCTTAATGACAAATGATTTTGAACGCACTGAGAGTTGGGAACGAGCCGAAAGAGAAAGAGATATACGTCAGGGCATTGACCTAGCAACAACTTTAGAACGCATTGAGAAGAATTTTGTGATAACAGATCCCAGACTTCCTGATAATCCTATTGTAAGATAATTTACAAACGAAAAAAGAGTTGTTTTAGATCATGTATATGTTATGTTCAGTCTGTTTGGGTAAAGTTGATAGCGTCTCCATGGATCAAATGAACTACTCCACACTTCTCTTTCTATATACTGTATTCTGTACATTGCATTGATTCACTTCTCTTTCTTTGAAGAGTGACTTATATTACATGAGCAAAACAGTCATGAAGTTAATTCTCTTGCAGATATTTGCATCAGATAGCTTTCTCGAACTGACAGAGTTTACCCGAGAAGAAATTTTGGGGAGGAATTGCAGGTATTTATTTCATTTATTGCATCAATATAGTTGAAATGCGCACCATCTTCATTTGATTATGCGAGTCGATTGAAGCTTTGATTCAGATCTGAATGTGTTTTGAATGTGAATTTTTTTTTCTTGTTCTAACTTAAGCTGCCAGTCTTCATTTCCTTTACTTATACACTGTCATGCTTGTAGCAAGTAATAATGGCTCTAGAAGAACTTAACATGGTTGAAACATATCCAGGTTTCTTCAGGGACCAGAAACTGACCAAGCTACTGTGTCAAAGATAAGAGATGCCATCAGGGATCAAAGAGAAATTACTGTTCAGTTGATTAATTACACAAAGACTGGTAATTCCTATAATTTGATATCCTTTATAATTTACATAGTACCTGGCTGGAGGCTGTAATGTTTGTTGTTTAAGATCTTATGTTGAACTGATTGAATATTTTATAATAAACAAATTTCAGGGAAAAAATTCTGGAACTTATTTCACTTGCAACCTATGCGGGATCAAAAGGTGGCATTTTCTTACTTTTAACTTTTAAAGCAATTCGAGATGATTAATTACCAATTCTTTCTCTCTTATCTGCATCTGCAATTTTAGGGTGAACTGCAATACTTTATAGGTGTGCAACTTGATGGTAGCGATCATGTGGAACCTCTGAGGAACCGCCTCTCTGAGAGAACAGAACAACAGAGCGCTAAGTTGGTAAACTTTTGTGATTGTCTTCTTACTTTTTTTTCATAAAGCTGTGATAGTGTGAGCTGGGGTTAATCTACATTTTTGTCAAGTTTTTAAGGGATAGTTGCACTTCCAAAAGATAACCGTATCTCCTCAGAAAAACAAAAACAAAAAAACATAAAAACAAAAAAAACAAAAAAAAAAAACAAATGCATTTATAAATTGTTTTCTGTAGGCACCATGCTCCAGATTTCCTTTTGTTAATATATAGGTTGTATGAAGTTGTTGAAATTTTGAAATCAGATCACTCTGGTTTTTTTCCCATCATCTATATAACTCAAATACAGTATTGATTTTTATCAGCTAACCTGCTAAAGTATCTTTACAGGTTAAAGCTACGGCAGAAAATGTTGATGAAGCTGTTAGAGAACTTCCTGATGCCAACTCGGTAAGGTATTCCTTTCTCTTTTTCCTAATTTGCATCAAACACTCTCATGTTAAACGTGAACTTGTTTGATTAGACTTGCTGTGGATATCTGGAATAAGGTTTAGAATTTGAAAGAATTGCTTTTACATGTTATGATCACCTATGATTTTTCTTGGAGTATTCAAGGTATCAGTCTCGTTTTGCTGATGCAAAAATAACATGTTTCATGCTCAGAGACCTGAGGACCTGTGGTCTCTACATTCTCAACCAGTATTTCCCAGACCCCACAGAAGGGAGAGCGTTGCGTGGACAGCAATAAAGAAGGTATTTTATCTTCAAGAACTTTAATAGTGTTCGTCTTTAGTAGTAGCTATGATTTATCCTGTAATATTAGAGCTTATCAAGTGATCTTTTTTATTAGCAGAGAATTTAGGTTCATGTAAGTTTCATGTGTAACTTTGTAATATCAGATGTTACTACGACAGATATGAATATGCCTATTGTCTGCTAGGACCTAAAAGAAAGTATCTTCGTGAATTGTTTTTCTTTAATCGTTGAATAACAAAATACAACGTCAAAATCCTGGTTTAGAATATAAAAGAAACGAAATTCATTTTCAAAAGACAATGTCTTATAACGGACAAATTTTCTACCAGTGTATCCTGTCAAATGTAAAAATGTGTGCTCACTCAAAGCTGACACACATGTTTCTTAGAGAACTCTGATTGTAAGGTACTAAGTGGAAAACTCCTTTATTTGTTTTTCAATGCAGTTCGGGTGAATTTCAATGATCTAGGAAAACTCCTTTATTTGTTTTTCCATTGATAAACTTCAATCGGACAGCAACTAACCTTAGTCTTTTCTAACTAAGAAGAGGTCTAAAGTTTCAAGATATGAAAATTCATTTTAGCAAGTCAAAAGACTGTCAATTTAATAGTTTACTTTCTTATTTTATCATGCATCTTATAGGTCACTTCATTCTGACCCTGGTAGGTTACTGAAAATGGTGAAAAGATTGGATTGAATCACTTCAAGCCCATACGTCCTTTGGGATGTGGAGATACTGGAAGGTATAATGACTTTTCTATTCATGTGAACATAGAAGTTCTCTTAATTTCCACATATATCCATCCTTCAGTCACATGCACTTGACCCCTGAGTGTCTGTCATCAGCCCAAGTTTCTTACTTATTGTTACATATTATGTACTTTATTTTGTATGTTGTTTAACATTGCATTCGCTACTTCATGCTCACTGTATGATTCTGTCGTAACTAACAGTTGTCATTGCATTACTATTTCATGTTGTCATTCATGGTACAACATTGCTTAAATGCCAAATGAAGAACTGTCACTTAAAATAAGGAAAAAAAGGAAGTATTTTAAAGCTTCAATATAAAAATTTGGAATAGCATATACTTCAAAGGATTACTCAACTAAAAAGGGTGATCATCTCAGATGAGGTCATGGAGAAAGAGATATTCTGTTACTGTATTATGTTTATGTGCACTATCCGTTTCTTCGATGTCTTAACCCATACTCTACTTTTCCTCTAAGCATAAGTCGATATTTGAAAATGGTATTTCACCAACAGTATCATGGGTGTTTCCTGCAGTGTTCATTTGGTGGAATTGGTTGGTACTGGTCAAATGTTTGCCATGAAAGCTATGGATAAATCCATGATGTTGAACCGTAATAAGGTATACTGAACATCTCATTGTTCACGCATTATTTAATCCCTGGGTCTGTTCAATTTTACCATTGGTACCGAATCAAATTGGTTCACACCCCGTAGGAATTGTCATTGATCGTCGATCCTTGTTAGAAATTGGTTTAATCCCTGGGTCTCTTTTCATGCCATTTCTTGATTTACAAGTCAATCATCTATTTCTATAAGTGATAAAAAGTCTAAATGAAGCTAATTGAAATAGGGCAGTAGTTTAAATACTAGTAAAGATGCATTAGCTCTCTTGATTTCTGAAAATAGATTGAGAAATTATAAAATTTTGCAGGTTCACCGTGCATGCATTGAAAGAGAAATCATCTCGCAACTGGATCATCCATTTCTTCCGGCACTTTACTGCTCTTTTCAGGTTCTCATTTATAACTCAATCTGCCAATATGGCATTGCTTTTAGGCAAAATGACAAAGATGTAGATTGCATTAGGTGCTCCCAGAATATGGTATAAGAATGTAACAAGTTTGTGCAGCTCATATTCATTTATGACAATGATAAATGGTCTAGAAAGTCTTTTCGTTCTAAAACTTTCTGAAACGTGAGGGTGAGTTTCAGTAAAAGGTTTACGATCTAATATTCGATTAAGCCTATAAGGAACTCAAATAATTTTCCATCCTCTCGAATCCTCCGTGGCACGGTCTTTAAATATCATGTTAAATTGTTTTTAAAAAAATCTTGCATTGGACTTCTTGCTGATCAGATATAAAGGCTCTTTAATCAGTGACCCAATGGTTTTGATCTGCTAATTCATCATTTTCCATTTCATACTTGTGTGTCAAAATTGTTTACTTGTACTTTGACTATTTCTTCAAGACAATGTTTTTTCCCATCATGGAAAAGATTGTAATCCAGATATAATACTATCTGATTTATAGTTTGTGAACAATGCATGTATTATAAAAGAGAACAAGCATCCGAAATTCACGTACCTTGATACTCTCTCCGTCCTATTCTTCTTGAGCCCATTTTATTGAATATGAGTCTATTATAATAATGAAATGGCTCAAGAAGAATGGGACGGAGGGAGTACTATTTTTGCAAAGGAGGATATGATTTATTGGTAGTCCAATTTAACTAGAACATTACATCTGATTTATTCTGGCTTAGGATTACTGGTTCAATTATTTTAAATCAGGTTGTTTTTTTCTGATGGACTCCATGTTTTGACATGCTGTTAATCTGTTTCCAGACCCCTACGCATGTTTGCTTGATAACCGATTTTTGTCCTGGAGGAGAGTTATTTGCATTGCTTGACAAACAGCCATTGAAAATGTTTAAAGAGGATTCAGCCAGGTGATTTTCTTAACTCGAGTAAAGTTAACAGAAGATAAGTTTATAACTAGAACCAAACGAATGTAAGTGCAGATTCCTGACTGTGAAAACGCTGCAGTTCTGGCAGCCTTTTACTGGTTTCGCTAAAATAAATTGCATTTACAAACCTATACGAAAAGTTGCACATTAGGCTCGTAGAACACAAACCTATATGAAAAGTTGCATTTACATGACGATTTTATTGATAAAAAATGAGAGGTACTTGGATTACAATTGAGATACTAGCAGGCTAAGCATGTAGTAGGTTAAATCGATATTCTGTGGGCAAAATCTATCTATTTAGATAAATCATGATGTCTATTTTTCAATGCTTTATCCCACAAAAGAGGTGAAACTACGTTTTGATTCCAACGTAAGGTTATATTATTGGAGATATCCAAGCCCAAGCCTACCTATTCCCTTAGCTGGAAACTACTTCTTAATCTTGATCTCTTCATCCTATAATGAAAAATATAGAATGTATTATAATTTGGACCCAAGCTGCCTGGCATCTAGCTATGAGATTCTCTAATACATCCATTTCATGAATCTGACATTCCAGTTTTGGATTTATATATAAGAGCGTCTAAGATATTGATCAATTGTGTTATGTTCTATGTAGTTCAAATAAAATGTCTCATGTCACTATTTTGTAGATTTTATGCAGCGGAAGTCCTCATTGGGTTGGAATATCTTCATTGTTTAGGTAATTCACTTTGTCTATGTTATTACAAATACCCTACTCTTGATGTATTTATATTCATGTAGCTGCACTCTTATATATGTTTCAGTACTAAGTGTCTCTTTCTAAGTTAGGAGTTCCTGTTAGTTTCATGAATGAGATAAACTGCCAGAGTGTGCATCCGATGGTTATGCTATCATAAAGTTCAAGATATCAAGGATTGTTCTAAATTTCCAATTTAAGTCGCTGATCTGAACTCGTTAATCCAGCTGCACGTTGCTTTCTTATTGAATATTTGAGCAATGAGTTCTTGTTGATCTGTCCTATGTTGTCTCATTACAGGAATTATCTACCGGGACTTGAAACCGGAAAATATTCTTCTTCAAAAGGATGGGCATATTGTTCTAGCTGACTTTGATCTGTCATTCAAAACAGCTTGTCGACCTCAAGTATGTAGTGTCCACTTTTCTCGTATATGGTTTGATTGCACTCGTACAATCTAGTTTATCCGTTTTTTCTTTGAACCGACTCTCAAGGTTCTTCAATGAAATTCTTGATTCTATAATCACATGAAAGAACTTTCAATCACATTGATTTATACACATCTTAAAAAGACAAAACTTTATGCTAATATTGTTCCAGTCTCTCTCGTAATACACTAATCATTGAGTAACAATTCTATAAATCCCATTTAATCTTGAATGACTAATGTGATCAGAGTTTAAGAGAAAATCAAATTTGATATGCCAGTAATTGTGACAATACTCTTCCAGGTTATCAAGCCGCCTCCACTGAAGAAAAGAAGATCAAGGAGTCAACCACCTCCAATTTTCTTCGCAGAACCAAATACGCTGTCAAATTCTTTTGTTGGAACTGAAGAATACATCGCGCCGGTATGACAATTATCATTGTTCCTAATATTCTCTTTCTGATTATGTAATGATCACATAAAACATTCTCCAAGTATACACTTATAACTTTCCATTGGTGACTTGATTGCAGGAAATCATTACCGGTGAAGGTCATAGTAGTGCCATTGATTGGTGGGCTCTTGGTATGTTTGTCAATGAATGTTATAAGTACATTTTTTTTATTAGACCCATAGTTGAACTGCTTAGTCTCTTCTTTTCCTAACTCTTTTATCTTTGGTAAATGCCAAATAGTTTTGCTTCATGATCTTAGTACCTTCCAATCTTAAAACTCAGGTATTTTGGTGTATGAAATGCTTTACGGGCGCACACCATTTAGGGGGAAAAACAGGCAGAAAACCTTCTCTAACATCCTGCACAAAGACCTCACCTTCCCAAGTAGCATTCAGGTAAATCACACACATACACACACACACATATAGGAAAGAGTTCATATAAAAATAAGTTCTGGGATGAGAAATAGGAAGAGATATGAATCATTGGTCTTAGTATGATCTACTGCTGTTATTAAAGTATGCAACCAAGTTTCAATAATAGCCATAGATCATACTAAGATCAATGGTACACATCAATTATTATTTCTCATACCATAACTTATTTCTATCCGAACCAAACTCTCTTTATTGAGGCACACAAGGGCTAAATCACTGGGGATACTTAAAATAGCCACTCGGTGATGAATTCCAGGTAACACTCCCAGCAAGGCAACTGATTCATGCATTATTGAATCGAGATCCAGCCACTCGTTTAGGATCGAATGGTGGTGCACATGAGATCAAGGAACACCCTTTCTTCAAAGGAATAAATTGGCCTCTCATTCGTTGCATGGTAGATAATTCCTTTCTCTAAGGTAAAACACAAGATTAACTCAAAATATGATGGCTAAAACTCGACTTTGTGCACAGAGCCCCCCGCCTCTGGATGCTCCTCTTCAGTTGATCGGAAAAGAAGAGGGAAAAGATGTAAACTGGACAGATGAGGGAGTTCTTGTACATCCCATGGAAATGTTCTAGAGGTATTTCAAGATTTTGATTGTTTGTCAATATGTACCCTTTCCATAGTCCATTTATAATACATTGCTTTACTATCTTCTTCTTTACAGCAGCATTGTGAGAGGATAGATGTAGCATGTTGTACAGGAGAAGAGTACATAACAAAATCAGAGTGCAGAGTGCAGTAGATTTGGCAGTGTTATACACCAGAGAGGAGGTGATGATGGTGCTTTGCAGGGCTGCAGTGAAGAAAGGTTAATGCTATTATTTCCATGTTTGATTGTTTGTATGTACATTGTTTTATATGTAATCACTTCCTACCATGCACTCTTTCCACTTCGACCTCACAATAAAGGTTTGTTTTGTATAATTATTAATTATTATGTCATGTCTGTGCACATATTTTATGCTACACATGAGCTAAAGAAGAATTATCTAATTTCTTCTTCTTCTTCTTATTATTATTATTATTAGGCAGCGCTTCTCGAAATTCGATTCAATGGGATGCACTTTGAATTGCAATTTTTAAGTAAAATATGTATAAAAATAAAGTATTTATTTTTAAATAATACTAGCATTGTGACAATTCATCAGGAAAGTAATATTTGCATTGAATTATATTAAAAGAATAGGCCGGTGTCAAACAATACTTTTCGATCAATTTTACATACTTTGAATGTCAAGTCGTTTATTCAAGTAGTCGTATTTATTCAAATTTTGAATGTCATGCTGCCTATAAAATACATAATAAAAGAAATAGAATAAGGAGGGACATAGTTTTTGATGTAGTTTCATTTCACATATAAAGCCGCTAAAAATATGTGGAGTGGCATTTTTCAGGTAGTGATACAATATTTTGAATGTCATGTCTCATGTTGATTAAGTTGCTACTGTGAGAGGCTAAAAAAATTCATAAGTTCAATTTGATTGACAATTTCAACAGTCGTTTATTTATTACAGTATATAACTAAATCGAATCAACTAAAAAAAACTGATATTAAAAAAATCAATTTTCATCTTAAAACTCCAAATCCCAAATTCTTGGGGAGGACAAAGACAACCGCCATCTATATAAAAAGTAGAAATCAAACGGCAAAAGCCTACTAAACATATAACAATTGCAAGATAAAAACAAAGCCGCAGAAATACAAAACAGGTTAAAACTTATTGATTCTGCGGTGAGCCTAACAAGACTGGATCTTAGCTTAAAATTACATGAAATGAGTATCAGTAATAATCCTATATTATAGTAAAAAATCACGTTTGATAAATTTGCTTAGATATAAAATAATGCGGCTCAAACTAAATCAGGAGGTCGAATAAAAAGGTTTTTCAAGATACCGATCCTGAGGCGCTGTATAGTCTTTTGAGTCAGAACCACCAGTTGCTGATCATGATGAGACTTTCAAGCTTCTAAGCACCGAACTTAGAACCGAAACTTTGGTAGGAGACTCCTGCTTATAGGCTTTCTCCAATGCTGCTGCTGAGAGAGACTGCAGCTCTGAGTTCTCTTTATCATCCTTGTTACGCCCTCTCGTCAACTGTGCAATAGCTGAAGCACACTGATGCAGAAACAGGAATAGAATATAACACAAATTATTAGCATACTTAATCACCATAGTCACACTGTAAATCTATAAACCAGAGAGAGAGAGAGAGAGACCAGGCATATTCCAAAAAGAGCCCGCGTATTCTTTCCACCAGTCAAATCTATGGTTGCTGCATAATATTTCTTTGCTGCATGAAGATTTTCAACTCCTCCAAGTGTGTAGAGCACCTAATTGAGTCAGAAAAGGATATCAAGAGGAGTAAACTTTACCAATTTCTGTCACCCATAGTGACATTTTGCACATACATGCAACGAAGAATTACTTAAGGTATATAACAAATCTGCAAAAGCTAAAGGTCTCCGAATAGAAAGAAGAAATGGAATGCACGTGGGCCTCAAAGCCAGAGAATGCTTGACACATGAAAAATAAACTGACTACATAAGAGATTTTTCGGGCAGAAAATCCCAGGCATGTATACATTCAAACACAACTAGATACAGATGAGTATATTTCCAATAAAAGATGCAGCAACATGATAAATCTAACTCTCTGTACCTGGAGATAAGCCAGACCAAGGTAGGTTCTTTTAGAGTAAAATTTAAAACGCATATACAAGTCTACAGCCTCATAACTGTAACTCGTGATTCTTTCCACTAATAATATCAGTTGAATAAGCAGAGTTGAGAGTTCATCTAAGCTTGCTTACATCAGCATAGGCGAGGTGGTGTAGTGGAATAGTTGGCTGAGCTAAGAGGAGCTCCTCATAACAGAAAGCAGCTTGCTTATACCTGATCATAGCGAGAGAAACAAGAGAGTTAAGAAAAGAAGATTGATTATAGTATTAGTATGCATAACCTAGCAATTTATCTACAGGATCAACCATGCTCAATCGCCAATCGCATCCAATCTTAAGTAGGTACACAAATCTGTTAGAAAAAGAGATACCCACATTTGTAGAGATACGTAAATTTCTGCTAGTTCTCTCCATGCATCATGGTCTGCCATGAATCTGGATAAATAGCAACAGCTAATCAAATTACTAGAAAATTCTAAATCAGTAAAGTCAACAGCTTTAATTTATTTCCCTTACATTTCAAGATATTTGTTCAACCATTCAATTGCCCCTGAAAGATTTCCTTGTGCCTTAGCCATTGCCACCCTTCTTTTGTGTATCACCTGAGCATTTAAATTAAGATAATGTTCGAATATATATGCACTTGACTCTTCCATATTCGTTACAACAAATACAATTCTAGTTTCTGTATAAATCCTGGAACTTATGCCAGAAATAAAACGCTAACCGGTAAATCAGTTTCACCATCTACCTGATCACATGGGTTCTCTTCTAAGAGGCTGGAGTAGGCCTTTTCAGATTCTGCCCATAGCCCTTTGGCTTCAAGCAACATAGCTTCCAGCCTTCCTGCAGGTGCAAAATTGTCTTAAAGATACAGGATGTAAAGAAATTCAAACCACCAACTGGAAATGAGACGAGTATATAGGATGACCAGTGCCAATACAAAAGCTCAGGACAATGGTCAAGTAACCTCTTCAAATAGTCTATATAATTTTCCTAAGGGGGCATTTATCAAGCGAGATAAGGGTGGATTGACTAACTTTATCCAACCCCATTCCCATGTTTACGAAGTTGGATTGAATATGAGGGATATCCCAAGGCCCGGTGTACGCGCACTTTATCCTAAGATTTAGTACTATTCCTTGGATATAAATCCTACCCAAATACATAGGATAACTTTTATCCATCCCCAACTAATACCTTATGCCAAAATTTATAAATCCCCAAATTAAGCTATCCTGATTAGTACAAGCCTCCTAAAAGTCATGAGAACAGAATAAGGTTTTAGAAAATCATGCACATCCTAATAAAAATTTTCTGGGCTGCAATTGATGCATTGTATTTGAAAAATTGTCTTCAGAAATTGACTCGAGGAAACCAGGAAGTGATTTCCAATCTACAGGTTGAAAAATCCCAAAGTTCTTTTAGAAGGCTTCTACAGGTTTACAGCTCAATGATAGCAAAGTCAAACTCATATTCTACATTTACAGAAAAGTGTGATGGACAACTATCAGTTCAATAATTTGATAATTTCTAATGAAAAATGAAAGACATATAATCAAGTCCGGCTTACTAATGAAATCATGGTAATATTAAGCACTTTAGTACATATTTCCCTTTTTTTTCAAATAGAGCATCATAGATCTATAAAAACATATTGATGTCACACCTTAAATGAAAGATCATACCAAGACTTTAATTTGATATAAAAATTGTAAAACTTGACAAACAAATAAGCTAAGTTATGTTCATTAAAAATCTTGCAATTTATATTATATTGGGATAAGTGAAGAAACGTTGGTACATGAGAAGTTGGAAGATTAAATTAATAGGGTGGTTCAATTAAGATAATAAAGCTTAATCTTTTTCCAATTTGGGAAATGTTATATTTCACATTGGACAGCCCAGTGTGGAAAGAGTTACAATAGTCATGGGACGGATGGAGTATCTTTTAGTTAAACTCACCAACTCGTTTACTCTCCTGAAACTTTCCCTGCAAGACCTTGATGTATTCCTGCCAAAAAGAGTCATTCAAATAGCATGAAGGGCACATCAAGAACTGCAATATTCTAAAGCATGAATGAAACTACAAAAGCATAAATAAAACATAAACCACAAAGTTCACAACTCTGGATATGAAGAAAATGCTATGTACAAAAACAAAAATAAGGCATGGCAGCAGCCATTATAAGCAACAGAGAAATGAAGAATTGAGCTTACATATCTAGATTCAATAATCATTAAGAGAAACAGATATATTTTAGTTTTGTTTCTGTAAATGTCTCTCTTGTTCTTTTGACAAGAAAGACTGGACTTGCTCTAATAAAAGACAAGATCAAATCAGATCTATACTCTTTATGCCGGGTTTGATCATTCTATTTCATCGATCCGGAGGTCGCAACTTAGTCTCATCCTGAATTCCGAAGTGTTGTTGTACACAACCAATCCAATGTATCAATTCATTTGAAAGAGAAAGTCAGGTCCATCTGATTTCCGAGTTGACCAATGGTAGGCCAACAGCCCAGTGAACTGGGCTGGGCACTCGGAGAAAGGGGGCACACTAAGCAAGTATGAGAAATTGGCCCCGCTCAGCTTCCTTAAAAGCAAGGACCACTACAGAAGGTCAAACCAAGGCCAAGTACATTTGGAATATATCATATATATGCACTATTCTTTTCTCATATTGAGAGGAGAGGGGAAGAGGTGGTCAAAACTATTGCAGGAGTAGGCGCATAAACTTTTTGGGGTAGATTAGATTAAATAATACACATGAATTGAGAATTTGAGCAATTAGTCGAGCAAACAAGTTCAAAATTATTCCATCCATCAAAGTAAATGGCAGCTAGCATGCATTACTATCAATAAATACCCCCTTAGCAGGTTAACCCCCCTAAACATTGATCTACATGAGGAGCATGCTCACACATGAACATGTGGAAGAGTTTACCCAAAACCCTGCTTGGACTTACAGCTTCTAGAAGAATTACAAAGACCAAGGCCCAAATGACAGTCTTAAGATACAATAATTTCAGGTGTGCATCTATCAGATTATCGAAAGATCATCTCAGAATTATATTCAATTGTTTTGCTCCGGACAGGTAACACCAGTAGGCTTTCTTTGACACAAGGGTTTTTTTTTCATGTTTCATCACCTTTGTTCACCCTAGACGCTTGACTCTACCAGGGGGTTGGTGAGGGTTAAACAAAAAATAAGCAACAATTTATTGAAGTAGACAATTAGAAAAAATACAAGAATGACCAGACAGGCACTATCAACTGCCCAAGCTTAAGGCAAACTCAAGAATTAAAAGATTACACGACTTGGAATGACTATCTCTATGAAAGGCTGAATAACCTAGGACTCTCAAACAGAAACAAGCCTAACATTTCATTCCTTCCTTTACTAATCCTAAATAAAATGAATCAATTAATGAAATACAAGATAACTATGGAAATAATAAGAGCATACAAAGATCCTCAGATTCCTCTAGTAAACCTGCACGAGTCAACCTCTAATATGCTTCACTACAAATTCAAGAGGCTGGATGAAATATACTATCTATAATGATAAAACAAGCGTAGTTAACTAATACAGATAAAATCCATCATAGCAATTTCAGGCCAGCAAACACATCAAGTGAAGTTATCTCACTCCACATATTGTTACAGAAAAATTCGAGCGAAAGTCAAAGAACAAGGAGCAAAAACTCAAGAGAAGGGACAGAAGCTGGTGGCATGCTGTTTTGGATGGGGGGAAGAATCAATAGAAAGTCAAAAGATATGCTCTAATTCTCTACAACTATTTCAAATGCCCGCAGTTGGAGTATCCAATGTCTTTGATTTAGGATCTTAATAACCTCAGCCCTTTCTACAAGCACATGGAGATTAAAGCTAGCACATGAACCACAAAAGTTTCCACGTGAAAACTTAGTATAAGCAACCCGGAATATCTTGAATAAGATTAATTCTCAGACACGTGTAGAGGATATAGAGTTGAAATTTTACTTCAGAAGAAAACATATACCTTTGCCACATCAAGATGCTGGCAGTCCATCGCTGCAATAGCAACTTGCTCATATAAAGTCCACTCTGTATTAATCAGAAGAGAGAGGAAAAGTCAATCTGACAATTCAAAAACTAAAGTAAAGGGCTTTCATATATCAGGCTCGGCACTGTATTCCGAACCAAGCAATATTCATAGACATTATTGAACACATAACATATGTTAACTAATCAAATATCTTAGATCATAACAGAACACATAATCTCGAAAAAGAAGACACAATTTTGAACTCAAATCAACTGGCCGCAAATGTCACTAGCCTGTTAAAAAGCTGCAATACTTAATTATCTATATCAGTCAAGAAGCATGAAAGACCGCAAGGGCTATTCTGGTATGAAAAGGTCACAAGAAAATGTGCTTTCAAACATCACAATCAGTGACAGGGGAGGCAAAGGAGCTTAATAATGTGATTGCCTTAACAAACAGCAATTGAATTACATTCATATTGAGCAATCATAGACTAAAAGTCTAAAACAAATTAGTGCCCTCGAGAGCTTGCAACAACTAAGTGGGCAACCATCCTCCCATCACACTTCTGTGATTAATGACAACCATGGGCTCACAGACTGAAAACAAATGTTAGCAATATCTTCTTCTTCTTTTTTCTTTTTTTTCTTTTTGGCCTTCAAACGATATATCTCCACCCGACTACCATAAAAGTTTCCTGTGATTTGGGATATTAGAGATCTCCTACGAGCATTATACTTGTTCTACAACCCACATGTATGCTTTAGCATCCTACCTTTTTCATGTGCAAAACAGTGCCGGAAAGAAAAATACATTGATGAACGCAGAGGAACAAGAAGTACCAATCTCCAACTTACTTTATCATAACCCCCCCCCCCCCCCCCCCCCAAAACCACTCTGAAAAATCCGTCTTTTTAAGATCGGACCAATATCACATCGCAACAATTCCGGTCAATTTATAGCCGCTAAATGTTTCAGCTGTTCAGAAACAAGAGCCAATTTTCGCCCACTTAGAACTTAAAAGCACAAAAAGAAGTTCTGAAGCTACGCATATGATCAGAAATTCACAATTAAATTGAAGATCTAGCACGCGCACGTTCTATCATAAGCCCAATACTCGATATTTAATCAATGAGAGAAGATCACCTTCGGCGCCAAGAGAAGATCGTTTCTTGGGGTCGCTGAGAATGGCGAAGCCGTACTTGAAGACTTTGTCGGAGCGGCGGAGCTTGAGCTTCCTGACGAGGCAGAGGTACTCCCACGCGCCGCCGCCGCCGTTCTCCACTTGGTTTTCCAATCTAACCAGCTGTTCTTCCTCTGTTTTGCTAACCATCTTCAGCAGTGTGTGTGTGTGTGTGTCGAGTTGCGTAGAAGAAGAAAGGAGCAGCGGCCGGCGAAATCAGAAATCAAAATCTGATACTCTTTGCTTTGGCGATTAACATATATGGTTTAGATTTATTAATAAAAGTGTAAGTAGAATTTGTTCACCGCTTTATCACTTTTATATCCTATATATCCTCCAAATCTAATTCATCAATCTTTACCCGATTCATAATCATGTTATAAAAAGTTATTAAATCCGTTAAAAAAAAAGTTATTAACTTAGTAAAACATAAATACATAATTTTAAGGTAATAGTAATATACACGTATGAGATCAAATAAAAAAATAAATATTTTATAATAATTGCTTATTATATGATTTATGATTTAGATTGATTATAGTTGTAATTAGAATGAATAAATTAATAATAAGAATGCATACACAAAAATAATGATGATAGTGTAGTATGATGCACGATGCATTATAAGAGCAGTTGTAGCGGACCGGGGCTTGCGGGCTTATCGTTATAAGCAAGTCCCACTGCAAGCCCGGCTCCGCATTGGCAAGGCGAAGGACGATCCGGTGGGTTTGGCTAGAGCGATGCAGCTCTGAGCCCCGCGTGGTGATGTCATCGAGCTTTTCTTTTTAATTCAATTTTCAGCTTTGAAAAAATAATAAAATAAAATTTAGCCGTTAGTAGCAACGGCTACCTTCACTTTTTTTCCCTATAAACTAACATCACCCGAAACATTTTTTTCACAATATTTATTCAATTCTTCACATTTTCATTTCAAATTTTTTGTCATCCGATAGACAATCAATTCAACTATTGGTTTAATCAAAATGCGGCCAACTACGAGAGGATGAATTTCATATATTTGGACGATCAACCAAAGACTCTGGCAGCGAAGTCGTATTCGCAGCTCGGTTTTGGTGCATACTCATCTTTTCTAGCAGCCGTTCATGAGATTTTCTCCACAAGATTTTTGACTTTTTTCCTGCCAGAGACTTCTGGGGGAGCCCGATTTGCTACGTAGGGGCTCAAGTCTATAAATCTTTTAGCCTCGTTTGAAAGTGTTTCCAATGTTTCGGCCCCATCAACTCAGAAAGGGAAGGGAAAGCCGAAGACGAAGAGCAGCCACAAGGCAAGGCGAAGGTCAATCCCACAAATTACAGTCCGAGTGAATCGAAGACTCTCGTCATTGTTTGGTCCGGCGTATCTCAATGGTTACTACATCCAGACGAAGAGGGATTGACCGAGCGGAGCAAACGACCATGACATCTACGATAGAGTAGACACCTTGTTTTACTCTGCCAACAAGGTCAGTTTCAAATACAGAGAAGCATGGTCGGAGTTAATTAACAATCCAAAATTTTAAGAAATCTGCGGCGCCGATGTTTCTTCTGATAAGCGCCAAAATGGTACCGACGGGTCATCCAACTCAAGCAAATCCTCTGCCCAGGAAGAGACCTTTAGTTTTTATGATCAGAGCCGACCGATTGGGACATAACAAGCAAAAGCCCAGGCCTGAAACAAAGGGAAAGAAAGGACAACTTTACAGGACACGAATGAATTGGACTACGTCCCGGAGAAAAAACGTTCCCTATCTCGTCAAGGAAAACACCCTAGCTGCCAAAAATATGGCAGGTTGCGCAAAGGGAAAGTTGATAAAGGATTAACACAATTTGCTCATGACAGATACGAGCACAATGACGGAGAATCAGTTGGAGAAACATGAGCTCCTCCTAGCCCAAATGGCTAGTTTAATCGGAAACGTTTAATATTTAATTGTTGTAGTTTGTTCAAATTTCAATTGTTGTAGTTTGTTCATTTGAATTAAATTTAAAAAAAATAATCAAAAATTGGATATTTTTTTAAATAAATGTACAAAATAAAAAAAATATAAGTGAAATCGAAATAAAAATTAAAACTAGATAGATAAGAAAAATTAAATCGAAGAGAGCCCCGGAGAGAGATCATGCACTTGGGGCCGTTTTCGGGGAGGGGATCTCTCCACCAAAAAAGTGGGACTCATGGTTACATAAGAAAGTGCTCGAAGAGCACCCTCAGTGCACTGCTTTTAGAGTTGCGCCGACGACACCGCACTGGATGCAAGGGTGCACACCCCACTGGCGACCCCACCATGCGCATTGGGGTGCTTCGTCGCAATACCAAGTGAATACCAAGTGCGCTTCTTGAAATTGCATATATATATATTTTTTAAATAAGCTGATTTTTTTTAATTTGATATTTTTTATTATATATTGTACTCCCTCTGTCGATAATATATATGAGAAAATTTTCATTTTGGGACATCCACATTACATATGTTATTTCACAAATAGAAAATTATTTCATTGCTCCATTTTAATTCTAAACTCTATACGTTATTTATCAAATTACATGTTAGGATCCATCACTTTATCCATTTTTTCAACAAGTTTATATAGGGATGGTAATTTGGGTTCGGGTTTTCGGGTAGGACAAAAATACCCCAGCCCAAACGGGTTTTTGGGTACCCGAAACCCGAAAAATTCGGATTTGGGTTTGGGGTCGGGTAGTGAGATTTGAAAATTTTGGGTATCGGGTATGCCCGAACCCGAAAAAAAAATCCCAAAATCCCAAATTTTATATTTAAATTAATTATAAAATAAATAAATAATAGAGTTAATAAATAAAATAATTAATAATGAATAATTAACTTAACAAATTAACACTTAGACTTCAGCCACGACTCTCATTTCTCATTTCTTCATTTGATGTTTTATCAATTATGCAATTGTATACATAATATCCTCATAAACTATCAATGTACATTATTTAAAATAAAAAAATAAAAAATAATAAAATACATTTTTTTTTCCTTTTATATTTTTTGATTTTTTCGGGTATCCGAATACCCGAATGGAATACCCAAACGGATATTTGGATTCGGATAGTAAATTTTAGGATTTTCGGGATACCCAAACGGGTATTTGTATTCGGATAGTAATTTTTAGGATTTTCGGGTTCGGGTACCCAAAAAATTCAGGACGGGGTACCCGACCCGTACCGAATTACCATCCCTAAGTTTATCCCAACAACTTTACCCCTTATTCACTAAGACTACCATTATCAGCAACCACCTCAAACACCCAATCACCCTATTTTTTGAATATTTAATTAATTTCTCTCTCTTCCATTTACACCAATCCAACCATCTCTATTTTCGATAGTTTATCAATGACCACCCAAACACCTAAACTATTACTCCCTCTGTCCCTGATATTAGCGTGCTGAGAGAAACGACACGCAGTTTTAGATGAAAATAGTATAAAGTGAAAAAATATGGAGATAGTGAAATAAGGGGCTCACACCAATAGTGGAAAAATGTGGAGATAGTGGAAAAAAGGTGGGCCCAGTTTGGTAATTATTGAAATAAAGAATAAAGTGGAAGGGTAAATATGTATTTTTGCCTAGGGAATCTTTCCATTTTTGGATTACACACTAATATGGGGGACGTCCCAAACGGGAAATATGCACACTAATATCAGGGACGGAGGGAGTATTTATTTTTTTATTTAATTATTTTTAAACATAAGAATAAGTATAATTGGCTTCAGCTCATCAATGTATTAAGTGTAGATGTTTTCATCTTACGCTCCTGCATTCCAATTTTTTTTTCTCGGGTGATCCTCATTTGACGAAGCTCTGCAGTGAAATCATCAAGAAGTGCATAAGATTGTGAGGCCACTTCTTTTTCTTTTCTTTTGGCTTTAGCCTTAGCATTATCTCTACCAGCAGGACGGCGAAGGATTGAAGCATCACTTCCAGGGGTTTCTGGAGTGGAGTCAGTTGCGAAATCTCCATCTTCCTCTGTCCTAGATCTTTTTGAGTTGCCGTGACTTTCTTCAATACTATCGTCATCTGGCTGGAAACGCGTACAACCACGATTATCCAACTTCAATTCCCACTTGGGATAGTGGCGCATCACTCTTTCGAAAACAACATGATGCGTAAAGTTAGTTTTTCCATATGGTACTTGAGCTTGTTTCTCAATATCCTCCTTCGACTGTCCACTCGTTGCTCAACCATATGCCTTTTGGTATGCACCAACCCATGCAGTTACATGTTTGTTAAGTAGTCTGTAGCGTTGCCTCAGTGCTTCAACGGACCTTGGCTCAGTAATTCCTTCACTTTGTTTAAATAGCTTGTGAACTTTTTTCCATAACACAGTTTCCTTTTGGTTGGTGTAAGGAAAAGATAATTCCCTTAATGAATGAATGAGATTACAATGGAGAATAATATATAGTTACAAGAACATCGCAAACTATGGAAAGTAAATAACAACCATATATAAAAGATATACATTAATCACTAACAATATCACTAATACCCCCCGCCCCCCGCAAGCGAAGCGTGGGATTGAGAGAAACGCGAAGCTTGGACCGGAACATCAAAGGACGTGGAAGACTCTTCGTGAATATGTCGGCAAGCTGGAGCGATGAAGGAACAAATCGAGTGGACAAGCGACCACTTTCGACTAGTTCACTCACAAAATGATAACCGATGTCTATGTGCTTTGCCCGTTTATGTGAAATAGGATTTTGAGTAAGGAATAGAGCACTTTTATTGTCACTGAGTAGAACATGTGGCGTCTTTGGAAGAGCCGAAAGTTCCTTGAGAAGATTGCAGACCCACAAAAGCTTAGAAGCAGTATTAGCAATCGCCTTGTACTCGGATTCACAACTAGAATGAGCCACCGTGGGTTGTTTCTTTGCGCTCCATGAAATAAGATTTGGGCCAAGAAAGATATAATAGCCGTAGGTGGAGCGTCTAGTGTCTATGCAGCGTGCCCAGTCTGCGTCAGAATACCTAAGAATATTCGGAGAACCAGGCGAAAAGGATAATCCAAAACCAAGAGTGCCTTTGACATACCGCAAAATATGTTTGACAGCGTGGAAATGTTCTGTAGTTAGTCGCTGTTGAAATTGACTGACAGTATTGATGGAATAAGCAATGTCAGGGCGAGTGATGGTTAAATATTGAAGAGCTTAGTACCGATACAGCGTTGGATCAGAAAATGCAATACTAGAGGCAGTGAAAGATGCACCCGGAGCAAGAGGGGTAGAGACTGGTTTAGCATCAAGCAAATCAGCACGGATGAGAATGTCACAAGCGTACTTAGACTGACTGAGAAAAAGCCCTGAAGAAGGATATGAAACCTCCAGACCAAGAAAGTATCCTAGACGGCCAAGGTCCTTAATGGAAAATTCAGCACACATACGAGATAATAGAGTGATAAGAGCGGCATTGTCATTGCCGGTGACAATAATATCATCAACGTATACCAGCAAAAAGATTAGCATAGAATTGCAATGAAACACAAACAAGGATGTGTCAGCGCACTGCATAGAAAACCAAGTTGCAATAGAAAATTGCGAAATTGCTGATACCAGGTGAGGGGGGCCTGACGAAGACCATAAAGAGCCTTCTTAAGGCAGCATACATGATTTGAATACAGAGGATTAATGAATACATGTGGTTGCTCCATGAAAACAAGTTTAGAAAGATAGCCGTTAAGGAAGGCATTTTTGATGTCAAGCTGATGCAACGACCAAGATCGCATGACAGTAAGAGACAAAATAATATGAACTGTGGATGCCTTCACAACAAGACTAAATATGTGAGTAAAGTCGAACCCAGGAAGTTGACTGAAACCCTAAGCAACGAGACGTGCTTTGTACCGATCAACACAGCCATCTGCCAAAAATTTAGTGTGATATAGCCATTTAGACCTAACAACATTCGTACTAGAAGGTCTGGGAACAAGATCTCAAGTGCCATTAGCGCGCAAGGCCTCTATTTCCTCATTCATTGCTTGTACCCATTGAGGGCTCTTAAGCGTAGACTTGATGCCTCGCGGCTTGAAAATAGTAGTGTGGGCGAGATAAAGATTGTGAGACTGAACAAGAGCAATGTCTGTAGGGTAACGGGGCTTGAATATTCCTGATTGAGCCCGTGTATGCATTGGATGAGTACGGGCTGGTGCAACATGGTCAGGAATGGGCGAAGGAGGATGACTTAGCGGTGGAGATGGTGGTGGATTGCGGATGAGGTTGTTGATCTTCAGATGAACAGAGTCGACATGGCGGAGATGGTGGAAGAGATGACGGATGTGATGGTGGATCCAAGTCAGATGGTTTGGCATGAGAGATGAAGGGCGATCCATCAATGAATTCAGATAACTGAAGTCGCGAAACAGACTGAGATGAGCTAGATTTAGTGAATGGAAGACATGATTCATCAAATTTGGCATGCCGAGTGATGTACACACGCTTAGATGTAGGGTTTAAGCATCAAAACCCTTTATGACTCGTACTATATCCAATAAAGACACACGGCAAGCTGCGGGGTTGGAATTTTGTCTTGGCATAGTCTCGAAGGCAAGGGTAAACTCGGCAGCCAAAAACATGAAATGAGTCATAAGATGGAGTGCGCCCATACACAATCTCAAATGGTGATTTATTCTCAAGTAGAATAATAGGAAGCCAATTAATAGTACAAACCGCCGTACTGAAAGCCTCCACCCAAAAATGCCCTGGAGTAGATGAGTGAAAAAGTAATGCAAGACCCATCTCGACGCTCAGCCTTTCCATTATGAGCAGGAGTATAAGGACAAGACATGAGATGATGAATTCCATATTTTGCAAAATGAGATTTGAGTCGATGATTTGTAAACTCCATTCCACCATCACTCTGAAATATTTTTATTTTGCAAGAAAATTGATTTTCCACAAATAACTGAAATTGCAGAAATATATCAACAAATTCAGACTATGGGTGTAACGGATAAAACCACGAGAATCTGGAATGATCATCCATAAACACAACATAGAAACAAAAACCAGACACAGAAGTAACGGGTGCTTAGAAGCTCGACTATGATCCGCCCTCACTTTTGAGGGTGAGGGAGATGCAATAATAATCGATTGAGTAATCGAGTCGAACCACAAGGAATGCTATGGCGTGAGAATTTCAACTAGTAATCTAGCTATCTAACTACTATCCAAGCTACCGAATGTCATATTTTTGTATTTTTAATTAGCTAATGAGAAATATAAAGTAAGTAACAAACTAGATAACAACTAATAACAAGAATTAACAACAATAGTAGAAAGTTTGGTTCCAAATATAATCCGATAATCACTAGAGGCCTAGGTTTTAGGATTTGTTAGGATTAGCCATTTTAATCTAATTTATATGGGAGTTCTATATATAAACATCAATTCTTCTCTCAAAGCAACCAATAGTAGTGGATTAACCTATGACATCTATCTCCGACTAGGACTCAAAATGCACAAATTAACTCCAAATAGCTCAATTAATATCTAGAAACTCATATTAGCAAGAATTACTAATATGTTGTGATTTGATACTAAGTGCTATGAATTAAAGCCTACTAAGCATTTAACCAAACACCTTGTATGCACTCAATGTTGACCAATCAATCATGCAATAAAATTAAGTCCCAAACTACAAGACATATGAATTAGAAGGTAAATCCAACAACAAAACCTAAAAACCCAAGGATCTAGATCATATCTTCATATATTGGAACCAAAAGAAATTTAGCTAGACATAATTAAAGGAATTAAACCATAGAAAACAATTGAAATCATGCTTAAAAGATAGAGAATTTAAAGAGGAAGAAGAAAATGGTCTTCAATTGCAAATCCAACCAATGTAGCTCCAACAATCTTCAAAATACTAAAAAGGAAAGAGGGAAATGTTTCTAGGGTTCTAGGATATTAAGTTGTGTAAAAATTACATCAAAAAGGGAAGAATTTGGGGTTAAATACATTGAAAATCGTGTTTGGGTCCAACCGAGATGAAATGGGACGAACTGGGGCGAAACGGTACGAACCGGGAGCTTTCTCGCGCAACCGGCGGTCCATGGCAGTCTGAACTGCCGGTCTCTCTGTGGTGTTCGGGACGGCCCATTGGACCGCCGGTTTGGGTCGCCGGTTTGCCGCCCATCCGTCCTCTCTTGCGCAATGTTTTCGTTTTCGCTCGTTCTCTCTCGTCCGAACTCCGATTCTCGATCCGCTTTTTGCTACGGCTTTCTAAAGAACTCCTCTTCAACATGGAATGATCAAAGTTGCCAAATAAGTTCTTCATAAACCTGAAAAAAGACACAAAGAGACTCGAGAGAATGAGGAAAACATAAACGAATTTGAACTAGTGAAAACCTAACTTTATAAATTCAAATTCCACATTCTTAACCCTAGGTTTCACCCTAATTATGCTTAATTCTTCCTCATTTCTAGCCCCCAATCCTTAGCCACACGAATGCTCTTTTCAAATTCTTACAAAAATGGATCGAAAACCAAAAAGAAACGAGAAAAGTAGAATATATGCTACAAGTTAAGAAACCCTAGCATTTCTAACCTTTAAGCACATGAATCGAGACTTAAATACAAGCAAAACACACTCAACATGCACATAAAATACGTGTTAATCAGACTATCATTAATATTAAAAGGCAATCTGGTACTTTTAGCTAACTGGCAAGAATTGCAAAGTTTAGGTGAAGGCAATAAAGAATTAACATAAACTAATCCAAGTTTGTTCAATAAAGTAATAACAGAATTTGCCACATGGCCAAGACGAGAGTGCCATAATTCATACGAAGCATGCAACTTTTTATTATGAAGAAATGCAAAGAAAGCTCGGACCTACGAGTCCAATAAGTAAAGACCACGATCACGGTTGTTGTAAGAAGCTGACTGATGTCCCGATTCTGAATGTGAAACTGCGAGTCAGTGAAAAGTACTTGAACAGGATAATCGCGAGTTAGCTTGCTCATAGATAACAAGTTTTTAGTAAGTCCAGGCACAACAAGAACATTATGTAATTTGAGATTTCGTAAAATATGTAATAAATTAGTGTGAGAGATAGAAAGACTCTCACCATTCCCAACAATTACGTGTTCATTACCAGTGTAGGAGGAAGCATTGTCAAGTTGAGCCACATCAAAAGTCATGTAAGCTGAGGCCCCCGTGTCTAGATACATACCAATCTGAGGCATTCGATTGGGATATGGAGCACCTGGTCAAGAGAGCTTCAGCAAGATTGGCTATCGAGGCGGCCTGCAAGAGTGATCATAAGAATGATCAAAATGCTTCGGGCAGTCGAAGACATCGTGATCGGCCTCTTTGCAAAAATAACACCGAGGGGTATAGTTACGACGCCCTCGGCCACCACCATTGTTGTTACCACGACCCGTTCGGTAGTAAACCCGCGGCATCTATTGCTAAAATTTCCACGGATGCGTCCTCTATTTACAGCAGTGAACGCCGCTTGGGAGGAAGGAGAGTCGTCAAGAGATTTCTGAAGCAATTCATAACTCTGAGCCCGAGCCAATAGAGTTGAGAAATCGGGAAGAGGGTTCTGTGATAACTGAGCTTTGATGAAGCTTGGGAAGCCTGAACCCAAACCACGGAGAAACAAATAGGATTTGTCGGATTCGTCGATCGGCCGGCCGATAGCAGCAAGTTGGTCAGAAATAGTTTTGAAGTGGCATCCATATTCAGCCATTGTTTGAGAGCCTCGTTTAATAGTGAAGAGTTTGTCTTTGAGACTTAATTCACGCGCTTTGGAGCTGTGACTGTAAGCACGAGAGAGCGCCTGCCATACAACCTGAGAAGTTTTACATCCAATAACAACGGACATGGATTCTTCGGTGAGCGTTGATACGAGAAAGAGCCTCAGCAACTGATCGCGAGAATACCATTTTGTATATTCTGGATTTGGTGTCTTAGTGCCGGCAGCAGCGGTGATCTCGGTAGGAGGGGGAGGAGAAGACCCATCGAAAAGTGACACAAAATTCTGACTCGTGAGAAGAGGCTCAATCTGAGCATGCCACAATAAATAATTGGTAGAGGAGAGTTTGATAATCATGGTGGATAGAGGAAGGGTGGGAGTTTCAAAATTAGCCATGGAAAATGGCGAAGAAGATAAACGCCTATGAACGGCAGCGGCTGCGAAAAAAATAGGGTTTCAAGCCAATTAGGCTAATTCCATGTAAGGAAAATATAATTCTCTTAATGAATGAATGAGATTACAGCGGAGAATAATATATAGTTACAAGAACAGCGTAAACTACGGAAAGTAAATAACAACCATATATAAAAGATATACATAAATCACTAACAATATCACTAATAGTTGGTACTAACAATGGCATTCGTGCTAACGAAACAATAAGCAGACATTAGTACTACGTCTTCTTCATTTGTCCAACCACATGGAGTATTTAAAGTTTTTTGGGAGGGATTTTGAGGAGATGGTTGGTAATCGGGAATAGGAGAATTAGTAGGATTTTGTAAAAATTGAGAATTCATATCGGAATCGGCATTTGAAATTTCATCAGAAGTAGGATAATTCTCAAAACTAGGATAGTAATCTTGAGAGGGATTGAAATTTTGAGAATTGTACAAAGAATGATCACCGGGATCCATAAGAAAATCAAGAGAGAATATGAAAGTGTGTTAAAGTATATCATGTTTGGTCTCTATTTATAGAGAATGAAAAAAAATAAAATTTTTAATATAATAATTATTATTTTTAATTAAAAATGTAAAAAATATTAGATAGATAATCGAATGCTATAGATAAGAGTTTGAATGGCAAATTATAAATTGACATGTGTCAATTTATTTTATCTTGGATAATGTAGAACACCATGGTGTGTTTTGCATTCATGTTCGGACACCCAAATGAGACCAACTTCATTTTTCAAATTTTTTTTTTAATTAGTGACGTGTCACGTTCTAACACCCCTTCCTTTGTACACTGATATTCCTAGTCTCACAATAACCATCACCCAAATCAAATTATGGACATATATTAAGTTTTGTGCCGCATCAAATTTGACATATATATATTATGGATGTAGGGAGTAATATTTAATTTAAGTAATTTTTCATTTTGTGTAATTATTTTTAGGAGGTAATAGGGTCAAATGCCCAATTTCATATAAGAATATCAACTTCTACCCACCCCAATTATTTTACACACTTTCTACCCAAAATTTTAAATTGTGACAATATTACCCCCAACTACCCAAATTAAATTCAAATTCTAATATTGAAATCCCCAATTTCGTATTCCCTCTTCTTCTTCATTCTCTCTCTCCCCTATCTCTCAGTCGACGCTCATCTTCTCTCTCGCGGGCAGTCATTGAGCTGCATAGAGACGGAGCCACATACCGGGCTCGACTCGGCCGTCGTCCGGTTAATTTTTTATTTATATATATAGTATTAATTTGTATTTTTTTTTTATTTTGCCCCCCTATTTAAAATATTTTCGTCCCCCCACCCAATGGTGAATGGCCCAATCTATTTTAGTTTTGTATTTCCACTTTGGGCCTTTGCTCACTTTGACTTTCTATCAAAATAATTAAAAAATCCTACATTATTTATTTTTCTCTATGTGATTTTAGCGGGATTCTCACTTTACCTTTCCCAATTTCCATTGTCATTTTACACAACAAAGAATACAAAGGAAAATCTAGAAGAATCAACCTTGAAGAAACAACCCATTGTCACCATTGGTAAGCTTTGTTTATTTTTTTTATCTTTATGTATTAAAATTTACGTATACAAAGAGAAATTTACTGATTACATATGAAAATAGTTGTAAATAAGTGAAGAAGTTTTGTTGTTACAGAGAGCAATGATCAGGTTTTTTCTTTCAAAAATTTGGGTCTTATATTTCAAATGTTTTCTTTCACATGTTCTTTTAGCATTCTTGTTACAGTGTTAGTGTTATGAAATTGCGGCTCTCTCTATTTACTCAAAGCCTCAATTTTTTGATTAATGTATGTGAAAGTTGATTTGCTGCATCTTTAGTAGAGGTATTGGATGAAAATTTGGGAAAACATTAGGTTTGATTTCTTCAATATACTTTTGAAATTTTATTCTATTTGCTTTTTTGAAACATATATTTAATGGGAAAGAGAGGAATAAAATCATACTTCTCAAGAAGCAGTACCCAAGCAAAGGGTGGTTCATCTAATCTTGGGATTTCTATCAGTATCACTAATGAAGATGAAGTTGTAAATAATCCAAAATCAGAAGCCCTTGATCCAGAATCACCCCGTTGAAAATCTCAAAGCTCGACGAAGATTCAAATGATATTCATTTAGAACGTGATCCAGGTAAACGTAAAATGATTTGGGAGTATCCTGTGAATAAAAGAGATGAAATAAGACGAGCATATTTGATGCAAGGTCCTTATCAAGTTGAGGTATCAAAATCCAAAATACATGTTGATAAGAATAGTAGGAAGTTTCTTGTTTCTTGGTATACTCAGTTTCAAGATTGGTTGGAGTACTCACCTTTAGAAAATGTTGTATCCAGCTTTCCTTGTTTTCTTTTTGGCAAGAAAAATGTGAAGTTTGGAACTAATGCATTTGTAGTTGGTGGTTTTCGAGCTTGGAAAAGAGTTAACAATGGGAAAAAATGTGCTTTTCTAATTCATATTGGAAGTAGCCCCAATTCTGCTCATAAAATAGCAGTGGAAAATTGTATTGATTTGATGAACTCACTGCATCATATTGATAGAGCTATAGATAAACAAACATTACAGTGGAGCAGAATAGACTACGGATAAAGGTTTCAATCAACGTCGTCAAATTATGTTCCCTCCTAGGTATTACTTTCAGGGGACGTGATGAGTAGCCTGACTCTCTTAATCGTGGCAATTTTTTGGAGATTGTTAAGCACACAACTTCTTACAATGAAGAAGTAGCTTCAGTTGTATTAGAAAATGCTCCTAAAAATGCCACTTATGCCTCTCATTGGATTCAAAAGGAGATCTTGTCACTTTATAAAAGTAAAATTCAGAAATTCATTCGAGCTGAAATCGGTGATCAGAAGTTTTGCATCTGAGTCGATGAATCTCGAGATGAATCCAAAAGAGAACAAATGACTATTATTTTGAGGTTTGTTGACAATGATGGGTTTGTTCGGGAAAGATTTTTTGACATAGTTCATGTGAAGGATATAAAGGCATCTACTTTGAAGACAAAGATATGTGAAGTTCTTTCCAATCATGAGCTCAATGTCCAAAATATCCGAGGACAGGGATATGACGGTGCTAGTAACATGAGAGGAGAATGGAATGGTTTGCAAGCTCTATTTTTGAAAGAGTGCCCATATGCATATTACATTCATTGTTTCGCTCATCGATTGCAATTAATTTTAGTGGCTACATCTGAAAGTGTCATTCCTATTGAGCATTTCTTCTCACAACTACTTCTCATTATTAATGTGGTTGATTCTTCTTCAAAACGTCACGATCAATTGCAGATTGCACAAGTTCTTCGGATTGAAGAATTGATTTAGCTGATCAACTTGAAACTGGAAAAGGGAAAAATCAAATTGGAAGTTTACAACGTTCAGGTGATACACGATGGAGCTCTCATTTGAAATCTATGCATAGCTCACTTGAGATGTTTGATTATGTTCTTATGGTATTAAGAGAGATCATAAATGATAAAAGTGTTTCTTCTTCTTGAGCCGGGGCTGATAAAGCTTTTGATGTGATGACGTCCTTTGAATTCATATTTGTCTTGCACTTTCTTATTGAGTTACTGGGAAGAGCAGATGATCTTTGTAAAATGTTACAGTGTAAATCTCAGAATATTGTGAATGCAATGGATGCAGTGTTGAATACGAAAGAGATCATCCAAAATCTTAGAGAAAATGTTTGGAATAAGTTGTTGGTGAATGTGAAAAGTTTCTGTGAGCAGCGGAAAGTTGAAATTCCTGATATGAATGGTATGCATCGATCGAGTAGAGGTCATTCTCAAAACAATCCTGTCACGTGGGAGCACTATTATCGAATCGACATATTCAATGGAACAATAAACAACATATTGCAGGAAATGGAATTCAGATTTCATGAAGATGCAGTTGAATTGTTAAAATTGAGTTCGCCTTTGGATCCACGACGCGGCTATAAGTTGTTTGATATTGATAAAGCTTGCAATTTAGCTCAGAAGTTCTATCCGGCTAATTTTTCAAGTCAAGACCACCTGCATCTTAGGTACCAGTTGGAACATTATGAAGTTGAAATTAGGAAAAATGCTCACTTCCAACATGTTGCAACGCTTTCTGAACTATGCCAAGTAATATCTAAGACAGGTAAGTCGGTTGTTTACTCTCTTATTGATAGGTTGCTTAGACTTGTTTTGACTCTTCCGGTTTCCACGGCAATATCGGAACGTGCATTTTCGGCCATGAAGATTGTGAAGTCAAGGTTGCGTAATAGAATGGAAGATGACTTTTTGTCTAGTTCTCTGATAGTGTATATCGAGAAAGAAATTGCTAAAAGTTTTGACATCGACGCAATGATAAATGACTTTGATCTCATGAAGACACGCAAAGTACAATTTAGAATTGGGAAGTGAATATACTATGTAGTTTTTTGATATCTAGTGAATATCATCTCATTTGTATTGTTTTGAGTAATTTTTGGTATATTAATATAACTAATGTTGAGGTTTCTTTACATACTGTATGTTTATTTTAATTCATTTCTTCAAATATGGTGTTTGATATTAAAGAGGGGCTTGTAGTCTTCGAAAAAAAAATATATTGAGTTTTTTGTTTAAATCTCGCCCGACCATTATAAAATTCTTGGCTCCGTCCGTGATCGAGCAGCAGAAGATCGTGGTCCACGAGCCGGTGGCGGAGGCGGAGAATTGAGTGAAAGCGGTGAGGGTGGCGGCGATGACGATGAGAGTGGTGGTGGTGTACGAAGGGAAGAAGATTCTGATGGAGGTGAGCAAGGAGGACGGAGAGGAAGAAGCTGAGGATAGAGTCGCCGGAACTGCTCGTTGCCGGAAGAAGCTGGGAGCCGTACCTGCTCCGGTTCAGCTCCCTATTCGCGGAGCTTGCCGATGAGATTTTGCCGGTTGCCCGATGTCAACCTCATTCTCCTCGACGTGCGCCGATTCACTCCTCTGCCGTCGATTTGATGTTGCACCTTTGGCAACGAAACACAAGTAACAAGTTTAAATATTTTATCCATTCCTTTTTGTTTCTTCTCTGTGATGTTTGAGTTTTTTTATTTTTTGTTATTATTTTTTTTGGGCTCTCGTTTGTTACATGTATCTGGATCGATACACCGATTGTTAAATCCTTTTTGTTGCACCTTCGACAACGATTGTGTTGTACATGTCCATACTGAGAGAGAGAGAGAGAGAGAGAGAGAGAGAGAGAGAGAGAGAGATGTAATGTTGTGGAGAAGAAAATATAGTGAAATTCAGCATTACTTGAATAGATTAATAAAATAATTATTTATGTGGTTGGGCTTCGAGTAACTGCTAAATTAATCAATACTTGATGATGTTTAATTATGCTTGGCTTTATCCTTTAAGTTTGATACAAGGATTTTTCATAAATAAAATATTGAAAAACTTATCACTTAAATGTGATTTGTATTTGCCAACTTTAATGCTATTGTTGTTCCTAAATTGGAGTACGTGGGTTTGGATGGTAGAATGAGTGTGTACTGTGAATTAATTGTTGATTTGATGAATGTTGTGTGCGAGGAATGAATCGCAGATAAGTATTCGTACCGATAATCATAGGTAATCGGTACGAATTGAACAATATTCGTACCGATAGAAATATAGAAATTTCTTGTTGTTGAGATATGTGAATGCTTTCGTTGCTATATTTTTGTTTTCCAGTTGCTCTTGAACTACCTTTGTGTATTTTGAGATTCGTATCCTCTCTTGAGTGGATTTAATGCTATTGTTATTCCTGAATTCGTACTAAACTATTGGTAATCGGTACGAATTGAACAATATTCGTACCGATAATCCTAAGTAATCAGTACGAATTGAACAATATTCATACCGATAGAAATATATACATTTCCTTATTGTTAAGCTATGTGAAGGGTTTTCCTGCTATATATTTGTTTTCCAGTTGCTCTTGAACTACCTTTGTGTATTTTGAGCTTCTTGTTCTCTCTAAAGTGGATTTAATGCTAATGTTGTTCATGAATTCGTATTACATTATAGGTAATCAGTACGAATAGACCGATATTCGTACCGATAACTTCATGCTTAACTTTGTAATTCGTACTATATTATAGGTAATCGGTATAAATTGACTCATTCTCGTACCAATTACTATATACATATATTATTATGTAATTCTTATCCTGATTGTTGGTACGAATAAAACATTTCGTACCCTTCTAAATCATATTTTGTAAACAAATATTTGTGCTACTGTTAGGTACGAATACTTGTATTCGTACCTAGCTGTACCACATTTGGTCTTTTTTTGGTGTGAATTTAATATTTCGTACTGCGTACCACTTCACTGTTCTAACCAAAAAAATGAAAAAAAAAAACCGGAAAAAAAAGAAAAAAAAACTGAAAAAAAAGCAAAAAAAAAATCTGGGAAAAAAATGAACAAAAATGAAAAAAAGAAAAAAAAAACAGAAGAAAGAAAAAAACTGGAAAAAAAAACGGGAAAAAAATGAAAGTCTTGAAAAAAAAGAAAAAGAAAAGAAAAAAAGCAGGAAAAAAAAACAAAAATTAAAAAATAAGAAAAACAAAAATTAAAAAAAAAACAAATAACAAAAAAGAAATAACAAAGGAAAAAAAATAGAAAGAAAAAAGAAAGAATAAAAAGGAAGAGAGAGGAGAGAGGAGAAAAAAAAACAAAAGAAGGGTATATAAGTAAAATGCATGCACAAAAAGACAAAAAATGAGTATAAAGTGTGTAAATTAAAAAGGGTGGGTAGAAGTTGATTTTTTTAAAGGAAAGTGGATAGTTGGCAATTTGCCGCTTATTTTTAGTCTAATGAATTGAAATAAAAAATTTATTCAAATAGTTTTTTTTCGAAAAAATAATGAAAAAAATATACTAAAATCGAGAGAAATTCAAGGAGATCCTGAGAGAACATCCCACCATTGGAGCTGATTTTTAAATGGGGTGCTCTTCCCATGGGGCTAATCAAAAAGTGTTAGGGATTCTCAATGTTGAATAGCAATATTAGGGATACTTTAATTGCATGTGCATTGTAGTTGTGGATAAAATGTATTCCTTCTGTTGTATAGTATTTTATTTTGGACACGAGAATTAAGAAGAATATAAAATGTAAAAATAGTGATAGGATCAATACTTTTTGAAACATGACATTATCTATATAATAACTCAATCAAAAAAGCATGACGTTATACATGTCATATAAAAACATTTATACAATAACTGAAAGACGAAGTTATGTTTTATTTTTAACAGTCAGGCCAAACGCTGGGTGTAAAAAGGCAATTAATTAGCCGAATTTGTGTATAATGTTTATGACTTTATAGATGATTAAAAGTTATGTTTTTTCATGACATATTTTTCGCACAATATTTTTATGATTAATATAGTACTTCCTTCATCCCATTTCAATAATTCAATTTCATTATATTATACCTTATATATATTCAATCTATGGGACTAAATGGGATGGATGGAGCCGTTGTTTTCATAAGATTAATTTCAAGATGAAAGACAAACTAAAAATAATAAAATTAAAAGGAAAATTTGTGGATCTCTGGTTGCAAATTAAAAGGATCTCTAACTTTTTTTCCTTCTTTTCAGCTATGCATGCATGTGCATGTGCCCGTGCTTACCACTTAGCCAAATCCGATTCAACATATAAAAAATAATTTCAAAGGCACTATTTGTTTCTTAATATGATGTAATGTATATATTGTATATTTATATAGAAGAATGTTCCCTATCCATCGTGAACATATTTAATTAATTTACATATTAGTATATTTACGTGACACTGTCACATCAATCGTGAACACGTTAATGAACTTTTCCGTATTTATTAAATACTATAATCGCTTGGGATGATATCTTTCTTTATTGATGATTCTTTCCACTATTGTGAGGCAAAATATATTCAAGTTTCATTCTTCGTCGCAAAGAAAGAACTTTTCTTGGCGATCAACTCGACATATTCCTTTTCTTTAACTTTATACCTTCCATCTTTTTGCCTTTTTGGCTCACTGCCTAAATCACCAACTTTTCCATCATCAAATCAAGTTTATATCTCCATCATCAACCCAAGAACCAGGCGCCATTAAAATGGATACAACAGCTTCATTCAAGTTTCTTTTAATCTTTCTTCTTTCTTGCATTCTCATGGCCAGCTCCTCAGGTAATTAATTATTAGTACCATGCATTTTTTTTCAATAAGTACCATGCATTTTCAATATTTCTTCTTTTCATGCATTTTCTTACATTTGAATGTATTTCTCAATTTATGAATAAATTAAAAGATCCCAATAGTATTTGATGTTCTCCCTTAAAAAGTTAGTTTTGCATATCTAGATTTAAATTTATGATTGTCTGCACTTGCTTAGGTATATTCTTATGGTTAATATTGCTGTTTTATGATAAAAATAAATAAATGCAAATAGAATAAATTAAAGAAGACAATATGACAAGAATAATCAAAAGCTAGAACTACAGTCGTCCATGAGATTTTTTTCTTGGAGAAATTTATTTTTGCAACTTATCGTCTTATCTTACAATCCTAAGTCATCATAAGTTTTATCCAAACCTAACCCAAAAAAGCAAATTTGAGATCAAAATTTGGCGATTGAGATCCTATATTATATTTCAATATTGTATTTAGTATTGCACTGTCGAATGCTCACCACCTGTTAAAAATATTTTCTTTAAAATTTAATACGCGACGAGCATCCGAAAATACAATAATAAGATCAATACTGGATCCAAATAGAAAATTTGGTATAGGAATGAAAACCTCTTTGACTGAATAATATAAATTGTGATTTTCAGGGTCATTATTCCTCTCTCATGTCAAGGCGATTAAACATAACTCTCCTTCTCACCGCAGAGAGTTGAAAATCCACACAACTCAACTCGATGATTTCTCAAATCCTCCTTTCACAACTTACCCCACAGCTCCGGTAACGAATCCGGTGACAACACCGGCCACCGGCACGACCACACCAGACACATACACTTCAACGCCGCCAATGATCACGGTTCCTTCCGCCAACCCCGTAACCGCAGCACCAATTCCGCCGGCCACCACCTTCCCCGGAGCCGGAGGCCCACCCACCAATCCAGCCAACCCAACCGGCGGCGGCGGAGTAGTGGCGCCACCGGCAGTTGGGAACAACGCGCCTGCAGTTCCGGGACAGAGCTGGTGCGTGGCGCGTGGTGGGTTGCCGGAGGCTGTTCTTCAGGTAGGACTTGATTATGCATGTGGGATCGGAGGTGCGGATTGCTCCACCATACAGCAGGGCGGCAGCTGCTATAATCCGAACAGTTTGGAGAATCATGCATCTTATGCATTCAATAGTTATTATCAGAAGAACCCGGTTCAGACTAGCTGTGATTTCGGTGGAGCTGCCATGGTCACCAATGTCAATCCAAGTAATTAATCACATAAACTTATCAATCTTACATGCAAAAACTACAATGTCATTTTTGTCCTCCATATTTCTAAGCTGGAAGTCATCTTAATTGTTAATCAAGATGCGGATCCGAACACAATCGGGGGTGTGTTCTATTCGATGGAAAAGGAGGAAAAATAAAAAATTTATACCATATTTTCTTTGTTGGATAATTTTTTTCGAGCGGAAGGAAAAATTCTTCTTGGGCAGTTCCTTTCTCACATTTTCACTCCAAATAATATTTTTCCGTCTTTTCCACTTTAGAAAAAATATGATAAAGCTAGTGGAGTACCATGCTAGAATAAAAATTTTCATCATTCCTTTTTCCATTTTCATTAAAGAGAATACACCCTTAGACACATCTTAAGGGTGTGTTCTCTTTGATGGAAAGAGAAAATGAGAGATAGGTAAGAAAATGATAAAAATTTTATCTTACAATTCTCCAATTGTCTTGGAATGAAAAAGGTGGGAAAATAGCTATCCAAGGAAAAAATGTCGCGATATCCCCGTGAAAAATATCATGGAAAACAATGGGGGGAGGGAATGGTGCCTTTTTTCCCTTTATTTTCTTTCAAAGAGAACACATCCTAAAAATTCTGATACGATCAAAATCCATAAGATCGATCAAGATAGGGACACGAGTCCTTATTCAACATAATATGTTTATAATTTGTTTGGTGTTTGATTGCATTTAGATCCGGAACTTGATGGGGGTTGGGCATAAGACTCTCCCAATAAAGAATGTGTCACTAGAATTAGATTGTATTTGGAACTTTGTTTTTTTATGTACTGAGTTAGATCACAAATATATGCAGGCTCAGGTTCTTGCCTTTTCCCGACATGGTCATCCTCCTCAGGGTCACCGGCAACGGTATCTCCAACGACAGCTGATCCGATGCCGTCTCCAACTACAGAGTCTACATATGGAGGAACACCACCAATTAGGTAAACATCGCATGGTTGCACTACTATTTACTTGCTCTATGGTATTTTTAAACAAACAAATATTTACTTAGATGTCATTTTATCAACAACACTTTATTAGGAATGCTTTAATTTGCAGTGCAGGTACTCCTCCCGCCGTGTTGAGTGCAAGCAACCCCGCAATGGGAGGCGGCATCATTGGCTACGGCGAGAGCCCTCCTACTGCTAGCATTTCTTCGGCTTCCATGGCAACTGGGAGCTTGAAATCCGTCATCGCCTGCATCGTCCTGGCCCTTCCCTTCATTACAGGGAGCATTGGTTATAGTATTCAGATTAGGCCGTAGATCAGAAGAATTCAAAGATGCATATATATAAGTTTTGGGTTGTACAGTTCTTTATTAGTGAAGAATTTCTAGTGCCCTTTCTATTCTGTGTATCTTGATTAGTTATGCATATATTATATGGTACTCCCTCCGTCTCATTCTATTTGAATCATTTGATTATTATAATAGATTCAAATTAAAAGTGAGCTCAAATAGAGTGAGACGGAGGAGTATATGTTAGAAGATGACATATAAATTAAATTTTAAGTCATATTGATTATCCGGGATTAGAATGGACAAGACAAAATTCAGCAAAATATGGTACTTATATACATAATCTTTGATAGTTCTTTGTGCATTGAATTATGAGGCAATTATTAAAATATTCATTTTGAGCTAATAAAGACAAATAATAGTCATTTGGATAAAAAAAGATAAATAAATATGGTCACTTTTACCATTACGAATTCACGAATCCGAGATCGTGAATTGATACAAAAAAAATTAAACAATTCACAAATTCACAAACTTATTCGTGAATTCACTCACATACAATGTTCGAAATCATGACGTGAAATAGTCTACAAAAATAAGACGATTCATGAATTCCAGCTAGTGAATTTGTGATTTCACTCACATAATATAATATGTGAATTACAAATTCTTTTCATGATTTCGTGTATTGACGAACTTCAATATGTATATTGAAGAACAAATAAATAAAAACGAGATCTATGAATTTAGTGACTTCTTTTTGCTACAGTATGTAATAGTTTTTCTCTACTGGAGACAATAATGCATGGCAGCGACATCTACATCACAAAGGACTCTCAATTCCTGTGCCTCTTTCAATAATCCATTCATACGCTTTGTGAACAATATCTGCTGCGTGTTGTGGTTCTCGACTCACTTTATCTTCAGCTTCCTTCTCCCATTTTCCCCTCACTTTTACTTAGAAACAACAAGAATCTCATTTATAAAATAAAATGTATGTTCCTGAATTTGAGTGACTAGAGTATTTGTGTCTGTGTGAGAGAGAGAACTGCAATTCATTAATGTAGTAAGGGACAACCTTTAAAATAACTACTTTCATATATAGTAATGTAATTTAGCCTCATAAGTGGCTATTTTTTGGCTAATTTACTGCATGAAAGTGACTATTTTTTCATATTTCCCTTTGAATTATTACATAAATTATTAAATATGTGCAAGAAAGTAAATCAATGTTGTGTGTGTTGTTTAGTATGTTTTTATGTGATTTTTACAGCTTTGTGTGAGTTTGTTTATATATGTTTTGTTCGTATTTCTGTGTTTATTTTGTGTGTTTCAGTCAAAGTCGAGTTCGTGAGGAGATTTGGAAGAGAAGAGAAGAGAGAAAAGGAGCAAAAGAATGAAGAAATGAGCGAAAAGTAGAGATGAAGTTAGGATGAAATAAAAGCATGTTATTGAAGAGTAATTCAATAGGAGCACATAGGAAAAAACGGCGGTCAATTTCGAGTTCGGACGAGGGAGATATGATCGAAATAAAAAAGTCCCGTGCAGCAGATAGCGTACCGTACCCCTCGCGACCGCGAGGGTCTACGCGGCCGCGAACCCTACCGATTTTTGTGATTTCTTTCCTTGTTTAATTAGGTTTCTGAGGTCCCATAAATATGTAATCTTTGGGGAACGAAAATACACTTCTCATCTCTTATTTTTCAGCCTTTAAAACTCTAGATTAGTTTAGATTAGCTTTTAGATATTGCTTTGAAGATTATAGATTTTGGATTCAAGATTTAATTCAAATTTAATTCAAGTTCTTCATTCTTTCTTTCGTCTTCGATTCGTAAGTTTAATTTGTGCTCTTAAATTAATTTTACTTGCATTCTTTTATTGCTTTGATTAGTTGAGATTAGTTTTCTAGATTAAGATTTAATTGCTTTCTATTTATTTGCGTAGGCTTAGATTTATTTTCTTTAATTTACCTTAGATCCATGTTAAGATTTATTTGCTCTAGCTTAGATTTAATTGCTTTCTTTATTGCTTTCTTTTCAATTCATGTCTAGGTAGATTTACTGATTTCTTTTAGTTTAATTTATTATCCCGGGTGATAGACATGAACTCTTTCTATTTACTTTAAATTGTTTTTGGTTCTTTCTCGTTCAAAATTTTGTTTCTCCTAAAATAGTGCTAGCAATAGAACTTGGCCTATCGTAGTACTGGTAAGTAAAACCCAACTGTCGAATTTCAAGGAAAGCTTAACAGAGTGATTTATCGTATGAACGCACGCGCTAAACACTCTACGAAAGCAAGTAAATATTTAGGGATTTTTTATTTATTATTAATTCCTAGACTTTAGATAAAAGAAAGCAAATAAATCTACTCTAAACTTAAAACAAATTAAAGCAAGTAAACAAATAAGAATAATTAAAAGTAATTAAACCTAAACTTAGACTTAGAAATCAAATCAAAAAGTAATAAATCTACCTAGGCAAGAATTGAAAAGAAAGCAAGAAAGAAAGCAATTAAGACTAAGCTAATGTAGTTAAATTCTAACATGCTTGAGAAAATAAATCTAAAGGAATTAAACCAAATTGATTGATAAACACGTATTTTATGTGCATGTTGAGTTCATTTCATGTGTGTTTGAGTCTTGATTTGTGTGCTTAATTGATAGAAATGTTAGGGTTTATCGACTTTTAGAATATTCTATACATTTCTCGTTTCTTTCGGTTTTTGATTCATTTTGTAGGAATTTGAAGGGCGATAATCGAGCCAAGGATCGAAAGCCGGAAACGAGGGATACATGAGAAGAGACTCGTTGGAAATCGAGGGTTGAAAGCTGGTTCGAAGAGAAGAAAGAAGAAATCGAAGAAAGGATCGAAAGGGTGAAAGAACCGGACCGGGAAGGAGCACCGGCGACCTGACCGGCGGCACGATTTCCAACGAGTCTCTTCTCATGTATCCCTCATTTCCGGCTTCCGATCATTGGCTCGATTATCGCCCTTCAAATTCCTACAAAATGAATTGAAAACCGAAAGAAACGAGAAATGTATAGAATATGCTAAAAGTCGATAAACCGTACCCTAGCATTTCTATCAATTAAGCACACAAATCAAGACTCAAACACACATGAAATGAACTCAACATGCACATAAAGTACGTTTTTATCATTGATCTATTCTAAAAAGCAAATAAATAAGCAGACACTAAGAGCATGCAGAGCATAGAGACGAATCTAAATAAATTAAAGCTTACGAAAAGTAGAAAAGAGAGATGAACGAAGAGAAATGAAATCTTGAATTAAAACTCCGAAAGAAAACTTGGATCCAAAGCTTCAATCTTCAATGAGCAAAATCTAAACTTAAAACTAGGGGTTTATAGTGCTAAAGCTAGAGAAAATAAAGTGCCAAAAAGATGTGTTTTCATCCAAGCAATTACATATATATAGGTTTAGGAAAACCTAAACCCGTAAGGAAGTAACTCTTCAAAAACCCGCCTAAGCTCGTGGTCGCGAGGGGTCCAGTGCAGTCGGGCTTTGCGGTCGCGAAGCCCTTCGCGGCCGCGAGCCTTGAGCTTTTAATTCTTGTCGTTTTCTTCCTCTCAACTCATCCTTTCTCAATTCTTCACTTCTTCTCTCGACTCTTTTGCTCAATTCTTCTCGTTTCTTCTCTTTTATGCTCCAACGATCCTCTCGACCCCAACTTACCTAAAACACACTAAACAATCAAGAAAAACGAACAAAACATACTAAAAACTAACTCACCAAACTATGAAAAATACACAAAAATACACTAAACAAATCCCCCACACTTAATCCTTTGCTTATTCTCAAGCAAACTATACTCAAGATTTGATATCAAGTAATGAACTATGAAGTGACAATGAATATGACTTCAGAATTTTCTAAACAAAAGAGACTACAAGTGAGACATGCAATTCCCAACAAGCTTTTCAAAGCAAACTTCGACAATTTACCTCAAACAAGAATCCTCACGGCATGGAAAAGATATAAGTGAACCTTCTTCTATCAAGTCTATAATTTTGGACAAGAAATCACTCAATTCAAAACAAACACAATGCCTACCATAAGCTTGTAAATTGTCTCACCTCTCCATTGCTTAATGTTTGCTTTAAGACAAAGATCAAATATGACTTTATTTTTTATTGTAATATAGGCTCTTTGGTACGTAAGGAAATTTGGCTTAAATGAGTTAACAACCCCAAAGGCTTATTCACTCAACTCTCACTCTCATATCAACTCTCAATCCCCCCACACTACTTCAAACCATAACAAGAAAAACTTCAATTCACAACCAACACTTCTATCAATTCCTCATTCACTTTCTAACCACTTATGCTCTTATTCAAACATTCTCTATTTCTTTATTTTTTTTACTTAGAGAAATATGTTCTCTCTCTCTCCCTCTTTTTTTTTTTTTAATTATCTTTTATTTATTTTTTAGAGCTTATATGGGTAGAAAGTACTAACTCTTCAATCCAAAACCTCCCTATTTCTTTTCCTTCATCTTCTAATGATTCATTCCAATACACACATCCAATCTAAACAACTCAATCCCAAATATGTTATTCCCCATCCCAAGGCTTTTCAAAGAAAATAATAGATCTAAAGATATTAGATCTCAAAGGCTCAAAGGGGCTAACTAGGATTTTAGTGTTTCAATTTGGACAAGGCAAAAAGGGAAAGAAAAGGCTATGAAAGATGGTCCAAAATCCTTTCTTCATCAATAAGCACACTATGCAACCTTGAGAGAGGAACCAAAGCAACTTCTAGAGGCAATTATGCATACTTGAACATTCACACACAAGAAAGAATTGTGACTATGAAATAGAAAATAGTCAAGGCTCAAATCCTCACAAAAAAGTTCAAAATGTGATTCAAGTTTGTGGAGGCTAATCATGTACATTTACCTATCAAGCCATTGCATGCTCAAAAGTAGGATTTTCAATAAAAAAAAAAACAAGCAACATCACTAGCCTCATCATCACAACACAATCCATACTTAACAAATCCACATAGTCGCTAAACAACAAACAAAAGGATCAAGGGCTACACAAACCAAACCAAACATAAAACACATAACCTAAACAAGTTCATTTTTCTACACCCCCCCCCCCCACACTTAAATCATGCAATGTCCCCATTGCAACAAATGTAAAATGGGATAAGAAAATGTTACTAAACAAGACGACCGGCAACGAGCTTGAAATCCTCACGAACTCCGAGACGAAACCTACACAAACACAAGCACGAAACAAAACAAGCATAATACCTACTAAACAAGAAAACAAAAACAAAAAGAGAAACACCAAAAATAAAAATAAAAAGAGAAACACCAAAAATAAAAACGCAAACACATGTACCAAAAATCAAGAAGGTGGGTTAGAAGGGTCGGTGCCGGAGCGACAAGGAAGAATGCCGGTCCATCGAGCAAATTGATCCTTAAGAACCGAGACACGTGTGCCGAGGTTTCCTAAGCTCGTTCCAACACTTTCACCCATGGCTCGAAGGGTAGCATCATGCGCATCAAAACGAGCAATAAGCTGAGCTTCAAAGTCCTCGAATGCAGCAGTCGTCACATAAGTGGGTGAAAGAGGTGGAGGAGGCACAACTGGTTCATCCTCTTGATGGCCGGCTTCGTAGGCCTCTTCTTCGTCCATGTGCTCATCATCATCATGCATAGGTCCCAGATCAAGACCGTGAAGAGCCATAAACGCCTTCACAGTTTGGTGACTCTGATAGGGCCAAAATTCAAACTCCGACCTTAGAAACGTCTTCATCTTGTCAAAGTAAAGAGGGACATGCATAATGAGCTCCATTCCGGCTGGAGGAACCGGAATCTCGAAATGTCGTGCCAACCTCATAACAATGGCACTAAAAGCTGGAAGAGAAGCACCACGAAGCTGCATCTGATACATTTGACTCGAAATAAAACTGGAGATGCAGACCCTCTTTCCTTTCAAAGTCGAATGAAGAAGAAACACCTCCAACTGATTCACTCGGCTCAACTCTTGCTTTCCAGAGACATTCAAGCTCAAAAACTTATGAAGAAAATACAAAGCGTGATCTCAAATAAAAATAGCAGGGGGACCACTCTGATGCCAATTAGTAAATCCAGTTAACCCTTTCCATGCCGCATTAACATTAAAATCATCCGGAATAATTCTAATGGCATCATGGGCATCAGAAAAACCAAAAGCTTGGTTCATCACAGTTCTAGTAATCGTCTTTTGTTGCCCCATTAAACGACAAGTAAAGAACCTAGCTCCATTCCCCCACTTGAAAGTAGATAACATCTCAAAACACATATGAGCAAACGTCATCAACCCCAACACATTTAAATAATGTTCCAATCTACCCATAATTCATAAATTATCAAGCAATTCCCAATGAAACGAGCAAGGTGGAATAAGCTTCTTGAGATAAAAACGAGTATAGAATTTATCTAAAAAAAGTGCTAGCAATAAACTAGGTCTATTGTAGAACTTAGCAAGCAAAACTCAAAGTCGAATCTCAAGGAAAGCTTAACATGGAAATTAATTATGTGATTATCTACTCTAAGAAAGCAAGTAAAAATTGGGGGTTTTGGAGTTTGATTAAATCCTAGACTTTAATTAAAAGAAAGCAAATAAACAAGAAAGCAAATAAGAACAATTAAGAGAAATTAAAACCTAGACTTAGAACTTAAATTTAATTAAAAGAAATAAATCTACCTAGGCATGAATTTAAAAGAAAGCAATTAGAATTAAACTAGAGCAAAGAAATATAAACATGCGTGTGAAATAAAAATCTAAAGGAATTAAAGTAAATAAATAAATCTTAGAAAACAAATAAATAAGATGAAAGAAAAGAACATGCAAAGCACCTAAAACAAATCTAAGAAATTAAGGTTTTTTATGCTAAAAACTAGAGAGAATAAGCATAGCAAAAGTTGTTTTTCGTTCTAATGAAATTACATATATAGGTTTTGAAAAACCTAAACCAAAAAGAAAATAACTACTAAGAACCCGTCGAGGCTCGCGATCGCGAGGGGTCCGGTGCAGTCAGGCCTCGCGGTCTCGAGGCCCTACGCGGCCGCGACCTTTGAGTTGCAATTTTTTCCTTGATTCTTCTCTTCTTCTCGTTTCTTGCACTTTTCTTAGCTCGATCACTCCTTTTTGCTGTTTGCCTTCAATAAGAACACACGACCCCAGCTCTCCTAAAACACACAAAACAACCTAGAAAAACGAGTAAAATACACTAAAACATACTCACTCAAAACTATGAAAAGCACGCAAAAAATACACTAAACAAATCCCCCACACTTAATCATTTGCTTGTCCTCAAGCAAACTATAGTCAAGAAAGAATTAAGACATGCATTATAGAGTGATGATGTATTATGGCTTCAGAATTCTTTCAAACAAGATGAACTACAAGCAAGACATTCCTCATTCCTAACAAGTTATTATGATAGACCTTCGACAACCAACCTCTTTGAACAAGAATCCTCACAACATGAGAATTTTTTGAGTGAAACTCTCAACTCTCAAGTGTATAGTTTGGACAAAAGTATCACTCAATTCATAACATACATAATGCCTACCATAAGCTTGCCTATCTTCTTTACTTCTCCATCGCTTCGTGTGTGCTCATGACAAAGATCAAATATGACTTTATTTTTGGTTGTAATGTATGCTCTTTGGTAGGTAAGGAAATTTGGCTTAAGTGAGTTAAAAAAAACCCCAAAGGCTTATTTACTCAACTCTCACTCTCTTTTCAACTCTCAATTCCCCCACACTACTTCAAACCATAGCAAGAAACACTTAATTCACAACCAACTCTTTCTATAACCCCACATTCACTTTCTACCACTTATGCTCTTATTCAAACACCTCTTCTTTTTCTTTTTACTTAGACAAATATTATCTCTACTTTTCTTTCATTTTCTTATCTTTTTTTTAATTTTTTTTTATTTTCTAGAGCTTACATGGGTAGAAAGTACTAACTCTTCACTCCAACCTTTCTACTTCTTTTCCTTTCTCTTTTAAAGATTGATTCCAACAAAAACATCCAATCTTAAACCACTCAATCCCACAAACATGTTATTTCCCATCCCAAGGCTTTTCAAAAAAAAATGATCTAAAGATACTAGATCTCAAAGGCTCAAAGGGGCTAACAAAGATTATAGTGTTTCAATTTGAACAAGGCAAAAAGGGAAAGAAAAGGCTATGAAAGATGGTTAGATCATTTCTTCATCACAAACACACTATGCAATCTCGAGAAAGATACCAAGGCAAGTTCTAGAGATAAATATGTATGCTTGAACAATCACCGTATGAGCTAGATGTGGCTGGAGTCCTTGAGCTGAAATTTTGTCCGTTTAAGCAGTTTGTTGGATTTCATTCATCGTGCCCGATATTTGTTCCACGGCTGTCTCAAGACATTTGATCGTGGCATTTTGAGCATCTCTGTCCTGCTTGAACTCTTGTAAAACAACCATCCACGGCTCTTGTGTAGAAGGGACTGAGAGAGCAAGTACGGCTGGGAGAGCAGGTAAAATAAGTGGTTCTTGTTGAGGTTGTGGGAACTCTTTCTATTTACATGGTACCTCGCGACCGCGTACTTTGGTTGCACCAATACCCTCGCGGTCGCGTGAGGCTCTGCGACCGCGTACCCTGGACGATCTTGAGAATAATGAAGCTTCAAAGCCTAATTCCGAATAGCATCTCCACAAGACCCCTACTCCTTATGTTCCACCTTGTAGAATGAAGAAGGAAAAACAAGATCACGAATTTGTTGGCCATCTCAAATCATTGCCCAAACAAAGTGATCCAAGGAGTTTTGAAATGAATGTGATTTTAGATAGTGGAGAGACTGTGGTGGGGATGATAAATTTAGGAGCGGCAATAAATTTGATGGCATACTCTATTTTAGAGAAGATGAGCTCCAAGAATCTAAAGGCAACCGATATTTGCATCGAGTTAGTGGATGGCACTTTGAGTAGTCCATTGAGAATCGCAGAAGACGTTGCCATAATTGTGGGAGGTATAAGAGTGCTAGTTGATTTTGTTGTGCTTGATGTGGGGCGAGAAGCGAGGAGTGCGAATGGCCATCTTCTTCTATTAGGTCGACCATTCATGGGTACTACTCAGACTCATATTGATGTAGGTTCCGGCACGTTGAGCATGGCCGGAGAGGGAGGTTCGGTAACATTTTTTGTATTTGGAAATAAGCCTTCTATCTTCTATATCTAATTTATTTATCCATAAATGTTCATATGTGCAAATTCCTAACAATTTGGATGAGGATAGTGTTGAGCATGAATTGAAGTCTGATATACAAGAGGAAGAGCTCAATGAAGATGACTTCTTTAGTTGCGTGGATGAGGAGGAACTCATTGAAGAGAAAGAGTTCCTCATCGAGCAAGATTTGAGCAACTTAAAGGAAGTTGAGGAACTGAATGAGGTTTGTGTGATGAGATCAGAAGAAGAAGACGTTATCGACACTTTTCTTCCTAATATGCATGATGACGCTCATACCACGGAAGAGCCTTGGTTTGAAAGGCACAATTATGAGGAGTTTGATGTGGAGCATCGAATAAGTGTGGGGGAAATAAGAGTTGAGGATGAGCCAATTCTTAATTTTTGAGCCAAGATGGAGGGGAAGCCCAAAGTTTGATCGAGAGTGTTCAATAAATTTTTCGAGCCCGTGAATGCTATAAAAGAGATCCTTGGATTCAACACGTTGCTAGCTGCGATGAGGTTTGGCTGATGAATTCCTCCGTCGATTTAATGACGTAAAACAAGCACTTCATGGGAGGCAACACACGGTTTCTTTACCTTTACATTTTTCTTTTATTTTGATTTTAATTATCTATTTTTTTTGCAGGTTTTAGTTATAAAAAAAAAGAAAAAAGGGAGAAAACCCGTCGAACGACTGCTTTGTGAGCCTCGCGGTTGTGAGATAGCATGCGACCGTGTTCCCTGCTATGCTATTTTTGAACTCAAAGATCAATCTCCGGTGTTGCCATAGTTGTTTCTCCGGTTCTTCTGGACTCAATCTGACTTTATAGTGTTGTAGTATTTTTCCTTTATTTGAGTTATGTTTTGTTTTATATTAGTGGGTATTATGCTTGTTTTTCTTTGTTTGTGTTTGTGTATTGTTGGTCCCAGAAGCGAGTGTACGCGTGTAGAGGGGGGGGGTGAATAAACGCGTAAGAGAAGTTTAGACTTCTCTTAAATTTTTACTTGAAAATAGTGAATCTTGAAAAGGGAAAACGTTTCGCTTTTGAAGAAGCATGAGCTTTTCAGAAACGAATCGCTTTCAGAGAAAAGTGCTTGCGGAATTTGGTGAGTGATATTATACTCGCTTTTGATAAAATCTTGCCTTAGTGAAAAATTATGTTGGTTGCTTTAAGTGAGTGTGTGCTTTATGCAATAAGCGGAAGTTAGTAAAGTAAAGAAATGAAAGCGATAAATTCTTAGCTAGAAAAACTATAAATAAAATATTAAAGACACAGTGATTTATAGTGGTTTGGAGGTTACGCTCCTACATCCACTTGTTGCCTTCACTCAGTAACTCGAACTTCCTTCACTTGGAAAATCGAACACGAACAAACACACGTACTGGTTTTATCCTTCCCAGTGAAGTGCTTCAAGTTCGTCTTGAACTTGAAACCTAGAGATTCCAAATGGGTTCTCTAGAAACCTAACAACAGACACCTAAAAAACTGACCTTCCACTTATATATGCAAACACAAACTTCACAATCAAAGAACAAAACACAAACTTACAACACAAAGGAACTTTGGTTGGGGGGGTTTGGTTTATATGAGTTCTAACTTAAGAGAGAATCCTTTAACACTGAAGATCACGTAAAATGTTTAAGGATTCTCCTCCTAGAAAATCTAGGGATGAAGGGATATAGGGTATGTGGACTTAGAAAAACTTAGAAAAAGTTTCTAAGGACTCAACTAAACTCTAGAACTTAAGAACTTGAACAATGTATGAATGAGAGCTCTAAAGTTCTTGCTGTAAACTTGTGCGCGAGAGAATAGTTTCATAAGTCTTCACGATGAAAATGCACCCCTATTTATAGTGGGAGATCACCTACTACCCGTTAGAGAGGTTGGTGGCACGTGCTCTCACTTCCCTTCGATCTTGCGACAATGCAGCTTTTTGCTTTTCCGGCTTGTCTTCTTTCCGGAAGAGGAAACCCTAGATATCTGCAGATATGCACTATTCCGGTGATATCCGTTGGCTTATAACAATATTCTACGCATTCTTTGACCTCCGCACCACATTAATCATGCTTTCTCACGAGCGCTTCATCATTGTTGGATATAGTTTCCACTTTCGCTTGTACTGATGTCGCTTTGTTTGAGTTGCTTCTGCACGAGTGTTTTTCCTCAAGTCACTTTTAACTGTAGTCGCTTCTCACTTTATAAGAGTGATCGCTTTAGACTTTTGCTTCTAGCAAGCCTGAACAGTTTCTTCGCTTTTCCTTCTCTTCACTTTGCTTCATTTCACTTCTCTTGGCTCAATTTCACTTTGCTTCAGATAGTAACAAGAATACACTTGAAAGAATATTGTTCCCTAACAAGTGAACATTTCTAATACATTAAAAATTGCATCAAAACGATAATGGTATTCATCAAAACAATAAGGGAAATATGGAATCTAATCAAAATAAAAAGATATTTTATTAAAGACACACAACTAGATTCCGCTTCCCCTTAACAAATATTCCAACATGTATGGATTTCGAGTTTGTTGCCAGTTGTTTCGCTATATAAGGGCAGTTTCTTCATCCATTTTATTTATTTTAAAGTAAAATAGGGACATTGCTTAGTTCAAGTGTGGGGGGTTTTTGAAATTGTTTGTGTTTTATGTTATGATGTTTTATATGATGTTATGTGTTTTGTGTGTAAGCATGCTTAATCCTTTTGTGAGTTCCTCAATTATTTGTGAAAAATGATGAACATGGATGATAGTTGTGATGATGAAGCTAATGATGAGTGTTTTTGGTTTGTTTTTGAAAATAACTACTTGTGAAGCATGTCGTGATTTGATGAGTATACTTAGTGAATCTAGACTTTTGGCCTCTAAGAACTTGAATCACTTTTGAGCCTATTTTATGAGATTTGAGAATTTTGACTATTGCATGATCATAGTCTAATTTCTTTCTTGAGTGTGATTGTTCAAACATACATGATTGTCTCTAGAACTTGCTTTAGTTTCTTCCTTGAGGTTGCATTAATGTGCTTAATGATGAAGAGATGATCTTAGACCATCTTTCTTAGCCTTTCTTTTCCCTTTTTACCTTGTCCAAATCACTTGATATAATCCTAGTTAGCCCCTTTGAGCCTATATGACCATTTTCTTGATTAAGCCTTGGGATGAGAGATAACAAATGTGGAATTAGTGAGTTTGGTTTAAGGAGTGCTTACTTTGATAGATGCATAAGTGGAAAGAAGGGATGGATTTAGAAAGAAAATTGTGGGATTCAAGAATTAGTGTTTTCTACCCATATAAGCTCTAGATATTAAAAATAAAAAAATAAAAATAAAAATAAAAAGATTTGTTAGAGCATAAGTTGGCAGAAAGTGAAATATTCATAAAAAGGGTTTTTGAGAATTGGATAATTTTTATAAGGGTTTGAAGGAGTTGGGGGAATTGTGAATGAGTTGAAAAGGAGAGAAAGTGAGATGAATGGATTGAGATCGTTGGGATTTTATACTCACTTTAGCCAAATTTTCTTACCTATCAAAGAGCTTACATTACAACAAAAAACAAAGTCCTTTTTTATCTTCGTCACAAGCACACATCGTAGCAATGGAGAGATTAGACGATCTGCAAGCCTATGGTAGACGTTGTGTATGTTTTGAATTGAGAGATATCTTGTCCTATTCTATACACTTGAGAGTTGAGGGTTTTTCATATATTTTTACCCATGTCGTGAGGATTCTTGTTTGAATTAAATGTTGAAATTTTCCATGAAATGTTTGTTGATGAGTGATGTGTTTTGCTTGTAGTATCTTTTGTTTGAAAAAAAAAAAATCAGAAGCCAAAATCCATTGTCACTTCATAGTCCATGTTTGTTGTTGGTATTGGATAGTTTGCTTGAGGATAAGCAAAGGATTAAGTGAGAGGGATTTGTTTAGTATGTTTTTGTGTGGTTTTATAGCTTTGTGTGAGTTTGTTTATATATGTTTTGTTCGTATTTATGTGTTAATTTTGTGTGTTTCAGTCAAAGTCGAGTTCATGAGAAGTTTTGACAGAGAAGAGAGAGAATGAGCAAAAGAATGAAGAAATGAACGAAAATTGGAGACGAAGTTAGGATGAAATAAAAGCATGTTATTGAAGAGGAGTTTGATAGGAGTTCATAGGACAAAATAGGGGTCGATTTCGAGTTCGGACGAGGGAGATATGGCCGAAATAAAAAAGTCATGCGCAGCAGATAGCACCGTACCCCTCGCGACCGCGAGGGTCTACGCGGCCGCGAACCCTACCGATTTTTGTAATTTTTTTCCTGGTTTAATTAGGTTTTTGAGGTCCCAAAAATATGTAATCTTTGGGGAACGAAAATACACTTCTTCTCTCTTATTTTTCAGCCTTTAAAACTTTAGATTAGTTTAGATTAGCTTTTAGATATTGCTTTGAAAATTATAGATTTTGGATTCAAGATTTAATTCAAGTTCTTCATTCTTTCTTTCGTCTTCGATTCGTAAGTTTAATTTGTGCTCTTAAATTAATTTTACTTGCTTTCTTATTGCTTTGATTAGTTGAGATTAGTTTTCTAGATTAAGATTTAATTGCTTTCTATTTATTTGCGTAGGCTTAGATTTATTTTCTTTAATTTACCTTAGATCCATGTTAAGATTTATTTGCTCTAGCTTAGATTTAATTGCTTTCTTTTCAATTCATGTCTAGGTAGATTTACTGATTTCTTTTAGTTTAATTTATTATCCCGGGTGACAGACGGGAGTGCTTTCTACTTGTTTTTAATTGTTTTCAAGTCTAGTTTAGTTTACTTGTTTTCTTTTCATTAAGTCTAGGATTAATAATAAAAATCAAAACCTAAAATTCTTTATTTGTTTTCTTAGAGTGTTTAGGTTTATTTGCTTTGACTGTGTCCACACGATTAATTACCTTGCTAAGTCTTCCTTGAGATTTGACATTGGGTTTAGCTTACTAGACTACGATAGGCCTCGTTCTATTGCGATCACTTTTAGGTGAAACATGTGCTAGAAAGACACACAACATTAGAGATTTGCAGAGAGCGGAAAAATGTGACTAAAGCTTTTCTTTGCATATTATGTTAGTGATAGTCAAGCATTTTAAAGAGGGTAATATGGTGATTAATCCACATACGTGTCGCATGAGGATCTCATTGATGCATGCACAAATTAGTAATTTTTGGTTACCTCGAGACATGAGCGCCATACCCTTGAAGCCCTACAACTTTCCGAAGTTAGAATTTCCAAGCTTGAAATCACATCAAATTTGGAGACCTACATACCTCCAACAACAAAATTTGCAACAAGATGAAACACAAAATGATTATATCTCCAACGGATAGTTCCAATGCATCATCACTATATATAGAAGAAGGCCTCTAAGGAAAAAAAAAAAAAAAAGCACCAAGGGAGAAAGATAGAGCAGTCAACTAGTTTAGATTAACTATCTCCCAAGATCTTCGATTTACATTGTAAAGAATATTCCCGTACTCTATCATTCGAGATCTTTACCTTCTGTTTTCCATAGGCTCAATTTTGAGATACATAGTCCTAGATAAGAAATTATATCATTATGTATTGAGCTTCAATGTAAGTGATTTCTCATAGTTAGAAAACCATCAAATCTCAAGCGTAAATTGATGAGTGAAGTCAGTCAAATTTGTTAAGTAAGGATTAGGTGAACGTCTTTTGAGTGCTTATAAACTCAGGCCCGACTCATGAGTGCCCGTAAACTCAGAGTTGGTAGAGATCGTTGGATAGGATCTCATTAAGCTATCTCTCGATAAGGGTGATCCAAACTCGGGAATAACTGATCCTTTGACCTCACCGGCTTCAAACAGTGAAGAAGTTCCACCTAGCCCAATGGTTTGTGATCAAGGGAATGGTGATGATCACATACCAAGCTCCAAGGAGGATGATGAAGAGATGCAAAATTGGAAGAAACTTTGGTTGCGTTATCAACCTCATGAAGGTGTTCTAGGTGACCTTACTCAAGTAGTCAAGACTAGAAGCACCTTGTTCTATGGTGAGAGCTGCTTGTTTAGCTGCTTCCTGGCAGACACCGAACCTTCATCGGTGGATGAAGCTCTAGATGACTCTAATTGGGTAACCGCCATGGAAAAAGAGCTCAATGAGTTTGTAAGGAATGGCGTTTGATATCCGGTTGATCATCCAACTCATCATAATGTCATCGGTACCAAATGGGTGTTTAAGAATAAGACGATGAGAGCGGCAATATCATTTGTAACAAAGCGCGTCTAGTTACAAAAGGATACTGTTAAGAGAAAGGGATCAACTTTGACGAAACCTTTGCTCTCATTGCTCATCTCGAAGCTATTAGGATGTTCCTTGCTTATGACGCATCCAAGTTCAAAGTGTATCAAATGGATGTGATGAGCGCCTTCCTCAATGGTGATTTGAAAGAGGAAGTGTATGTTGAATAGCCCCCAGGCTTTGAAAGAGGTGATCAAGTGTACCGGCTCAAGAAGACTGTCTATGATTTCAAGCAAGCACCAAGAGTGTGGTACGATACTCTTTCAGCTTTCCTTGTCAAAAGCAGCATTCATAAAGGGAAGGTAGATAGAACCCTCTTCACTATCAATGACAGTGAAGACATGCTTTGGGTTCAAATCTACATCGACAACATCATCTTTGGATCCCCAAATCCAACTCTCGGTGATAAGTTCGCTGATTTGATGAAGAGGAAATACAAGATGTCGATGATGGGGCTAATGTCTTGCTTTTTGGGATTACAAGTGAAGCAAGCGAGTGGTGGAATCTTCATCAACCAAGAAAAGTACACTCGTGACATGCTCACTAAGTTCGGTATTCAAAACTGTAAGAGCGTGAAGATCCCAATTAATACCAACTTTAAAATGGATTGAGATCTTGATGGCAAATCAGTCAATTCCACGGATTATCGTATCTTGATTGGATCTTTGCTCTATCTTACAGCCAGTCATCCCGACATTACCCTTATCGTGGGTGTCTGTGCTAGGTTCCAAAGCAATCCAAAGCAAAGCCATATGGAAACAGCAAAACATATTCTTCGATATCTAAAAGGGACCATCAACTTAGGTCTTTGGTATCCGGCGGAATATGATCTCGTGCTTAGTAGGTATTCCGATGCCGACTTTGATGGTTGCAGAATTGATCGAAAGTCTACAACTGGGACATGTCAATTCCTTGGTAATAAACTTGTTTCGTGGTTGTCAAAGAAACAAACAAGTGTTGCTACCTCAACATTCGAAGCGGAATACATGGTTGTAGGAAGTTGTTATTTACAAATCCTTTGGATTAAACAATAATTGAAGGATTATAAAGTGGAAGCTTCAGAGATTCTAATTGATTGCGACAACACTAGCACGATCTCCATCACACTAAAATCTCGTTCATCATACACGATGTAAGCATGTCGAGATTCAACATCACTTCATTTGGGATCATGTGGGAAAGAAAGATATCAAGATGGAGAAGATACACATTGATTAAGCGAACATTCTCACAAAGCCGCTTGCTTAAGCACGCTTCAATCAATTGTGTACCGAATTAGGGTTGTTAGACCCGGGAGAAGAGATAGTGGAATAAGGTGGAGAAGGTAAAGCGTGTTCCCTACCAATCCATATGTTTTTTGTAAAGGAAAAATTGTTAGATATTTGGTTAAGGGGGAACCGGTCTTTACAAGAGATGTGAAAGACGAAGACTTTGAAGATTCCTTAATCGGACCGAGGGATGGAGTTCCCTTAGGAGCACCAATCTCTACAAGTTCTTGCATACTTGCAAGAACATGATTGAGTGTTCTACATTTCTTAAGCTAATTTTATTAGCTTGATTAAGGTTCATGTGATCGTACCATATCACTTGTAAAAACATGTACTGTCTTGTCAAAGCAGGGCACAAGTGGCTACACCATCATGGATGTACTTGGAAGTCTAACTTATAGGTTTATAGTTAGTATGATCTTGACTCCATTCTCAACCCTTCTACCTCATTCTACGATGCTGAAGAAATATGAAAGCATTGAGTCTTGATCACCATCAAAGTAACAAAGCGTATTCATGAGATGGGGCATTGCGTGGAGTCACTCTTGATGCGGGATCACTCAACAATCACAAGCTTTCATGGTGGATAAGGAGCCAGAAATGAAGAACGAGCGAAAGACTCTCTACCACTAGTTATTGTGAAAGTCTCATTCATTATGGATACCTAAAGAGGCTTGAGTCTACTCAAAAAAATTCCACTTCATGGATACGTGAGATGACTTACCCTAGTAAGGAGAGTGAAATCATAACTCTTTCATGGATGATGTAAATTTCATCCCCAAGAGGTAAACTCTAGTAAGGACTAAGGCAACTCATATCATCACATCAAAATCTATGAGGAAACTCATCCTCAAACGGATCCCTAGTGGATTTTGTAATCTCACAAAATTCTAAGTTGTGGATATATGAGAAAGATTTTCTTTAGTAAGGGATAAAGAACTTATAAAATTCCATCTCTCTCTTTTTCTCTTAAAAGAAAAACAAGTGTGATCGCCACTTTTTATAAGTGGAAATACAATAATAATCAAAAATAGTATTTCGAGTCGAACCACAAGGATTTTAAGGCGAAAGAGCTCTAAGTAGTAATTTTCTCTCTATCCTACTATCCAAGCTATGCAACTAACATGTTTTTGTGTTTTCATATTACTAAAAGCAAATCAAAGTGAAACAATGCAAACTACTAACAAGTGATCAAACTAACATGTAAACGATTCAAATGCAATAATAGACAAAGGTGATCCCAATTATACTTCAATTAGGCTTAGGTGATAGGGATATAAAACTCTAACTAGAACTAATAATTTTAATCTAACTTCATGTGGGAAACCTCCTAATTATGATTCATTCAATTCTCATTGCAACGAAGTCAAGTTGATTAATGAAATACCTAATTCCGACTAGTACATCAAGTAAATCATTAACTCCCAATAGCATAATGAGTTCATTATCCCTACTATCTCTAGCATGCAATTCTCTTGTTTCCTAACATCTAATCTAAGCTTCCTAGGCATTAGATCAAGCATTTGATATGCAACTATGGTGATCAAGCATAAATGCATAATAAAACATAGCCCCAAGAGAAATGAACATGAAGATAGAAGGTAAATTCAACAATTAAGCCTAATCCCATCACTTAACCCTAATCTACATATAATTAAAATCACAAAGGGATTTAGCTAGACATGATTAAGGAAAATAAACCATAGAAAATAGATGAAATCATGCTTAAAAGAAAGAGAATAAGATAAGGAATAGAAATATGGTCTTCAATCTTCAATCTCCAAAGTAAATATTCAACAATCTTCAAATTACTCAAAGTAGCTAAAGAGAAATGGAATTAGGGTTCTAAAGGGTGTCTTGGGTGTTGAGAATACCCAATTGGGTCTAATTTAGAAGTTAAATATATCAAAATAGGTTAATAGGTCGAGTTAGATGAGCTAACTTGGCCAGTTTAGTGAGGAGGGACGGCCAGATGGCGACCTAGCCGGCGGCCTGGCAGGCTCCCGTGCAGGCCGCCATGAAGACAGCCGTCGATCCAGCCCCTCAGCCACCTACACGGTGGCCTGGCAGGCCTCCAGTCAGGTCGCCTCCTTCCCGGTCCGATTATTTTGCCCTTTCAATCATTTCTTTGATTTTTTTTCTTTCTTCTCTTCGAACCGGCTTTCAACCCTTGATTTCCAACGTCTCTTCTCATGTATCTCTCAATTCCGGCTTCCGATCCTTGGTTCGATTATCGCCCTTCAAATTCCTACAAAATAAATCGAAAACTGAAAAAAATGAGAAATGTATAAAATATGCTAAAAGTCGATAAACCCTATCATTTCTATCAATTAAGCACACAAATCAAGACTCAAACATACATGAAATGAACTCAACATGCACATCAAATATGTGTTTATCAAAGTGAAGAGCCTCTCTTACAGAATAGACGCTTTCAATATATTGATGGATATTCTGTTAAGGAGGAAACACACTAACTTGGAGAAAAAGCACCAAGAAGAGAATAGACACTCTCACGTGTCCAAAGCGTGAATGGTGATATTTCTCTAAACTGACGCTTTAATGATTGAGAGCATGGACGTCATGTGGTATCAGTCAATTACAATATTGACTGACTAGTATGTCTTTCTTTTGTGTCTTTCAATTCAAGTAAGTGAGTTAATGCAAAGCGTCCTCGAGAACTCTACGTGACTTACTAAAAATATTAATTTGTGCTATTACAGACGCTTTCAGAACTAGAAGCTCTCATCTTGATTCCAAAGCAGCCACATGTTTAATTAATTTCAAAATTAATATTCTATTAATTTATATTTATATACTTGCATGTTTATCTTACCGAGTAAGATATCACTCAAGTATAGATAGCGTGTGATATCGCTGCATTTAATGTAAAGACTGCTGCAGGTACTGTAACTGAGCTTCACGCGTGCGTGGCCTTTAGTCGCAGAAATGAAGCACCAAAGGACAATCAATCCTAACCCTTTATTTTGCGAATTAAAACGCCCTAATCCACACGATCTTAGAGCCACGTTGCCCACGATGTCACCATACCCGCAAAACGCGGTTGCACGATCCCAGCTACTAACTCTGCCACCTCACCCCGAAAATCCCACTAAACTTTAATTTTCAAAACCCCATATATATATCTCATTCCTCATTGTTCTCGCATCTGCAAATTCTTGAGCTCTCTCTCTCTCGAAATTTCCAGAAACTCAAATCTTCAAATCAAACCTTCACCATGACTAACGCCAAAACTGTGATGGTAGCTCATAGCTGTATCCCAGAATATGTCTTTGTTGAAGCCCATCTCAACAAAGATCTGCTCATAGATGGTGGAATCATCAAGAAAGCCATCGTCAATTCCGGGCTGGATAAACTCCTTTTCCAGTACCCGAACTGCGTCTACCTAGTTGGTGTGGTTGAGTTCTTCCTCAACCTCAATGTACAGATGATGAAGACTCAAATCAAACTCTGACAATCCAATGAGCACGGTCTCACACGCATGGTGGCGATGGACGATCTCGAGTTTGACAATCTCTTTGATGACGTCATCTACCTTTACGGCCAAGGTACAAATCTGGAGGAAGCCGGAGATCTAGATATCTAGAAAGAGTTTTGACGTTTCTCCGCAAGCCCGAGAGAAATCTACAACCATAAGAAGACCAGGATAAATGCTCTCCAACCACCATTCAATCATCTCGCCAACATCGTGACGAAGTGCTTACTTTGCCACACTGGTGGCTGGTCAAAGCTGATGGAGCAGAAAATTCATCTCATGGCCGCACTATGCGACGGGGCCATAAATAATAAGGTGTACAACTGGAAAGCCTGGTTCATTGACCAGTTGTTGGAGGCAAATAAGGGGATATAGGAAGTGAATGAGGGAAAGGACAAAGGAAAGATCACTTTCCATGGGAAACTCAAATTCGGGATGAAAGTCTCGATGTTTCTCGAGCACATATGATCCGCTCAGGAATGGCCGGTGGAGAAAACCTATGACAGAGTGCTTTTTAGCAAAGCATTTGCTGGGGATGATTTTGGAGTTACCCCACCTCCACTGACTGCCATCGATTACACTGAGGAGGAAGCTCAACTCCTCAAAGAGGCCATGAAAGTGCCAAAGAAAGGAAATGCAAAACGCCTACAATAATCGGACGCTCTCCAAAAAGGGAAAGCGTTGGAATAAGGGTCTAATTGATGAGGAGAGCACTTTTTCCTCTGACCATCAGACTTGGAGGAGACTCTGAGTACCGACCTTGATGCCGCAGCCAAAGACGTCGCTACGAAAGAGCCAGAGAAGTTCGAAGCGCCTGGCAAGTACGCCCAGCAAATCTGCGCTCTCGACTTCCATGATGAAGAAGTCAACCGTCCATCCATGGACGTAGATGATGAACTTTATGCTGACCCTCCTCCATCCATAGATGTGGATGAAGAAATACAGACTGAACTACCTCCATTCAAAGTCGCAAGAATAGAAGAGGTCGCTACCGAGGCATATGATCACGATCTCATCTTCATGAAGGAGGAGATCCAGGAACACTTTGGTGACTTCGTGATCCCACCTCATGTTCACCAGCTCATCACCAAATTTCTCCACTACGTGAGAACTTGCGGCACCAATTTCTACAAAGTGTGCCAACAAGTGAATAGCAAAGGACCTAAAGCGTTGATCGTGAATGAGGCCTCGGTCCTTGGGAGTTTCCAACTCTAACGCTTTGACGACCTCAGATGAGCCCGATGTGTGGAGGCTCATCGAGAAGAAGGTACAAGAGCTCGTTCATCCCTATACTCCAACTCCACGCTTTGAGCCTGTCGCTAAAGCATCCACTTCATCTTCTCAAGTCCAAGAGCTTGAAACACGACTCACAGCCCTTCAGACTACTCATGATGCTGTGGAACGTGAGAACGCCCGGTTGAAGAAGGCTATCACGGAGGAGAATGAGAGGTGTTCCAAAGCAGAGGAAGATAAGAAGGGCAAAGAGGTGAAACTGACAACTGCTAACACAGAGTTGTTGGATGTAAAGGAAAAGCTCTCAACTGCCACCACTGAGTTCATGGAGCAGAAAAACCTGAATGAAACGCTCTCAACTACTAACAAATAGTTGATGGAGCTAAAGGAGAAACTCTCAACTACTTCTACAGAGTTGATGGAGTTGAAACATAAGATTTTAACTGTGGAAACGCAGTTGAAAGAAAAGAAAGAAAAGGCCGCGAAAGCTAATGAAGAGCTTTCAACTTCAAAGACCAAACTTGGGGAGGTCCCCGCTTTGCAGGTGAAAGTGCGGAAGCTTTCCGAAGAAAAAGAGATCATTACCATCCACCTCATCGATAGCCAGAAAGAGATGGAAGCCGAGAAGGCGAAGCAGGAGCAGCTCGCCAATGATCTAACTGTTTCTAAAATGCAGGTCGAAGCCCTGACCAGAGCGTTTGAAAATGAGAAGGCAAAAAGAGAAAAGGCTGAGACGGAGCTCTCACTGACTAATGAGAAAATGGAAGCCCTGGCCAAGAGCTTCAACAAGCCAAGAAGGAAAAAGAGGATGCTGTGGCTATCTCCATGCAACTAAAAGATAAACTTTAGTCTGTGGAGGAGAAGCTTGCCTAGAGCGAGAAGGAGAGGGTGAATGTTGTTGCCATGGTCAGTAGGTCTGACAAACTCTATTGTGACCTAATCCGACTCAAGAAGCCTAAACCGTCAACTTTAGAAGAGCAGAGTCCTGGAGTGAAGGCTCTCACTGAGGCTCTCAATAATAAGTTGAAGGAAATACAGGACATCCGGCCGTTCATCAAAGTTGCTGCCGAACAGGCTGTGAACCTAACTGCCGAGACCGCCTGTAATATAATGCTGGAGAAGCTGCAAACCTCACTAGATGAGCTGACGACTAGGCATGCATGCATCTTTGACAAGTCTGTCTCCAACCAGATGCACACGCTTTCCACCTTTCTTCAGGCAGAGGTTGAAAGCATGACGCAAGCTTTCCAAAAGTCTTGCATTATCACAAATGTGCGCTCTCCAGCTCCCATGGTCCAAGAGGTATTGAGAGCGGCTCAACCAAGAGCTACCACCACTTACGTACTGGCCCAAACAACAATGATGCAATCCGCTCCCAAACAGGTGATCATTTTGAATGGTGCCAAAAAGGTGGAAAGGCCTGGAACGTCAAGTAACTAGCAGGCTTCGGTGCCGGTGAAGGAGAAAGCGCCAAGCAGGGAGAAAGCGCCAACCAAGGGGAAAGCGGCCATCCCACAAAAGTAACTCATTCCGGTTTCTGAACCGATTCCTGCCAAGTTGCTTCAACAACTCCCCGTGGAGCAGCCAACTACAAAGATTACGCAAAAGCGTCAAACTAGATCTGCTGCTGCCACCACCAACGCTCCCACCACTAACGCTCCCACTACCACTAGATGCTCCCAGAAATTTGAAGAAGATCAAGCTCACACCCGCCACAATGACAGAGGAGAGTACCGCCCAAAGGAACATTGATGAAGAGATTGGGGCTCTCCTCCTGTTCAAAATGAAGCATATTTTTTTTGCGCCGTTACAAGCTGCGTCGTACAACTCAAACGAATGATGAAGTTGCTTGCCTGGACCTCATGGCCAGATACAAGGCTATAAAATCATATAAGCTAGTTAAAAGATTAAGAAATGTAATTAAGAATGAAGTTAATTGGTTTAAAATTAGTGATAACTAGTTTGTATCCCGTCGAAATTCGACAGTATTATTTTATTATATATTATGTATTTATTAAAATAGTAGTATTATGATAATTTGTTAAAAAAAAGGTCAAATTAAATTTTATTAGAAAAATATTTTAATATGTTGTACTCTAGTATTTATCGAGTAGTTGTACTCTACTTATATCTATGAAATTTGAAAATAGCATGAAGGGTCTGCCCGATCAACGGAAAATTTTGAAACGATAATCATTTTATTTCTAATTTATTGTGAAGTGTCTTAAATTGAAAATATACACTTTTGTTATAGAAATTTGACAATTATAACTATCGATACATACTAAATGAATTCCAAAAATTTATTGGCTAATGGGGTACCTCAAAATTGATTTTGTGTCTAATATATTCTCAGGTGTTTTAAATTCAAGATATAATTTTTGTTACAAAAATTTGACAATTATAGCTACCGAGACATACTAAAAGAATTTCAAAAATATATTGTATTGGCCAACGGACCACCTCAAAATTGAATATGAGTCGCTTGTGGCTAGGCGCACCTGCTGCATCCGCCAATTTAGGCAGAATATATTGGCCAACGGGCCACCTTAAAATCGAATATGAGTCGCCTGTGGCTAGGCGCACCTACTGCATCTGCCGATTTAGGGGTCTAACAAACCTCCCCCACCAAAGCTCGATGTCGTCTTCCTCATGTGGGATAAGCCTCTTGTCTTCAATCCATTTTTAGGAACAACTCACTCACCACAAGCGAGTTCTCCCCGCACACCACGGCCGTTGCTTGACGCAGCTCCCGCCAAGACTTTTGCATACGTGAGCACACCACGGCCCACACTTGGTTGTTTCATCGCCATGTCCTTTCGACGCTCCCTACGGCCTACTTTTGACACGTCCCGGCCCTCATCTAACACTTGCCTACCTGAAATGTACTGCATCGTGTTGACTTGAGCCTCATCCTCCACGGATTCAGCAACCACAATATTCAACTTCTCCCCCACGTTGGCCTTCTCGCTTCGGACTGTCCCGTATCCGGTGGTCTCCATCAAATATGAAGCACCCGCGGAGCTTGTCCCCACCCCGGAAGCGTGACTCGCCGCACCACCAGCGGTGGGTCGTTGAAAGCTTTTTTCTTCCAACCTTTCCCATTGTCCTTCCGCATCCCCACAATCGGGCTCGGAAGAGCCACCTGCCTTCAAGTCCACCAACTCCTCGCCAGCAGCTAGCGCGGACAGCAGATCCTTGACCCGTAAGTGCCTCAACTCAGTTTGGGCCCAAAGCTGCAATACATAAAAGCATTTCAAAACTTTTTGGCCAACGGGCCGCCTCAAAATTGAAATAGTATCAGAGCCAAAAATAATTCAAAAACTTTTTGGTCAACAGGCCACCTCAATACCGAAATAGTGTTAGGACAAAATTATTTTGTTTACTAAATATCAGTTTAGCCTGATCAACCCGAACTGAAAAATAATTTAATGCGATGTAATACTTATCGAGTAGTTATACTCTGTATACGTATTAATAAAAAAAAACAAATCATGAAGGAAATCTCCATCTTGGAATTTTTCATGGCTAATGAGCCACCTCAAAATCAATATAGTATTAGATCCAAAATATTTTAACAAAAAAAAAAAAAGTTTAGCCTATCCAAATTGAAAATAGCCCACGATGCTCATTTTGTGTATAATTATTGTCAATTGTTTTAAAATAAAAATATACTTTTATTACAAAATTCGACAATTATAGTTATCTATACATACTAAAAGAATTTTAAAATTTTATTGGCTAATGGACCACCTCAAAATTGATTTGTGTTTAAAAATTAAAAATAAATTTTTCGTTATAAAAATTTGTCAATTGTAGTTATCGATACAAACTAAAAGAATAGCAAAATCTTTTGGGCGGGCCACCTCAAAATTGAAATGGTGTCAGAGCCAAAATATTATAAATCAAAAACAGTTTAGCTTGATCAACTGCAACTGAAAATAGCCTGAGCTCAAAGCAAAATCTTTTGGGCAGACCACCTCAAAATTGAAATGGTGTCAGAGCCAAAATATTATAAATCAAAAACAGTTTAGCTTGATCAACTAGAACTGAAAATAGCCTGAGCTCAAAATATTTTACTTGTTCTTTTTTTTTTGATAAAAGTAGCAAAATCACCCTCAACATTGACACTTTGGAGCAAAAAATTCCCCTAAAAAAATAATAAAAATATCTATTATATATATATATATATCAATAATTTCATGATTTATATATTATAGGTTCATAAAAATTTAAGAAGCGCATGTTAAAATCAATAATATATATATACATATTCATATCATATATATTTATACTCAAAAAATATATTTATAATTCTATAAATGAACATAATGTAATTGATAATGATTCAAAACTGATTGAATAATGGATATATATATTGTAAGCTTTAAATAAGTACTCCATATTATTTAGTGATGTGGTGTAGTGGTATATATCATAGCCTATCATGTGGGAGATCATGAGTTCGAATCCTCCAATCTTCATAATTAAAATTTTTAAATTTTATGTATAATATAAATAAATTATAATAATTAATATATTAATATGTATAAATAAATAATATAAATATATAGATTTTAGATAAATAGGAATGTAGGTCATAGGAGATGCCACCTAGGCGTGTGGATTGTTGTGGTGCTTCAAATCCGCAACAGAACGTATAATATATTGATTGATGGTCCAAAATAGCCACAATTTGGATGAATTCATGATTTCGCCTTTTCAAGCTAACTATGCAGTTTAATTTAATGGTGGCCTATTGTGAAAATAATTCTATGAAAGGGCCGAGAAAAGAATGAAAATGTTCTAATTTGATCCTTCAAAATTGATGAGAAAAATCGATATGTATTGAACTCTTTAAATTGTGTCACCATCGGAACACTTGCGATATTTAGTGAGAAAATGTTCTAATATGATCCTTTATATATAGCTACGTCACATTTACAAGTGTTATACTTCTTTAAAAATTGTATCACTATTGAAATAATTTGTTGTAGTGATATGAAAGATAGTAATATTCTTAGACACAAAATTTTAGCAATTTGATGGTTCCATTATTTCTACAATATGCCCAACTGATGTATAAACTACACAATTGTTCTCTTTATTCCAATTAATTATTGCATTTGACCTGAATAATATTTTTCAATTGTTACATGTTGTGGTGGATAAAATGAATTTAATTAAATCAATTAAGTTGAATTAGCCAAAATAATTTTACGGGCCACAAACTGTACTTAGGAGATCCTAAAGTCAATTGTACTAACAATATTGGTACTTTCACCGTACTACATTTTTGCCAAAAAGATCAAGCTACTCCTTTGGCAAGTATTAATTTTTATTTATTTATTACAACTCATATTAGTTGGATTCTTTCAATAGCTTATGGTTCCATTAATACACATAAGTTTGAATGGAATGCGAAAGAAATAGAGGAATACAATGAATTTAAAATTTGAGAGAATAACTATCAATTCAGACAGAGTGGACCCTAGCCATGCACACAATTTTTTTGATCACAAGGTAATCCCTATTCATTTCAAAACATCAATAAATTAAATACAAAAATTGCCCAGTTATTAGATCATTTGTTTCAATCTCAATGTATCAGTGTCTTAAATTCAATTATATATTATTATATTATTATTATATATATATTATTCCAATTTAGTTCAATTTTTAAATTATTAGTTAGGATTTATAGTCCAATTCAAATTTAAAATTATTTTTTAGCTATTTAATCTTAATTAATTAAAGCGTGACTGCATGATAAATTCAAAATTAAGGTATATAACTTCTTACAATTTAAGTATTAATTATGACTCCTTATATATACTATAGATTTTTTTTTTTTTAATTTATTCAACGATTAGTATTAATTAAGACAGAAGATCTCACCTGACCCGATTAATGAAAATTGTCCGTCGACTTCTCATTCGCCTAAAAGCCAACCTAAGTAACGTGTAAGTACTTCCATATCATATTGAAAAAGAAATAATTATATATGTACGGCTTTAGAATTGAAGAAACTTTATAGTACGATAATGTTAGTACTTGAGCATGAATCATGCCGTTCCTTTGATTCTATACGCTTACGTATATATATATATATATACATATAAATCTCTTGCATCATCTCCACATTCTTACATACATAAAAATACATATATATACTAGATAGAAGGCCTCTTAATTAAAACAAGTACATGTTCCGACCAACAAAATTGTGATTACTGCAGAATTTTTATAGCAAAAATAAATTAAAGAATTAAAGAAGGAAGATGAGATATCGCGCAGTATGGCAGTTTTTGTTGATGTCGTTGTTTGTAGGTTATATGTGCGTATGGATTCTGCTGCCTACAAAAATCTACAAGAATACTTGGACTCCCAAAATGAACAAAAAACTCAACTCCACATACTTTCGTGAGCAAGGTATGTATAACTTTTCATACTATCTTTTACTGCAACTTTAATTAATTTCTGGGTTTAATTTAATTTGCATTTGCAGGGGTTAATCTTCTTTTGCTTAGCTTTCCTCTCATGCTCATTGCTGCTATGGGGTGTGTTTATTTACACCTACAGAAAAAATCAAATTCTCATGAGGGGTAATTAATTACTTCTCCCATCCCACTAATCAATATATATATAATTAATGTAAATTACTACTAATAACAGACCTAATTTGTTTTTTTTATATTTATTTTATAACTGTATTTAATTTATGCAGAAGTAAGAGGTCTTATTTTAGCATGAAACGGCCGGCGATGGTGGCGGCGCCGCTGGGAATAGTCAACGCGGTGGAGCTGACTTTCGCGGCCATGTTCGTGGCACTCATGATCTGGTCTCTAGCAAATTACTTGTACATCAGCTTCGGGAAACTCCACATGCACACACCAGGAGAAACAGTGTATGCGAATTTTCTTTAAATTCTTTCTTGATAAAATATATATATATATATATATGTTGTTGATATTGTTTATTATACTTACTACGTATGAATTAGGAGGCAAGCGAAATTCCGCAGCGTTTCACTGAGGCTTGGGTACATAGGAAACACGTGCTGGGCATTCCTCTTCTTCCCGGTGACACGTGGCTCCTCTCTCCTCCCTCTCATCGGCCTAACTTCCGATTCCAGCATCAAGTACCACATATGGCTTGGCCATCTCTCATCTCTGCTCTTCACTCTTCACAGCGTAGGCTTCGTCATCTACTGGTGGACGATGACCGATCAGATGTACCTGGTGCATATATACTTGTACTCTCTACATTTTCAATTCCCATGCACATATAATATGATGATGTATGTATCATGTATGCATGCAGATGCTTGAGTGGAGCAGCACTTATCTCTCCAACGTGGCCGGAGTGATCGCGTTCGTGCTGTCGCTGGTGATGTGGGGGACGAGCTTCGACCGCGTTAGGCGTAAGATGTTCGAGCTCTTCTACTACGCTCACCAACTCTACATCATCTACATCTTCTTCTACATGTTCCATGTTGGAGTGGCCTACCTCTGCATGATTCTCCCCGGCATCTTCCTCTTCCTCATCGATCGTTACTTGAGGTTCCTGCAGTCTAGAGAGAGAGTTAGGCTCCATTCTGCCCGCCTTTTGCCCAACGGAACCATGGAACTCACCTTTGCCAAGAATCCAGGTATTATTAGTCAGTCTATCATGTAGTACTATAAGTGAAAAGATTTTTTTTTTTTTTTTTCACTAATTAAATTTATTGAGTTTGTTTTTAATTGTTTTAAGGGCTTATGTATAATACTACTAGTACCTTGTTCGTGCGAGTTCCGAGCGTATGCAAGCTGCAGTGGCATCCATTCACAGTAATTTCCAACTGCAATTTGGAGAAAGATAAGCTCAGTGTTGCTATAAAATCTCAAGGGAGCTGGACACAGAAGCTTTACAAGCAGCTTTCTATGTCTTTAGATCATCTTCAAGTATCTACTGAAGGGCCTTACGAACCTGCATCATCTCATTTTTTGAGGTATATATTTAATTAAACATATAGTACACCATACCGTCAAAATTCACTAACTAATTTATTCCTCTGATTTTTCCAAGATTAATTTTGATATTTTTTTTTTCAGCCATGAGTCTTTGGTGATGATAAGTGGAGGAAGCGGAATCACGCCTTTCATCTCCATTATACGCGAAATTATCTCAGCAGAATCGGACATTAAGGTTCCGAAAGTACTCTTAGTCACAGCCTTCAAGAACACAACTGATTTAGCCATGCTTGATCTCTTGCTTCCTCTGTCCGGAGCTTCATTGGACATGTCGAAACTGCAGATGCAGATCGAAGCCTATGTTACTCAAGAACACGAGAGGCCGGTCGAAGATGCTAAAAACCAAATAGAGATAAAACTTTTTAGGCCAAATGCATCAGACTCTCCAATATCTGCAGTTCTAGGGAAGAACAGCTGGCTGTGGCTTGGTGCCATAATATCTTCGTCTTTCGTCATGTTTCTACTGCTTCTCGGACTTGTTACTCGTTACCATATATATCCTGTGGAGAAGAGAGGGGAGAATTACCATTACAGCTACAAGATTCTCTGGGACATGTTTCTTGTGTGTGTAAGTATCTTTGTAGCTACTAGTGCTGTTTTCCTCTGGCAAAAGAGGGGAGTTACTTCAGAAGGGAATCAGATAAAGAATTTCGATATGCCAACTCCAACAATGTCGCCTTCTTCGTGGCTATCTCCTTCGGATAGAGAACTCGAGAGCATGCCTCAGCAATCTCTTGTCCAATCCACAAAAGTACATTATGGTGCAAGACCTGATCTCAAGAGTGAGTTCTTAATTTACTTGTCTCATCTTTTTCTTTCTTTTCATTTTCTATCTTTTTTTTAAAAAAAACATTGAATAATCGAATCTTGACTTTGTAGGGATACTGTTTGATTGCAAGGGATCAGATGTTGGAGTTGTAGTTTGTGGGCCTAAGAGTATGAGACATGAAGTTGCCAAAATATGTGCCTCTGGTTTAGCCAAGAACCTGCATTTTGAGTCCATGAGCTTCGACTGGTGATATATATACCGATGGGAAGAACGATTCTCTCTATTTTATTTGTTCTCAGATTTCTCATCAAGGTGTTTTGGTCTCGATGGTTAATTTCCTGTTTTTGCTGTATAGAATTGGTCATAATTGTTGTACTTGATCAATGTATTTACAACAACGTGATGCTTGAAAACTTTGAATCCTATTCAGCCCATGTTTGGTTCAAGTTTTTTTTGGTATGAAAAGGGAATCAAGTAATTAATTACATTACATTTTGTTTGGTTTGAGTAATAGATTATCAATTTTCCTTACTTGGGGGTAACTCAATCCATTACGTTGTTACCCCTCAAGAAGGAGGGGAAACAAGAAGGGAAACCCCCCTTACAAGTGATTTCATTTCTACTATTGAACCAAACACTCAATAAAAATAACTATTATTATTATCATTCCCTTATTTGACTTGATTCCATTCCCTTTCCATTACCCAATTTGAACTAAACGAGCATTCAATCTATTTTATTTGTATGATTATGTTAGTTTTGCCTGTGGAAAAAGAACTTTTCCTGTATAAACCATTGAAAAAAAAGATAGCAAGCTGAAGAATGTTTGAAAAAGACAAAAGGACAAATGACTAGCAAACGAAATCATGTTCTAAAAACCTTATCTATTAATTTCCAAAAATTGTGTGGTTTTTATTTCTTTACTCTCTTTTTCTCCCCTTTGAATGTGAGAGTCCATGAATTCATGCAACTGTGCAAGAGCAACATAACCTTTATATATGCATACATTTGAAACTTATATATTTGGAGCAAAGATGAGATTTCGTGCAGCATGGAAGAGTTTCTTCATCTTGGTGTTTGTAGGATACGTGTTTATATGGATTGTGATGCCTACAAAAACTTACAGTTCATGGACTCCGAAACTGAACGAAGAACTCAACTTCACATATTTCCAAGAACAAGGTAACAGTTAGTGTAATCATTTCTTTGTACATGATCCATCCCTTTGAGAGTTTTCATAACTTTGAATCTTTTGTTATGCAGGGATAAGTCTTGTTCTATTTACTTTTCCTATCATGCTCATCGCCATTTTGGGATGTGTTTATCTACATTTACAGAAACAATCAAACTCTGAGAGGTTAGTCTGTTTGTTTACTTTGAAAGAATATCTCAACTGAGCTATGAAATTTTACAATTATATTTTAACTTACTGCAGTGATGAGAGCTCTTATCTTTTGATGATGAGGCGACCGGCTCTAGTAATGGCGCCCCTAGGGATAGTGAACTTCATCGAGCTTACGTTTGCTACCATGTTCATAGTACTTCTGCTCTGGTCTCTCGCGAATTACTTGCATTTTAGCTTCCAGCATCTTTACCTAGACAGAGAAGGAGAGAAAACGTGAGGTTTCATTTGTTTAAAACATTTTATAATAAGTTTTTTTTTTTTTTTTTGTGTTTGTTTTTCTTCTTCATCATCAGTAATGAAGAGACTTGCTCTATTTATCATTTTCTTGAAGGTGGCATGCAAAGTTCCGAAGCGTCTCACTGAGGCTTGCGTACCTCGGAAGCACATGCTGGGCTTTCCTCTTCTTCCCCGTGAGTAGAGGATCATCAATCTTGCCTCTTGTAGGCCTCACATTCGAGTCGAGCATCAAGTACCACATTTGGCTTGGCCATGTTTCGATGGCTCTCTTTACTTCCCACGGCATAGGATTCATTATCTATTGGGCAGCAATGGTTGATCAGTCCTACATGGTACATAAATATAGCCAAATTAAATGCAATAAGAAAAGCTAAGATGAGTTCTTGATAAGAAAATGCATTAATGAGATTAATGCCAATGCAGATGCTTGAGTGGAGCAGTACTTATGTCTCCAACGTAGCTGGAGAGATCGCGTTTGTGGTGTCATTGGGGATGTGGGCAACGAGCATTGATCGAGTGAGGCGAAGAAAGTTTGAAGTTTTCTTCTACTCACACCATCTCTACATTCTCTTCATCTTCTTCTACCTGCTTCATGTGGGAGTGGCCTCTCTCTGCATGATTCTTCCTGGGATCTTCCTCTTCCTCATTGATCGATACTTGAGATTCCTGCAGTCGAGAACAAGAATTAGATTGGTTTCGTCGTGCCTTTTACCCAATGGCGCCATGGAGCTGACCTTCGCCAAGGATCCAGGTGGACTAAAGCCTAAATAACACTGATCATCTGTTTCACCAATTGATTTTCAGACATGAAAATGAATGTTTTTTGTTTTTTTTTTTGTTCCTATAGGGCTGTCTTATAATACTGCTAGTATCATGTTCCTGCATGTTCCAAGCATAAGCAGATTGCAATGGCATCCTTTTACAATAGTTTCCAGCAGCAATTTGGAGAGTGATACCCTGAGTGTTGTGATCAAGAGCAATGGGAACTGGAGTCGAGAGCTCTACAAACAGCTTTCGTCGTCTTTGGATCATCTTCGGGTATCAATTGAAGGTCCTTATGTACATGCATCATCACACTTCCTAAAGTAAGCATAGCTGCACAAAAAGTTGCAACATTCTTGAATTTTTTTTAATAGTATTCAACTCCATCTTCTGTCTCAACTTTCACAGGCGCGATTCTCTGGTGATGATCAGCGGAGGAAGTGGCATCGCTCCGTTCATCTCCATCGTACGAGAAATCATTTCTAGAAGCACAGAAGGGGTTCCAAAAGTTGTTCTGATTGCAGCATTCAAGAAAACAGCAGATCTAGCCATGCTAGATCTCTTGCTCCCTTTGTCCACCACTTCTCTCGATATTTCAAAGCTAGAGCTGAAGATAGAAGCTTACGTAACTCAGGAGCACGAAAAACAATTGGAGGATCCTGAGGAGAAAATGGAGACAAAACTGTTCAAACAAAACCAATCAGATTCACCTATATCTGCAGCTCTAGGAAAATGCAGCTGGCTGTGGCTTGGCGCCATAATCACATCTTCGTTTCTCATGTATTTGCTCCTTCTCGCCTTTGTAACGCGTTATCACATATATCCTGTGGAGAAAAGGGGAGAGAACTACCATTACAGCTTCAAAATTCTATGGGACATGTTTCTTGTGTGTGCAAGTATCTTCATATCAACTAGTGCAATTTTCTTATGGCAAAAGAGAAAAATCTCTGCGGAAGTAGAGCAAATTCAGAATATCAATCTATCATCTTCATATAAAGAACTCGAGAGCCTTCCTCGCCAGTCCTTTGTACAGTCCACACAGGTGCATTTCGGAGCACGACCTGATCTAAAGAGTGAGCAATCTCTCTCTCCCTCCGCCTCTCTCTCCCTCTCTTCTCTCTCAGCATAAGACTAACATATTGACTTGACAGGGATACTGTTAGATTGCAAAGAAGCAGATGTAGGAGTCCTTGTTTGTGGCCCGAAAGGCCTACGACATGAAGTTGCCAAAATATGTGCTTCTGGTTTGGCCAACAACTTGTATTTTGAGTCCATCAGCTTCAACTGGTGAGGGAGGAATCTAATCTAACACTGGAAGTTGCACAGAAAATTGCTAAAAATCACCAGAGCCTTGATTTGTTATCAGCAATTATTAAGCTTATAAATAATAAGAAATTACAAATTTAATTATAGTTGCATCGATATTACAGTATAAATCTTATAAATCTAACACTGCCCCTGCGCCTCATTACACCTTGCCAAATTTCTTATGGTCTTTGACCAAAGCTGCACATCCAGCAAAAGAAACTGAAACCATGAATGCAAGTAAATCAGGTAAAGCTTCTTCATTAAGTTCACAGTCACAGAGAGAGAACTCTAAACAATGCCAAATTAAGCATTGATACAATACTAATGGAGCCAACTAGGATTTTACTACACCAACACTCTAAAAAGTTATGCAGAAAGCGACGATCAAATATTTCGAAGAAGGACGGAATATGTAGCAAGAAAATTATATATAGGCACACCACATTATGATCATATTAATACAGGCCTCTAACGTTATGGCAAAACCGGATAGCATACGATCTTCGTTGTAAGGAGTGACGATGGTAGTTTCATGGTTAGTATCATCAATACTTTCAATATAGAGAGCTGCATCTGGATGAAGCCCTACGGCAGCAACAATAATCCCAGAATTCTTGTTAGACCACCCTGAGAAAACACCACTCCTTATAATTCCAACTAATTCAATAGGTCGAGGCTGAGGCTGGGAGAATGATGGATGCTTCTGCAACCTTAACATTATGTTCCTCGTAATTCCTAGTCCTAGGGGCTCAACAGGCTGAGGCTGGGAGGCAGATGAAAGTTGCATCTTCGATGTAATTAATGTTCACATAAAAATTACTATATATGTGTGTAATTTATTTGATCACATTGTTAAGGATCAATTGATAGTAAGCGCGGTTGCAAATTCAACTCAACTTAATTTTGAAACGTGTTAATTTATTTACGATGTCTTATCTCTGATGAAACAGAAATGGGAGGGATTGAAAAATCTGGAAAATTTTATCCCGGTTATCACTTGTTCTTATGTTGTTCTATAAGCTTGATATGTGGTAAAACATTATCACTCCAAATGTGTGGCAAAATATTATCATGAATTGAAGTGAGAAGATGAGAAAATTCTTCATGAGAACATGAAAAAAAAAAAAGATCGGGAAAATGATGAATTTTTTTTCCTCTTTCTTTTTTATCAAATAGAAGACATCCTTAAAGTGTGTTCTCTGCGATGGGAAAAGAAAAGGAGGGATAAAAAGGGGGGGGGGGGGGAAATCTGATAATGTAATCCCCACTTGTTTTATCCTATAGTCTCTAAGGTGGAAAATAGTGGGAAAATATTATCACTCTAAATAAATTGAAAATTATTACTTTCCTCTAGTTCAACATTCATGACCCATTTCTTTTGGGCACGGGAATTAAGATGGGAGTGTTTAGTGTGTAAAGTGTATTGTGTGTAGGGATGTGATGTGGTTTATGTATTCAGACATATTTTAAAACTAGAGCATCATAGATGCATAAAAATATATTCATGTTTGATCTTAAATGAAAGATCGTATCAAGACCTTAATGAAGATTGGTAGAACAATCATAAAAATCAATGAACAAACGAGAAAATTATGATAGTTTAAACTTTTAGGATTTAAATTATATATTGTGATACATGCTGAGAGGTGAGTGAATGATGATATTTAATTAGAGAATGTTATGTGAAGAGAAATGATATGTTACTCACCTAATGGAGAGCACATTCGTTGTTGATTTGACATTATATTGTTTGATTTTTTCAATTGTTTTATATTCTAGTATCATAGAAATTAACATATAAATCAATAAATCTACAAAATAAATAAAAATAAAAGCTCAATTTGTCATATTACTCATTTTTCGACGTTAGAAGGAAAAAAGAACAAATCGAGCTTTGATTTTTATTTATTTTATAGATTTAATGATTTATATATTAATTTCTATGATGCTAGAATATAAAATAATCAAAAAAAAATCGAACAAAATAATGTCAAATCGAAAAAATGACAAAGGTGTCCACGAAGGTGTCCACCATTAGATAAGTAGCATATCATTTCTCGTTAAGTGTAATAAGGGGTATACTAATTGTACTATTAGTATGCTAATTATTTCCCAAAAGAGAAAAGGGTCAAATCTTGAACCGCCCCGATAAAAAAAGTGGATCATCAATCTTGAACTAGAGGAAGTATATGATTTGGAGTGAAAATGAGAAAAGAAAAAAAAAAAAGACTACAACAAAAAATTTCCTCTTGTCAGGAAAAATTATCATTATAAAAAACAAGAGAAAAATGGTGAAAAGTTTTTCCTTTCCCTCATTTTCCATGAAAGAAAATGCACAAATAATCATGGGAGAGATTCATTTACTACATATTGTAAGGCTGGGATTTAATTACCTCATTCTTATCAAATTAATGACATCATCTACTCCAAGCAATTATAATGTACCATCCGAATTTCAAAAAGATATATTTTTTTCTCATACGTTTTCTTTTATCTCAATGTCATAGTTTAGTCTATTAATTTAACTAGCATAGGAGCGAAAGGAAAATAAGCATATTGAGTTGCAACCTTTACCTTTTGAGGGAAATCTCTGACGATCGTATGGGATTGAAGCTTCTCAATTTTGCTATAATCAGCCCAATCCCGTGGGACCCTCCCTCTATTGACTAATATAGGTGAAGTAACACTGTAAATTAATAAATTCATTTAATAAAAGATATATACGATGCTCAAGAAAAAGTAATTGGTTATAACAATATGTACTCCTATTAGATTTGAATTAAATGAAACGTTCTAAAGTGCGAGCTGAGTTAATTGATTAGACAAGAATGAGTTGATTTTAGCTTTGGGGGTGAGTTGGGAGCTGAATAAAAGGAGTAAGGAGGCTGTATTCATATGCAAATGGATCATAAAGTGTAGGGGTATTCACCAATACTAAGATAGATTCCATGAGCCCAAGGCCAAAGACTTCCACAAGGGGGCAAATCTGTCTTTTCTTGTGTCAACCAGACAAAACTGTCCAAGTCCTCACTCATTCTAAAGTCCACATTAGTCTTCTCTCTTACCACATTATACACGAAAATCTTCTATACTAATTGAGATACTTGTATATAAATATAGTGAAATAAACAATAATCTTTCCGTACATAAAATAATATGTAGATGGTTGAGTTCTATTTAAAGAAAAAAATGTTATAAAATGTTAATTTTTTCTGAATAATGAGAAAAGATTGAGTTATAAAGTATATAGAGATTTGTGATATCATTGACTAAAATAGGAAAATAACAATTTTTTTAAATAAAAAAAAAAGAAGAAGAAGCCCATTTTGTGAAGGAAGGAGAAATCAATGAATAATGTAAAAAAGTAATAATAAGTAGGGTAAAGAGTATACTTTTCTGTGTTCTTCTCGGAAACAATGTTCACCAATAACATAAAACTTAGCCGCTGCGCACGATAGAAACGACCCATTATATTTAAGTGGGCAAAGCAGACCACAAAAGAAGGACAATCAAATAAGTTCAATCCACCGCAAACTGCACCTTCTCCCCTTCATGCTATCGTGCGCCTCTCCCCCCCAAGCCCTGAACCTCCGTTCCTCCCACTCCCAGATCGCCTCTTCGAACCGCCCGTGCGCTGTCTGAATCAACTCTTCTTCCAATTCATCGGTTGGATTGAATCTGGCTGGAGCGATGGGCGGAGACGGAGCACAGCCGCTGCCGGCGGCGGCCACGGCGGAGGAGCAGTACATCAAGGCGAAGACGTCGGTGTGGTGGGACATAGAGAACTGTCACGTGCCAAAGGTGTGCGATCCCCACGCCATCGCGCAGAATATAAGCTCCGCACTGGTGAAGATGAACTACTGTGGGCCCGTCTCCGTCTCCGCTTACGGAGACACCACCAGGATCTCCCCCGCCGTCCAGCAGGCGCTCAACAGCACCGGCGTCGCGCTCAATCACGTCCCCGCCGGTAAATCTACTACTTCTCCTTTTCCGCTGTGGGATTTGTCGGATCCAGTCGTTTTCTATTAGTTTATTTCTCTGATTAGTTAATTCTTGAATATCGGCCAATTTACGTGTTGTTTCTTGGTTTTTGTGAATTGATTAAGTTGATGGGTAGATCGAAGATGCGGGCTTGAGCAAGCACTCTCACTTGAATAATGGTTTTTAATAAGTAGATCAGAGGAACGTGTAAATTGAGAGTGAATTTTCTGGGTTGATTTTGTTAGTAATTAGTATTAATAGTTATTCTGTAAATCTAAACCAGATGTTGTATCATAGTTTCCTATTTCTATCTTTCTGTGTGATTCGTGATGGATATATTAACGATTGCGTCTTGGCCACCAGCTCTATGGAAGATCTCTGTTTGTGAATTTGTGTGTGTGTGTGTGTGTGTGTGTTTGTGTGTGTGTGTGTGTGTGTGTGAGAGAGAGAGAGAGAGAGAGGAGGGAGTATCCTGATATTACAATTTTAAGGCAAATTTTCTCCCCTGAAGTAACAATTTTCTTTCTTGGATATTTGCTGTCATCCTGCCAAATTGTGCTGGTTTTTGCCTACTCAAGTATATAATCTCGACCTGCCTATGTTAACATAAATGAAAATCTGTGTAAATTCAAACTCATTTAACCATCATAAAATTCTGTTGATGTAAAGATAATTAAAAGCTGAAAACAATCCTCAAAATTGTTAATTGTTAGTGTCTGTGTAATTTTCACCGGCAGCTTTTGAGTTACCCCAGGCAACCGGTAATGCCAAAGTGCGATATGTTAGTATAGAAAGAGTTGGCGAAGCCCAAACAAGCGCATGACTTTGATGGCAAAGTGCTACCCTTATTATTTTGAAAGTTCAGCTTTAAACTACATAGCCATGATTTCCTGCTGTTATACAAATTTTCAGTAATTCTAGTCACTCTCTGTCTCTTATTATAGTTTTGAATATTTATAATGACAATGGGAAGCCAGCATATGCTCCGTGTCTTTTATATTTATGCATAGCTCAGAGATTTAAGAGGTTGCCCAGATTTGTGTCATTCACTTGGGGGTTGGCAGGGTGATCTCTTTGCTTAAAAGGCATACAAATTTCTCAAATTTTAAATGATTTTTTATGGAAAAATATCAATATAATCTTTCATTGAATTGTGACCAGGTGCTAAAGATGCTAGTGACAAGAAGATTTTGGTGGATATGTTATTTTGGGCTGTTGACAATCCTGCACCTGCTAATTATTTACTGATTTCCGGTGACCGAGATTTTTCAAATGCTCTGCATCAACTACGGATGCGTCGATATAATATTCTTCTAGCTCAACCACAAAAAGCTTCTGCGCCGCTTCTTGCTGCTGCAAAGAGTGTATGGCTCTGGACTAGTCTATTGGCTGGAGGGCCACCACTTACAGCAGCTGAATCTACTCAATTTGTAAGTAACAGCTATGGGTATATAGCATCCTCTGACTCATTACGTACAGATGCCGTTATGGCAAACAAGCCTGTGGAATCTTCTTATGAGAGTTCTCATTTGGGAAATCAAAAATTTTCAAATATGGGAAGAGGAATGGATGTAAAATATAAAGGCAAACAAACTCGGAGAACCTTCACTCAACCTACTATGTCAAGAACCTCAAGTAACATGACTGGGTCTGAAGAAGATCATAAAAGCACCAACTTACATCCAGTATATGGACACCCTAAGCAGTTCAACGAACCCCAGGAATTATCTAGTGCTTATAATCCAAAAACTGCTACTGGTGGTATAGGGAACTCGTATTTTCCCAGTAATCCTGATTCATTGTGGGGTGACAACACCTCATGCTCATCCAAATCAGTATCCTCAGCCATTACGGGCAAATAGTATCCCTGTTGAAACTGCCACTTTGCCTGTCAGCTCATCACTAACTAATCAGCATTGGCATCCTTCTAATGCATTCAACCGCAGACCTGATTCCCCCATCTTGACCTCAGCTCCTCCGACTTATCTACCTGATATTTCCAATCTAAATATTTCTGATCATACAAGAAATGATCAAAACGCACCTGCTTCACAACAATGGAATGGAGGAGAGAGAAGACAAATGTCTAGTGAGTCTCCAAACCGAATAAACTCGAACGGTCCGCAAAAAGGATTTAATGCAGTGAAGAAATTTTCTCTCTATCAAGAAGGTCAAAACAGCAGGCATCCACATAGTAGTCAAGAGACTACAGTACCATTGTCATCTGGATCAGGAACTGCTGCTATCTCTGTTAATGCTCCATGGGGAACATCAGGATGCCCTAAACCCTCTGAACATGTGCAAGGTCTTATTGGGATTGTCCTACTGACTCTAAACACCCTAAAAAATGAAAAGATTATGCCAACAGAGGAAAATATTGCAGATTGCATCAGATATGGAGACATCCGACATCGCAATACTGATGTTAAGAAAGCTTTGGCGTGTGCACTTGAGCAGCAATTGGTTGTAAAACAGCAACTAGGTTCTCTGCAAATGTATATCGGGAAAAATGAGAGACTATGGCAATGTGTGAACCCTAGGGGTGGTGGTGCAAACAAGTTTCCGAAAGCAATATGGGATGAAATCCAGAAATTTCTTTCATCCTCTTCTGGAAGATCTGCTATACTGGAAACAAACTGCAGGTAATTTTTTCTTGGTTGTATTTAAAGTTTGACAGCTGCTTGTATAACTTGCTGACGACTTCTGCAGTGTTTTGCTTGATTTCCTTATTTGCTTTAAAGTTGAAAATTATCCCATTCCTCACTATTTGTAGTCTAATGTCTAGGTATGAGGCAGCAACTATAATGAAAAAGATGTGCTTAAAGGAGCTTCCGTTGGGTGAAATACTCCAGATCTTGCAAATAGTAATTAACATGAAAAAGTGGATTATATATAATTATCAATCGGGATGGAAACCAATTAAGGTTGCGGTTGCAGAAATCAGCCCTGATTCAGGGTTGGCAGCCGCTACATAAGCTCAATGAATCGTGGTTGGAGGGGGAGAAGGTTAGGGTAAATATGTATATGATGCGTGGCCTCATGTGAAGCAAAATGGTTTGCTTTCTGAAGCGGTTATATTTAGCCTTCTCTCCTAGGTTTTGGCTGCTGGATAGGCAGCTGCGAGTGATACAATTGCAGGTTTTTAGATTCTTGTTGTAGTTTTCCTTAAAAGAAGACTTTGAAGGGCGCAGATGAAAGTTTTGTGGTTAAATTACCATTGAGACTTTAGAGAGCCATTAGTTGCTCTGTTATGATCTTTTACATTCGGCTTAATATGACCTACGTGGAGAGATGCTTCTATGATGATCAGACGCTCGTTGTCATGGATTATTGAAACTCGTGTCCATGGCAAATGATGGTTTTAAGATTCAACTAGTTGGAGCTAGAAGCATGTTTGGGGCCTATTCAATTTTCTCAAATTGGCATCTGAAATTGAATGAGGCTTTTGATGATTAAATTGTTGCCAAGGTTTGATGGGGACTCATTGTTTATGGATGCCGATTGCTATTATTGAAGAAAGCACGGTCGGTGGCTATAGTTATTGCAACGTATCAGAAACATCTAAAACAGTGTGAGTTTATGGGGATTTGAGGTGGGTGTGGATTAATGGTTCAAGGCATGTGAATAAACTGGAGCTCTCAGATTGAGATTAGGACAAACGGCAAGATTGTTAACATGAAACTTAATTGTGATGATAGAGAAGTCATCCTTAGCTGGAGAGCTTAGCATCAGGATAGCCTGTCAAAGATGGTGAAATTCGTTTAGCAGATTCCTCAATGTCACGATGCCCTGTCAAAGAAACTTGTTGCTGTTTTTGGTATTATGTGGAGCTTTGATTTAGCAGGAACTCATCGGGTTTTTTTGTGTTGCATAGCGATTTACTACGCACGGGATCCCAAACAGTAGTCTCCGCGATACGAAGCGAAATGGAGGGTTTGATGATTTTTCAATTCTAAGCTTGTAAATGCAGACTTTACTGAAAACTATATTACTCTGCTGTGTTTATGAAGTTGTTTGCTTCTACTTTTTAAATTATGTAAATTACGTGTCGCTCTTTTGATGATGAGATAGTATCTCTCCCTAGTTGGATGTATGATTAATTTGTGTTAGTACAGGTGATCTTTTATTTTTTTCCCAAGCCAGCATCGTTCGAACCTAAATTTCGATTTGAAAGTTGATTGAAACCCTGTTTCCTGGGTGTTTGGATTCTTTAATGCGCGTTTGATAGGCTCTCCTGGGTATGGATTACAGGTCATTTGATGTTATACATGAACTTTGATTATTGCTCACTTGGCTGAGCAAGTTTTAATCGACTATTGGTCACATTAAAAACCAATCAGATGGTTTTAAATTACACCATTTGTCCCAGTCTATTTGGTTCAACCACTAAAAATAATGATATATATATATATATACAGTTAATTTAAAAATCAAATGGTAAGTACTACCTCAATTTCCCTTATTAGTCTCATTTGCTTTATTGACTTTTCGGCACTCTTTTTCACCGAAACTTCGTACGGGTTTTACAATATAATTTTGAATTATTTTTTCTTTTACGGAATACTATGACACTTTAAAATTATATTGTAAAACTCGTATTAAGTTTCGGTGGAAAAAAAGTGCCGAAAAGTCAATAAAGCAAATGAAACTAATAAATGGGGATGGAGGTAGTATCACTTTTACCTTAACGATTTAGGGGTGTTTGGTATGATGGAATAGAATGAGTTAGAATTGAAATAGAGTTAGGAATGTAATGAATGTACAAATGAATAGGAGTACTTAATTTCTATACATGGTATGGAGAAGAAATATCAAAATAATATAATCATTATTTTGTTGTTTATTTTATAACTAGTTTAGTACCCGTCGAAATTCGACTGGGATCACTTTTCATAAAAAATAATGGGTTAATTACCAAAAAAACCCCAAACTATTCATCTTTTATCAAAAATACTCTAAACTATTGAAAATAACCAATTAAATCCTAAACTATCAATTCATTATCAAATCTACCCTATGTCCAATTTTCCGGCAACATGCTACCGCCGGAGCCATGTTTGTCACTCAGACATTTTGTCGAACACATGTTGTGCACAGGAAAAAAAAAAAAACCCTCTTGCTCTCCTTTCCCAGCCACGGCATAGTCTTCTTCTTCCTCCCCCACGCCGGAATCGACGGCGCCAGCCCAGCCGGGAACCTTCCCTCTCTTGCTCTCCTTTCCCTCTCCAATTCTATGAAGATTAACACAACACTGAAGCCAAACCGGCTATGAAGCCTCTGGTTTTATGAAATGGAACTTTGGGAAGCTCGAAACTGGGTAGGCCCATGGTGATTATGCTCTCGTAGAGGGTGGAATTCGTGTTGCTGAAACTCTACGCTAGAATCTTGTGGCTATCGACGAGAGCTCTGGTGGAAGCGGTGAAACCCACATACGTTTCTTGCCATTGTTGAGAAGTAGTGCTTTGAACGAGCTCTCTTCTTCCGGCCAATAGCCGGCTTCATGGGCCTGAACGGAGGTGAGAGAGTCCACGTCGATGCCGACGTGATTGGCGTCAATATCTGTGAACTCTTCGTTCTTGAACACATCGAACTCAACGCCGAAGACGTGGTTGTTGGCGTCGCCGTTGTTGGGGAAATTGAAGAGGCCCAGGTTCCCGGCTGGGCTTGCGCCGTCGATTCCGGCGAGGGCGGGGAAGAAGAAGACTATGCCGTGGCTGGGAAAGGAGAGCAAGAGAGGTTTTATTTATTTTTATTTTATTTTTTTTCCTTCTGTGCACAACATGTGTTCGACAAAATGTCTGAGTGATAAACGTGGCTCCGGGGGTAGCATGTTGCCGGAAAATTGGACATAGGGTAGATTTGAAAATGAATTGATAGTTTAGGATTTAATTGCTTATTTTCAATAGTTTAGAGTATTTTTGATAAAAGATGAATAGTTTGGGGTTTTTTTTGGTAATTAACCCAAAAATAATAATAGAAGTATTTATTTTAAGTTAATAGTATTGTTAGGATCCATTGGTAAAAAAATAATATTAAACTGAATTAGGAATAAAAAAAATCAATGAGGTGTGACATTTCTCGATTAGTTTTACTCGTTTTGAATGTCAAATAGTCTGTTGATCATTATAACAGAAAAATAAATTAGGTGAGATCTCGTTTCTCGTGTAGTTGTACTCATTTTGAATGTTAAGCTGTCAATTATACATTAGTAACATTTTTCAAGTAATTGTCTTTCATATCAAGTTTTCTGTTGGTCGAAAAGATTTTTTTGCATGGTTATATTCATTTAAAGTAAGGCCGTCCGTCATTCGATATAATTGAATGATAGAATGTCAAGCAACCCGACATTTACTATTGATTAAGGATAACTCTCTCATATTTGAGTTTTCCTATTGATGAAATTATCTTCTCAAAAATTGATTTAGCACATTCATATAAACTTCTTCATCCGTCCTGTCCCTACTCAACTAACAAACTATAAGTCATAATGGTATAATAAAATTACTTATTTTAAGAGTATAGTATTGTTAGGATCCCTTTGAAAAAAAATAACATTAAATTGAATTAGAAAAAAATAAAAAAAAATAAAAAAATGAAGTGTGACATCATGATTAGCTTTACTCGTTTTGAATGTTAAGTAGCCCGTTGATCATTGTAATAAATTGACAATCGGTAACAATTTTCATATCAAGTATTTTGTTTGTTGAAAAAAAAAAGTTCAATGAGAAGTTAAATTTTTTCGCATGGTTACCTTCATTTAAAGTAAAGACTCGTCGCTCGATATAATGGAAGGATAGAGTGTCAAGCAGCCCAGCAACCCGTCATTTAAATATTGATTAAGGATAATTCCTTCATATTTGAGTTTTCCTATCGATGAAATCACATTCTCAAACATCAATTTAGCACCTTCATACATATAAACTTCTTCATCTGTCCGTTCCTGCTCTACTTACAAACTATAAGTCGTAATGGTATCATTTTCTCGTTAATCATTAGTCTTTTAAATGTTTATCTCGGATAAAAAAATTAATTAGGTCATAAATATATGTCATTTATCGAGTAGCTTAATTCAATTTAAATGTTAAGCCGCCCGTTGTTCGATGTAATTGAAAATAGGTCAAGAAGATTTTTGCCCGTTGTTTATGTAATCTTTTGTCAAAAAAAAAAAAAAAACACTTTATAAAATTAATTTTATTTTAAATTTTAACTATTTTGCATATAAAATATACTAATAATTTATTTTCAAAGATCTCATACTTAGAAAGATGTTAATTTTTTGATCAGGAAAGATATAGAATTTTATTAGAGAAAAAGCAAGGCACAAGAAGTACCCAAAAGAAGAGGATGTACAGTTTAGCAAAGACGTTAATGATATTCAAATTCAAAATTTTCTCTGTTATAATAATAATTTATCATTTATCTGTATAGATATATGCCAATATATTTGTTATTACGTAGATTTAGAGATCCTATATAAATAGTCGTTATTTTATTTATTTTAATTAATTAAGTGCTCGCTTTCAAGCTAATTTCGTGTATTATATATATTAACTATTATATTAAAGTATTGATTAATCAGCTAAAATTATGAGAATTTAGCAAAATAATTTTAAAAAATCATGATTGATTGACCTTTATTTTGCTATTATATACTCCCTCCGTCCACAATCTTTAGACCCAAAATTTTTGGCACATAATTTAATGCACTGTGATGATATATTAATAAATTAATGTGTTTTAGTGTTAAAGTAGGATAATTGTGGGTTCCTCTAAAATTTTGTGAGTGCTAAAGTGTTAAAGTATAAAGTGATAAAGTTGTGGGGCCTATTACTAAAAAAGAAAAAATATCTATAGATGGTGGACGTCTGGATATAGTATTAGTATCTAAAGATTGTGGACGGACGGAGTATATATAAATGTCATGGTACTTGTGCACATGTATAAAAAAATTGATTAAAGAATATAGTACCCCTGTAAAAAAAACTAAACTCCAAAAATATAATTTAAAATCTATCATCACAATTTAAAAAGCTCCAAAATCATTTAAAAAGTCAACAGTGTCAAGAAATTATGAAAAAAAGGAGTAAATATAACGGAATAGGGAATCTATTGCTAATTTAAAATACAGCAACTATATGTGTCACGCCCCAGTTCCCGAGGGAAGACACATATGCCGGGACATGGCAAGGGATTGAAATTAAGAAGCAGGGATAGAAAGGGGCTCATGGTTTGGGGATATTTAACTCTATTGTTAAGAAATTAAATACGGGATCGGGACCCACAGTACGAACTACGGGGTAGATAAATCATACTGCCCGTACCGGCCGCCTGTGTCTGAATACCCGTAGACATAAAATAATATAATATTTAAATACGGGATCGGGACATACAGCTCAAACTATGGGTTTGGCTAAGCCGAACAATCCATACTGGCCGATTTGTCTGAGTACCCGTAATATTATATATATAACTCGTGCTGTACGAAAACATAGGGATTTTATTTATAGGCGTAGCGGAAGCTTTTATTATACATTAGCAACAACAACAGTCCTCTCCAGCTTCGCCTGTTCCACCAGCTCCTTAATCTGCAAAACATTTGGAAAGGAATTGCAGGCTGAGTACTAATGTACCCAGTGGGCTTGTGCCAAAAATATTTTTCATAAAAAGAATATCCATGATAATGAAGTATACATAGAAGGGTTTTGAAATCATTTACTTCCATGCACACAAAACTTTGTTTTCATGATTGCGCGCGCATGTGTATTACCATGTTACTCTTATATTGATCCTGGGACATTACCACCGTCGGATCCCTTTTTCCTTTTCAAATGGAGCCATGATTTGGAGACAATGGAATATTTCATCCAGAGGTTCTCCCCTCAAGTTAGAATCAATTGGTGATCAACCCAACGATTTCTAACTGTGCGCACAGCCTCCCGATTAGTGTGTTAAACCAACCGAAAGACCCGATCGCATAGATAAAAGCCTTAAACATGTAATAACACATTAAAACATTTTCATAGATAATCCCATTTTATCAGAGCTTACTAACTCAAATAATACTTTGGAAGAATAAAGTCTCACCTGATAATTCGAGATACCGTAATAACTCTTAAATTATTGATCTTTAATTGGGTACTACAAATCTATTTCGACAACTCTCCAAAACTCTTATTGCCATGATCACCGATTCCCTAGTGTGATAGCTTGATTCTATGTTGATGAAAATAGAGAATTCCTCGCCACATATTTATAGGGGAAATCAGCATATAGTAGGTATGCTTAGTCACCAATAGGTTCATACAGTCACAACCTATCTATACTTACGTGCAGTAACTACAAAAATTGACGGCTATTATTATTTATTGTTAGTATTTTTAAAAATCCATTAGCTTCCTTAGAGATGTATATCCATGAATACATAAATAGGATTTAGATTACTACTACATTTAATGCATGGGATATACTACAACTACAAAGAATAGATAAACATTACACTGAATAATTTATACACGTAAGTACATATGTTATAAATATTTATATACATTTACGTTTCCTACTAGATAATGCACATATTATATATATATATATATATATATATATATATATATATATATATATATATATATATATATATATATATATATATATATATATATATATATATATATATATATTAATACTAATTATACATTTTTAATACTCATATATGCTATATAAATATATAATGACTATTTATGCATTTTCATTACATATGTACGTAAATATATACATACTATATATTACTAATAGATATTTGATCATATATCTCTTCATCATACATATATATCTCTATTTAAATTCCTAAGATAATAATAATAATAATAATAATAATAATAATAATAATAATAATAATAAAAACTAAATTTTAATAAGAAAATCCGGGATATTACAATATGTATATTAATTAATTAAAAAAAACAATTGACTCAATTATTAGTTATATAATTTACCTTTTTAGTCTGAAGTTATTAGTTCTATTAAAATATATGTATGTCGATTTTTGTTGTTGTTGTTGTTATTGTTGTTTAAAGTGATCAATTGTATAAAATTAAATGTATGGCAAAATCAGAATCGGTTTCCTTCAGTTTTTTTATTTTTCATATTTTTTATTTCTCATTTGAATATGAGAAATCTATTTCAATTGAATTCTAATTAGACAAAGAATCTTCTAATATTGTTGGAGATATGTATAAATATGGAGATATATATTATGTATAGAGAAATGTTATGCTACATACTTCGTGAGCACCGCTCTCATTTAGTCCATGTTAGCATCAATTTTTTTCGTTTTATCCATTTAGTTTGATTCTAATACCTTAAATATTATTACTCACGTCATTAATTTTATAAACCCTAAACCCTAACCCTAAACCCTAAACCCTAATCGAGCTTTGATTTTTATGTAATTTATAAAATTAATGACGTGAGTAATAGTATTTAAGGTATTAGAATCAAACTAAATGGATAAAACGAAAAAATTGATGCTAACATGGACTAAACGAGAGCGGTGCTCACGAAGTATGTAGCATAAGGTATGTAGCATAACATTTTTCATTATATATATATGTATATTGATTAAATAATTATTTAATAGGTAAAATTATGAGAATTTAGGAAAATAATCAAGAAAAATCGTGTTGATCGACCTTTATTTTGCTATTATATATATATATATATATATATATATATATATATATATATCAATAGTAAGACTATAATTTTTAGGGATGGTCATTTGGGTCCGGGTTTTCCACCCGAATGGGGTTTTGGGTACCCAAAACCCAAAAAAATTGGGTTTGGGTTCGGGTTCGGGTAGTGAAATTTGAAGAATTCGGGTATTGGGTATACCCGAGCCTGAAAAAAAAATACCCGAAATCCCGAAATCCCGAAATTTATATTTAAATTAATCAAAATTAATAAATAATACTAATTAATAAATAAAATAATTAAAAAAAATAGTTAAATAAATAATTAACTTAGCAAGTTAACACTTTAGACTCTCATTTCTTTTCTTCTTTCCATTTGATGTTTTATTAATTATGCAGTTATATGCATAATATCTTCAATAACTAGCTATATGCATTATTTAAAATAGAAAAAATAAATAAAAATTACTACGTAGTATTTCCTTTCTAAATTTTCGGGTTTTTCGGGTACCCGAATACCCGAATGGGATACCCAAACGGGTATTTGGATACCCGAAAATATTTTCGGGTTCGGGTTTGGGTAGTGAATTTTTTAATTTTCGGGTTCGGATACCCGAAAAATTTGGGACAGGTACCTGACCCGTACCGAATTACCATCCCTAATAATTTTGTGTTCTAACTTCTAAGAAATAAAATTATATTGTTTAGGGTCAAAGAGGTCATATTGTTCTCGAAATATTGGTTGGATATTTTTTTCTCGATGACAATTCCCGTCGAACGCTTATGGGGAGACAGAGAAGTGAGAAATGAAATGATATATTAGTTAGTTTTCCCTTAATGTTTCCTCCGCCACGACGAGAAGCGCTCGACATTTTTGAGAGTGGAGACTGGAGAGTGGTAGATAGTATTAGGAATTATAATATAAATAAATAAATTCCACAACTCTCTACAAGTTCGAGTTTTTAAATGAGATTGAAATTTATGAGATAAAGTAAGAACAAGATTAATAAACTTAGAAAATAGAAATTGCTTGAGCACAAAAGTATAAATGCAATAGGGATTAGAGAGATATAACGCACCAGTAAAGAGAGAGAGAAGAGTAAGAATTCACATGATAAAATGGAAAGAGGGGATATTTGTGGCCCATAGGGCCATGGGGATTGGGGTTGTCTAATCGGGTAGGGATTTTTGTCGGGTACCCGATTCCAAATAATAAAAAATTTATACCGTCTTTTGTTATCTAATGGATAATTTGACTACCCGATACCTAGAATTGGGGTACACAAATTACTTGATTTATGAAATTTTATATTTCTTTCGTCCCTTACAAGTTGAGTGAAAACATTTCGACACGTGAATTAAGGTAGTAGTGTTTAGTTGTTATAGTGAGTTTGGTAATTAAGGAGGGGATGAGATTAAGATTATAACTAATATTTAATTTATCCAATATTAAGAAAATATATTTCCATAATTATCTTTTTTCACTTTGATATTATGTTTAATCAATTTGAGTATTATTTTCAATTATTAAAATTTATAATTTTATATTTATTAATAATTGAAATTTATAATTATTTAAATTTATAATGTATAATTTTATTATTAAAAATTTATAATTTATATAATTAATTTAATTATTAATTATTAAATTTTATGATTTCTATATTAATTTTTAATAGAACATAAAATTATTAAAAAAATCGAACAAAATAATGTTAAAGTGATAAAACGACGAAGGTGCCCACGGAGGTGCTCACGAATGGGGGAGTAACATATCATTTATCTCTAGACAAAAACTTGTGTCAGCCGGAGGCACCGTGCGGCCAGGCCCAAAGTGTCAATCTATATGAATAAAAATGTCAATCTTCATATAGAAAAGTGTCAATCTATATGAATAAAAGTATCATTGTTTTAGCCCGGCCGCACGGTGCATCCGACTGACCCAAGTGTGTCCCTTATCTATATATATATATATATATAGAGAGAAATGATATGCTACTCACCTCCCGGTGGGCACCTCGTCGTTTTATCACGTTTGCATTGCTTTTTTTTAATTTTTATTTTTATTCTATATTCTAGTATCTTAGAAATTAATTTACAAATCATAAAATCTAAAAAATACATAAAAATCGAAGCTCGATTTATTTTATTACTCATTTTTTGAAGTTAAAAATAAATAAAAATAAATTGAACATTGATTTTTTAGATTTTATGATTTGTAAATTAATTTCTAAGATACTAGAATATAGAATAAAAAAAAAATTAAAAAAAAGCAATGCAAACGTGATAAAACGACGAGGTGCCCACGAAGGTGCCCACCGGGAGGTGAGTAGCATATCATTTCTCTATATATATATATATGAAATTGATATGCTGGGCGCCACTTTTAAGCGACACCCGTGAGCGACTGACCCACGTCACCTTAATTTGCTGAATCATTCCTACACGTTTCTTTTTCTGTTAATTATTTATATTTTCTTATCTTTCTTTCCACCTTTTCAATGCCTCTGTTTTTTTTTTTTTTTTTTTTTTTTTTTTTTTCCTTCTGCAATAATTTTCGTCTCTTCTTTCAAATCTTTGACAATATCTATCTTTGGATTGGGTTAAATGATTTGCAATAGGTTTAATAATTTCCCTAAGAGGGTTTAGTAATTTTCAGTTAGGGTTTTTAAATTTGATAAAATTCTAATATTGGAGACAATTATGTTCACATATCTTACTCTTCTTGGAAATTCTCATCTTTCTTATAAATTATTATAGGAACATAAAATTATTATATAGAACAGCTCGTGTGTTAATAAATTTTGGTATGTTAAAATGTTAAAAATACTGAAAGGTATACAAAACTATGCTTAAATGTACATAAAATTATGCTTATTATATAATTGTACTTTTAAATGTACCAATTCATGCTTAAATGAAATTATACTTATTGTACCTTGAAACCTTGTTTAAATCAATGACAACCATAGATTTGATTAAGATCAATAGTCCAGATTCGTTCATATTTAACACACCAAGATTTATTAACATATGAACCAAACTATATATATATATATATATAGTAATGTTCCCCTACCCACGGTGGGCATACTTAATGTGCCCACCGCTGATGTGGCAATGCCACGTCAACGATTTTTCCTTTTGGGTTCACTTTTTTTTAGTAGGGTTTAGTTTTGATGGTAGGGTTTATTTTTATAAGGTATATTAATCATAATTTTCCTTAAATATAATGTTGTCACCTCAACCGTGAGCATATTAAGTATGCCCACGGTGGGTAAGTGAGCATTACTCTCTCTCTATATATATATATATAGATGATGTGCTAGTCTACCAATGATGGTCAACTCCGTGGGCACTTTTGTCGTTTTATCACTTTTGCATTACTTTTCTATTT
>CM038118.1:15119679-15137500 GCA_001642375.2 Mentha longifolia
CCTCAGGTAAAGAAAGCTCTGCAACTGGAAGCCATCTTTGATGATCTAGATCAAACTCCCAGACCTGTCAAGTATACAATACAACCAAATTTCATCTGTGCCTCCAGAGATATATAGATCATAGGACCAGGTAAATTTCGTTGGCTCCAAACCAGCAATAATAGTGATTACACCCAGCGATAACTACAATATGAGCATTGTTTCAAATAAAAGTACTTTTCTTAGCAAGATACAAGCAGGTATTTATTTTGGGTGATAGCATACATAGATAAAATAATATGGGCTAATCCACCACTTACTTCGACTGTTTGGAACAATTCTGAGCTTGTTTGGTCATGTAATCTTTATTCAATACTATGTATTGTCAATCTAAGATATCACTAAAGTAAACAACCCCTAAGAAAATAAATTCACAAGTGAAGACCAGAAGTCTGTACTCTGTCAATACAATTATCTTCAAAATATGATCTTAGTAGTGCATTCGCTAAGATAAGACGATAAAAGTCCTCACAGATTGATGGAATTCACTTGATAAGTACAGCAGCAAAAGATGAAGCCTGAACCTTTGCATGAATTTAGTGCGGGAGTATTTGAACTAAAGCCCAAAACAAAACTCGATTGTCGGACTTCACTTTGTAATGGATTCCACGAGATGGACGCAGATGAACACGAGACATTTCCAAACTTGGACACCAAATCAATCACATTTTGAAACTCAGCCTGTAAATTAGAAAAACTGAATTATTTGTAAAAGACCTGCACGAGCATATCTCACCAATAATATCAGGCAGAAAAAATCAAAGCAGCTTAATTTGAATGAAAATAATTTCTCAGCTAAGCTCGCATTGCAAAACCTAGTCCCTTTAGTTTATTGCAACAGCTATGACTACCTCAGAACATCAGAAACAGAAGTTCAGAGAACCAGGAATTTTCTATCACATATTCATAATAGTGTTTGGTTAGCACATTCAGAGCTATGCAAACAGTGTCACGACTTACGAGATGTCAGAGAACTTATTAGATAGCATTGACATGAATATTTGACGATACAACTTCATTTCCGGATTTCATAAGAGCGTAGAAAAGCATGAGATGATGCTAGCTTAGAGTTAAAGATATTTATACATATGATTAGTTTGACACCGTGTAAGAGTAGAATTGGCATACTATCTTATGAGCTCCAATCCTTCATCCAAACTTCCTCTCAGAACAAAATTTAACATCTCATAAGATCCAAAACTATATCTCACAAGATATAGAATAGAAGTAACTTTGAAGGCTTGTTAGATACCTAATGTGTGCATCAACCACAGTGGAAAAAGTCCAAGTGCATCATAAGCAAAAAGAAAGTACTGAAGGGATCGAACGTGCCCAGCAAAACAACATTGTATACAGTATTCAACTCTAGATGGTAAAATGGAACCTGAAGCTGCCACTTCTTCAGTTCAAGCATGTCTAGGAGCTCATATATTATTACTTGTCCATCAGAATATGCAGCAACCTGTGGAGGAAATAGTCAGCAAAGACTAATACTCGAAGCAGATAATAGGCATTTTTTCATTCACAAAAATGTCTAGATGGTTAGTTCTGATAGCACTGTACAAGTACTATTATAGCAACTTTTCAACTCCAAAAAGTGGCAGCTGTAGATAAACAAGTAAAACCCAAACATTATACACCGGAATGAATTATCTAGCGGTCAAGTCATCAAAATATTATACTGAGCATGGAATAACTCTCTCAACATATTAAAAAGAGAAACAATATCCCCAATTGTGACCAGGAATGCAGGCCAAACCCAGAAGTGGCATACAGCTCCAGACCAACAATTCTTTAATTGCAATAGCATCTGTGGCATCTTAGGACACGATTATATAACTGCACTGCACTCCTCCTTGTTTCATATAAATCTGTTCTTAGCCAAATCCAAAGCTAAAGATATATCTTTTGTCTTGTCAAACATTTTCTGAAGTCCGTAAAAAATGAAAATAACTTATATATGCACTTAATCTTGGACTTCCAGAGATCACTCAGGCAGTGCAATATGTGAAAGAAACTGAAGTGCAAGGTTCACATTAGGAAGATTGTATCAGTTAGCATCTAAACAAATAGATACTCCCTCTCTTTCCTTCCAACATGGTGACATCATATAATTACATCCACATTCAGAATGTACGTCTCAGAGCCTGTAATTACTAGCTCACAAGCTCCACATTCACAAGGAATTCCTATTCCACTTGATTTTGATCCTGAGAAAATTCAGAAGATCCTCATGATTTTCAGCTTAAAGAAGATTCTGGACAGTGTACTTCTTCTTTCAATAAAGGAGAGATTTTACCGCCAGAATGTACAGAAAGAGGCTAAAAGTTCACAAATAGCAAACACGATCCACTAAGGCCATGTAATGCCAATTTCAAGCAAGTAACAATTAACACTAACCAATTTCAGGCAAGTTTGACCATCACCAAATTGAACATCTATTACTTGACTTGTGGTTCTATCAAAGCATTTGCACATCTTCCACTGAGGCCCCTCATCATCTAAAGGATAAGAAATATAAATATGAGACGTTTGACCCCTTTAAACATAACAAGAGAATATAAAAGCACAATATGGAGATGCAAATATAGATAAACACAATTGACTGAGAAAAAGATTCGGAGAAATGGAAAAGAATGCAGGTAACTCCCACTTATTCCTCACATAAAATTAGCATATATAGACCTAGCAGGCTTCCCCTCAAAGTAAGAAACAACATAAGTTATTAACAAACAATTGTTTCTGATCAACTGTGTCTTTTGTGCTAATTACATCATCAACAAATCTACGCAGTAAAACTAACTGAGAAATTCAGCAATTACCTTCGACAACCTCCTCCCACAATGACAAAGTACAATCTTCACCAGTGCTGCAATGCAGGCAACCACCTCCCCTTATACTGGCAAGTTTCAAATGAAAATGCTACAATCATGTGCCTATTAACGCAGACAAAACCATGAAATAAATGCATACTTAATCACATTTTTACATCAAGAGTACTAGGCTGAACACCTCAAGCCCTTTCTTTCAAACGAGATACTATCCAAAACCTTCATTTCTCGAACTTGTTCCAGTCACGGAATCACCACCAATTTGTCGATTTTTCTCCCAATCACTTGTTGTTTGCCGCCGTTGATCGGAAGAGGCTGCCGTTGATCTGAAGTTGCAGAAAGAGAGCTTGATGATGATGTAGTCGTACAATATTTAATTCTCAGAATATTTAAAATTACCCCTTTAAAAATTATTATGTAAAAATTACCCTTTTAAATGAAGTAATGTAAAAACTACCCTTTCAATTATTTTAATGTGTTATGGGTCTCACATTTTATGTTTAAAAACTACCACCACAATTCAATTATGGATGAATGATGAATGTGAGAGGTGACGGCTCACAATTTTTTTTTCTTCTTGTTATAATTACCATTATGAACAATATTACTATTAAATTTATTGCTTTATGCATGCATGCGTGAATGGGCACGATTTGACTGTTTTTGGTACAAATAATTCATATCTGATATCACAGACGAAACAGTATTGGTATCCTATGCCAACCACACCGAAAACTGAATATATACAACAACTCATACAACGCAAAATTGCAAATAGAATTCAGAAAAAAAAAAAAAGACCAATTCACCAAAAAAATTGTTCTGAGAAGAAGTAAACAAAGCTGAGCTGAGGAAGAGGAAGAGGAAGTAAACCACATTGCTTCATCGCGTTTCCGAATTATCCAACAATATAGGTAATCGTTTAATATCGAATTTATATGTTTAGCAAGTAGATTATATATTTATTTTGGAATTTAATTGAATTTTCATAACATAGTCGTATTTATGAAAATGAAATTATATGTCTAGGAATCAGTATAGAATTATTTTGAAAATTAATTGATTATTATTTTGATTTATTAATTGATTTATTTTGAAAATTAATTCCCTTATGTAATTTAATTCAAAATTATTAGAAATTTGTAGTGTTTGTAACTTTAATATATATATTTAGGTTAAGGAAAATAAAAGAAAATTTTGGGCATAGCCGGCCGGTCAATCGGACGCCGGAAAACCGCCGTCCGGTCACGTATTCCGGTCGCCGGAGAAATCACTTTTCCGGCCACGAGATGGACCGGCCGGCTATGCCCAAAAATTTCTCTTTTTTTTTTCTAAGTATGGATAATTAATCACATGTATTTTGTAATTTTAGTATTTCGTTTATTAATTTTTGTTTGAAATTAATTGATTATTATTTTGTTTAAATTAATTCCCTTATGTGATTTAATTCGAAATTATTATAAATTTGTAGTTTTTGTAACTTTAAAATTTACATTTATGTTGAGGAAAATAAAAGAAAATTTTGGGCATAGCCGGCCGGTCAATCGGACGCCGGAAAACCGCCGTCCGGTCACGTGTTCCGGTCGCCGGAGAAATCACTTTTCCGGCCACGGGATGGACCGGCCGGCTATGCCCAAAAATTTCTCTTTTTTTTCTAAGTATGGATAATTAATCATATGTAATTTTTAATTTTAGTATTTCGTTTATTAATTTTTGTTTGAAATTAATTGATTATTATTTTGTTTAAATTAATTCCCTTATGTGATTTAATTCGAAATTATTATAAATTTGTAGTTTTTGTAACTTTAAAATTTATATTTATGTTGAGGAAAATAAAAGAAAATTTTGGGCATAGCCGGCCGGTCAATCGGATGCCGGGAAACCTGCTGTCCGGTCACGTATTCCGGTCGCCGGAAAAATCACTTTTTCGGTCACGGGATGGACCGGCCGGCTATGCCCAAAAATTTCTTTTTTTTTCTTAGTATGGATAATTAATCATATGTATTTTGTAATTTTATTATTTCGTTTATTAATTTTTGTTCGAAATTAATTGATTATTATTTTGTTTAAATTAATTCCCTTATGTGATGGATTAAATCAGTATATACATGTGATGTTCCTAACGGAAATAGTATATATTTATGTGTTTAATTTATTAATTTTATATTTATTTGTAATTTTTATTAATTAAGTTGTAATTATTTGACTACAGATGGCTGAGATCTACGTCAATGTTAAATACGGGGGTATCTGGGATGATTCTAGTTATCAAGGTGGCGATGAGGTCAATATCCCATTATCAGTATCTTATGGGATAACAATTTACAACTTGAGATACCTCATATCTCATTATTGCAACTCGGCGGGCTCCGATTTCGATATTTTTTATATAAGGAAGAGCAACCGCGGACGTAATGCGATTTCACGTTTGACGAGTGACGATACATTACAAGAATTATGCAATGGTTTTATACCAACAATATTCGTGAAGACGAAAGACGGAGCATCCTCTTCACATGCCGATTGGTAGTAACTTTCTTCAATCTCCTGATCTTCCGGCTCAATCCTAGTAATACCTTCTTCCGGATCATCGAACGGCGCGTACAACTCTGCCTCGGACACGCCGGTGAAAGTATTGCGGAATCTCCATCTCAGACACCTCGGGACGTCCGTCGTGGAAGCCCTCTCCGCAAATTGCTCACCGAACTCTGGCATCACCTCGTAAGCCCAGATCATAAGTGCCCATACCGGCCCATAAATGTGATACTTCCTAGACCTCGCCTGAAACGTCCTCAAGTAGTACTGTAAGGTCTTGTAGGAGTACGCACCCCAAGGAAAAGAATTGAACTCATCAGTGTCGTCGATCAACTCCCACAACCACTGGTGGGGTGGAGTCTGCCCGTCATGACCGAGGATAAAACAATTGGCCATCAATAAGTTTGCCAACTTCAATCGAAGTTGCCCGTCTGGATCATTCTCAGACGTGAGTGTTCCCAACTGGGAGTGCAACAGTGCCGCCTTCTGACCATGGCCGCCACAGACGTCTTGAAAAAAACAGGATGTCCTTGGCTCCCTCTGAATCCTGGGATCAAAATCAGTAGGGCCAAATCTCAACCCCGTGATCAGAGCGTGGTCCTGAACAGTGTACTCTACGTACTGGCCCCTAATGTGGAACCAAATTCCCACCTCCGTCACGACAGCTCGAGATAACACGGAGTGGAGCGGGGGTTTACTGTTCTGCCCCGGCTCCCAATCGAGCAAATGTCCGAAAGGTCCCAACTGAAACTCATCGACCAATTCACCACCTCGATATGTCTCGCTCAGTGCCAACTTTATATCTTCCAAGATTTTAACCCTATAATAGTTGCCGACATCAAATCTCCGGTTGATCAAACTGCTACTACGGTACCATGGCGCCGGAGAATCCTGTAAAAAAAAATTAAATTAACCAACCGATTATTTACATAATTAATTAATTTAAATAAAATAATAATCAATTATTTTCAAAAAAAATTAATTAACGACTTAATAAAATTACAAAAAACATGTGATTAATTATACATACTAAGAAAAAATAGAGAAATTTTCAGGCATAGCCGGCCGGTCATTCGGATAGCCGGAAAAGTGCTTTTTCCGGCGACCGGAATATACGACCGGACGGCGGTTTTCCGGCGTCCGATTGACCGGCCGACTATGCCCAAAATTGTCTTTTTTTTTTCTCAACCTAAATATAAATTTTAACATTACAAACACTACACATTTCTAATAAATTCGAATTAAATCACAAAAGGGAATTAATTTAAATAAAATAATAATCAATTATTTTCAAAAAAAAATTAATTAACGACTTAATAAAATTACAAAAAACATGTGATTAATTATACATACTAAGAAAAAGTAGGAAAATTTTTGGGCATAGCCGGCCGGTCATTCGGATAGCCGAAAAAGTGCTTTTTCCGGCGACCGGAATATACGACCGGACGGCGGTTTTCCGGCGTCCGATTGACCGGCCGACTATGCCCAATTTTTTTTTTTTTTTTTCTCAACCTAAATATAAATTTTAACATTACAAACACTACACATTTCTAATAAATTCGAATTAAATCACAAAAGGGAATTAATTTAAATAAAATAATAATCAATTATTTTCAAAAAAAATTAATTAACGACTTAATAAAATTACAAAAAATATGTGATTAGTTATACATACTAAGAAAAAATAGGGAAATTTTCGGGCATAGCCGGCCGGTCATTCGGATAGCCGGAAAAGTGTTTTTTTCCGGCGACCGGAATATACGACCGGACGGCGGTTTTCCGGCGTCCGATTGACCGGCCGACTATGCCCAAAATTTTCTTTTTTTTTCTCAACCTAAATATAAATTTTAACATTACAAATACTACACATTTCTAATAAATTCGAATTAAATCACAAAAGGGAATTAATTTAAATAAAATAATAATAAATTATTTTCAAAAAAAAATTAATTAACGACTTAATAAAATTACAAAAAACATGTGATTAATTATACATACTAAGAAAAAATAGAGACATTTTCGGGCATAGCCGGCCGGTCATTTGGATAGCCGGAAAAGTGCTTTTTCCGGCGACCGGAATATACGACCGGACGGCGGTTTTCCGGCGTCCGAATGACCGGCCGACTATGCCCAAAATTTTCTTTTTTTTTTCTCAACCTAAATATAAATTTTAACATTACAAACACTACACATTTCTAATAAATTCGAATTAAATCACATAAGGGAATTAATTTAAACAAAATAATAATCAATTAATTTCAAACAAAAATCAATAAACGAATTAATTTCTAATTAAATCATAACAAATAAAAGAATTTAAATTCATAACAAAAAATTAATACTACATTCGCCGGAAAACATACCGATATTCGTCGTGGTATTACTTCGACGGAGATTCCCGATTCGTTTTCCGGCAAGACAAAGTGGTCTTTGTGCTCGTGGTCGATTACGTATTGTGCCGACATCACTCTGGTGCAATTGAAAGCTTGAGGAAAGAAGGAGGGAGGTTGTATGCTTGAGCTTGAGAGGCGCCGGATTTTTTTTAAAGAGAAGTTGTTGCTAAAAATTTGATAAATATGGTGAGTATGGTGGGGGTGATGTGTGTTAGGGTTTGTGGGGTTCTAAAGGGTGATATTGAGTTGAATAAATAAGCCGAAGCTCCCACCACCACCACCGACCCCCCTAATCAAATCAAATTCTACATTCAAAAATATTCTCATACAATTCACAAAATAACAAAAAAAAATATATATTCCTTATCATAAAAATACAAAATGGACCGGCACAATTCTCGGGGGTGGAGGGGAACAAAATTGACTGTCGGAGATAGTTAAAAATAAAACAAGTGGGGTCCATATAATACACTATTTTATTATATAAGGGTAATTTTACCAATACTTGTTTTTAAATGGTAATTTTTACATTTAGGGTTTCAAAGGGGTAGAAACACCCAAGCACCCTATTTAATTTTAGATTTTAGGGGTTAGGGTTTAGATGTCAGGGTTTAGGATTTGTTTTTTTTTTTTTTTAAGAAACATTAGATATATATATATATAAAATCAACCCCTTACGAGGGGGGAACAGAGTTTGTGGCGAGGATGAACCAAAAGTGTTCACCCTCCAAAGTACAACTTAATCGCCTACAAAATAGAAGCCCGCTCAAGGGGGCATATATACAAACGAGCTAATCAGAAGAAGAATGAGGCTCGACAAAAAAAATATGCACTAAAATCTAACTGTGCAATCTGAAATTAGGATAACCAAGCTGGTCCATCCTAACCAGAGACAAAAAGGGCCTCGGGGCTGAGCTGGTATCAAAGGTGGTCATCGTCTGAAGCCGATGACCGAGGCGTGCCATGTAGTCGGCCGGGCGATTGCCCTCCCAATGAATGTGTGAGATCTTAACCTGTTAATCCCTCATCAGGAGACGGATCCGGGTGATGGTAATACGAGTGAGCCCGGATCCATGGCGATCAGAGGTGAGCAGGGCCACGACGGCAGCGGCGTCGAGCTCGATCCACACATGCGAGGAAAGCTGAGAGGCAATGAGAAGGCCGTGGTAGACAGCCTGGAGCTCAGCATCGAAGCTCGTGGCTGCCTGAAGAGGCAGGCTGAAGGCAGATAAGAGCATAGCCCGGTGGTCACGAACCAAACCTCCACCGGCAGCTCTCATATGCCCTCTGTCGAATGAACCATACGTGCTTAGCTTCACCTAGAGGGGTGGTGGCGGGCGCCATAAAACTAGCGTCGACCGGAGAGGCCGCCTCACAGGGGCAAAAGATGGCATAAAGTCGACCTGCGGAGAGCAGTCGCTCCACTGTGAGGGGGCAAGCTTCTTGGCCATAACCAAGAGCTGAAGATGCTGGATCACCTGTGCAACAATGTGAGAAGCGAGGAAAGGAATTCCACAGTGCTTGTGGTTGTTCCTTTCCGTCCAGATAAACCATAATATAAGGCAGAGAACCAGAAAAGTGATGTGAGGTCGTGCAGTGTGTGAAGTGTGTGGTGTACGATTTCTCCAAAAGGAGAGTGCGTGTGCAATATCTGTGGTGAGTGGTGGTGTAATGTGAAACCAGTGTGCAAAGTTCATCCAAACTTCCTTCACAATTTCCCCTAAAAGAAAGAGGTGGGAGAAAGACTCGATGTGAGGGGACTGAGGACAACAAGGACACTTGGAAGCAATATGAGTACCCCATGACTGGACAAAGGTGTCCACTGGGATACGATGGTGTAAGAGGCGCCACAAAAAGAAAGAAATATTTGGTGTTAGACAATCATTCCATAAGGCACGAAGAAGGGGTTGGCGAGGGGACCTCTGCCGAACCTCCTCCCAAGCAGAAGATAATGAAAACTCACCATGGGGGGTCAAATTCCACCGCATGACGTCCCGCTCTCCCCACAAGATCGGCGTCCGGCTCAAGGAATCAACAAGCTCATCGGCAATATAAAAATCATGTGTATATGTATGCAATGCATGAACATGCCAAGAATGATGATGATGAAAATGATAAACAGACACGTTAGCAAGATACATATCAGGACACAAATCAGACAGAGGGCGTCCTCATACCAGACATCATGCCAAAAACTGACCCGCCCAGACCCCAGGATGCAACGAATGTGCTGTTGGGCAACAACGCCCTCTCTGCAGAGGCGCCGCCAAGTAGCACTATGATATGAATGGAGAGGCCCGTGGCCAGGGAAATCAGGGTGACCGTACTTAGATAAAAGGAACTGGGCCCATAGAGAATCCTGTGCACGAAACCTCCACCACAGCTTGAAGCTGAAAGCCGAGACCAAATCGCGAAGACGATGAAGCCCCAGCCCACCTTCTTCAACCGGGTGGCAGATCTTTTTCCAAGCGATCCAGTGAGCCTTCCTGGAGGTCTCAGTCGAGTTCCAGAGAAAACGGACCATGACCTGCTCCAGCATGCGAAGGGCTTTCTTAGTCGGTTCCATGACCTGAAGATAGTGCAAGGGGATTGTACTGAGCGTGCTCTTGATAAGAGCTAGTCTCCCACCAAAATTGAGATGCCGATGGGACCAACTGTTGACACGCGCGCTCATTCTTTGTCTGAGGTCAATGAATAGGTCATTCTTCATGTGGCCCCTGTAAATGGGGATCCCTAGATAGGAAAAGGGAAAGAAGCCCTGCTGAAAGCCCGTGGAGAGATGAATCAGATCCCCCCACTCTTCCTCATGCTTGGGGGCAATGAAGAAGTTGCTCTTTTGGAGGTTAATGGATTGACCCGATGCAGCCTCGTAATGTCGGAGAAGGGACATGATGCACGCGAGGGTGTCGGGGTGAGATTGGGTGAAGATGAGAACATCATCGGCATATGCCAGATGAGTGAGAGGGAGGCGTGTCCTGCTGGTGCTGAAGCGCAGGTGTCTCTGAGGGGTCATGAGAGAGTTAAGGGCTCTAGACAGATAATCAGCAGCAAGCACGAAGAGGGACGGAGAAAGAGGGTCCCCCTGGCGCAGACCACGAGAGGAAGGGAAGAAACTGGCGGGCGAGCCATTGATCAACACCGAGAACCAGCTGTGCTCAGTGCACCGTCTAATCATGCTGATCCAGAGTTCAGAGAATCCCATGCGCCGAAGGACGAGACAGAGAAAAGGCCACTGCACTCTGTCATAGGCCTTGGTCATGTCAAGCTTGATGGCAACAATGGGATTGGGATGAGAAAGGGAAAGGTCCCTTATCATCTCTTGAGCAAGCAAGACGTTATCACTGATGAGGCGACCCTTGACGAAACCGCTCTGATTGGGGGCAATGAGATGCGGCAGGATGGGAGCGAGACGGGAAGTGAGGATTTTGGAGATGATTTTGTTGGTGACATTGCAGAGGCTGATTGGGCGGTAATCAGTCCAAGAGGTAGGGGCCTCACATTTGGGAAGGAGGACGATGGTGGTGGCGGTGAAACTTCTGGGCATCGAGCTGCCGTCAAAGAAATCCCACACCGCGCTCTCCACATCCTGCCTGACAGTATCCCAAGAAGCTTGGAAGAAAAGTGAAGTGAATCCATCCGGCCCGGATACACTGTCTTTGGAGATCCCGAAAACGACATCTTTGATCTCCAGAGGTGTGGGCCTCTGACAAAGCACCTCATTCGCATCGGGATCCGAAATGGCATGGTTGTGGCTGAGATCGGGTTCCTCAAGATTCTGAAGGTCGGAGGTGAGAAGGTTGCGAAAAAAGGAGACGACAGAATCACGAATTTGGGCCTCAGAAGAGTGGAGCTCATCACCCTCAAAAATCGAGTGAATCCTCAATTTGCATCTCTTCTGCTTCACCCATCCCTGAAAAAACGTGGTGTTTCGATCGCCCTCTGTAACCCATCGAAGCGCAGCCTTCTGTTTCCAGAATTCTTCTTCCATGTTGGCACGAAGAGTGTATTCAGCCGAAACTTTCAAGAATGCCACTCTATTTTCGGGTGAAGGATCGGTGTCGAAAGCCACTTGAAGAGCAGAAAGAGCCTCTTCAGCAGCCTTAACACGCTCAGAGATGTGCCCAAAGACATTCCAGTTCCAGGTTTTGAGGTGTCTCTTCACCCTAGCAAGCTTAAACTGAAGATTCAGCATGCCGGAGAAACCCGTGGGAGAAGCCCAGACCTGAGACACACCCTCGAGGAAGGTGTGATGTCTGACCCACATGTTCTGAAAGCGGAAGGAGGAAGAGGGTTTAGGATTTAGGTTTAAGTGTTTAGATTTTTAGGGTTTAGCGTTTAGAGTTGAGGGTTTAGATTTCAGGGAGGGTTCAGGGTTTAGTGTTATCAAATTTCTTTATTTCATTTGGATTTTCTACACTTGTTACGTTTCTGTTGGGAACCCTGTTTAGTTTAGTTTTGATGATTATTAGAAACCACACTTAGTTATAGGACTTAGTTATAGGTTTGATAGGAACAGACTGATCTCCATGTAAAGATCAAGGTTGGTAGTGCAACCTTGTACCTAGTTAGATCAATCTGTCACCTGCTCGTGTAACCTGCATAGTCCAACCTGCATGCTGAGGCCAACCTGCATGCTGAGCAACCTGCATGCTGAGCAACCTGCATGCTGAGGAACCTGCTTAGGCCAACCTCCTGAGTGCAACCTGCATGTTGTGCAACCTGCATGTTGTGGAACCTGCATGCTGAGGAACCTGCTTAGGCCAACCTTCTGAGGAACCTGCTGAAGCCAATATGCTTAGTCAAGCTGCTGTGAGTCAAGCTGCTATTAGTCAACAGCTTCTCAAGATGAAGATTCTAATACAAAGATCAAGCTTGAAGACCACAGAAAACAAAGACAGCTTGAGGTACAAAAGGTCGACCTTCCCAGTCTGACCTAAGCTGTGCCTTGCCAACCTTGATGGTTCAAGCTGTATAGAAAACCTCAACGGCTAGAAGTCCAGTCAGCAGTACGGTTCTGACACCTCTGCAACTCCAACGGCTCTAATTCAAATTGGAGTCATATAAATACTTCAAGCCATCCCAGAATCGAGAGGTGGGAAAGAAGGGAAATTAGACGGGGAAGAGAGAAAAATAGAGAGAGGAAACCAGAGCTTCAAAGCTAAATCTATCCAGAAATCTTTACGCTTCAAAGCCAAACTCAACACTCGAATCCAAGCCATTTCCCAAGTGTTGAGACCTTCAAGATTTCTGAGTCTGGAACCTCACAGAACACTCTTCACAAGCTTACTACACATTCGTTCAAGTAAAGAAGAATCTGTTAGTTTAGCTGCAAGGTTATATGTATGTTTGTATGAAAGGTTGTAAGGGTCACGACCCATAACTCGTGCTCGGCCTAAGTCTAAAGATTGACGAAGGTTGAGGCTGGTACTCAGCCAGTATAAATAAGAGAGAAGTAAGGAATTTCAGATACGACGGTATCTGACGTGGATGTAGGGACGTTTCCCGAACCACGCTAAATTGACTGTCTCGATCTCTCTCTCTCTATCTTTTATTTACAGTCGACCTTACAATGTTCAACTAACCTTCATTACATTGCACTTCATTGATATAATCAACCTGCACAGAGCAAGAATTTTCTAAGCGATAGCCAACCTGTCCACCAAACTTCCGCACACAGTTCGGTTTAGCAAGCTCACCAGTTTCCTGACTGAGCTGGATAAACCGAGCTGCACTGATAAGCTGAGCTGACAACTCAGTAAGATCGACTTTCATTTGAATTAATAAGAGTACAATGCATGCATCACACATCTATCAATGAATCATTATTAGACATTTCATTTCAACGAATGATATGCAATAGAAATTTGCTAAAGTGCAATATTACTGATATAAGATAAGATGCAATAGAAATTTGCTAAAATGCAACAATATTGATATAAGATGCAACAAAAATTTGTTAAAATACAATATTGATATATGATGCAACATAAATTTGTTAAAATGCAATAATACTGATATAAGATGCAGCATAAATTTGCTAATGCAACCATACCAATATATAATGCAATAGAAATTTGTGAATATGCAAAACTTCTCTACTTTATGCAACAATTTATTGAGATGAATTATGCAACAATTTTATTTATACAGTAAAACTAAATTTATGCAATAAAAATTAAAATGCAATAAAACATTTATGCAACAGTTTATTAGGATGAATTATGCAACAATTTTATTTATGCAAAAAAATAAATTTGTGCAAGAAATATACTTAGATTTTCGTGCTTTTTTTTTCGGTTTTCATCTTCGATTTGCAATGCAGAAGAAAAGAAAATGTTTTCTCTCTTTTGTTCTCTCACGGAAGAAAACCGTAACTTATAAATTGTTGTATAAATTGTTGTTAGTATTTTAAGTAATAAATACCCAATCCCTTTAAAAAAGAAGACGTGAATTGTCATCACTCCTCAATTTGACTTTTCTACCCTTCATTACACGGTTTATGCATTTAAAAATCAATAATTAATTTGGTGGTTATGTATTCAACTTCTAATCATATCCATTGATTGTATCCAAATGGACTGTTTATAATGGTTTTTAGATTTCACACTAGAGGTGGTTTCATTGGAGTGCAACCCTATATATATATATATATATATATATATATATAATAGCAAAATAAAGGTCGATCAACTACGATTTTTTTTTATTATTCTGTTAAATTCTCATAATTTTGCCTATTAATCAATAATTTAATCAATATATATATATACCATATTATAATATATCTCTACATTTATACATATCTCCAACAATAGAAGATCTCATGTCTAATTAAAATTCAACTAAAACAGATTTATCATATTCAATACACGGTGTGTTCCTTTTCTATTTGTAATTTTTAAATGAAAAAAAAAATGAAGGAAACCGATTCCATTTTTTAATTTCCTACGCCAATATATTTAGTTTTATACAATTAATCACTTTAAACAAAAAAAAATCGACTTACATATATTTTAATAGAACTAATAACTTTAAACTAAATAGATAAATTATATAAATAATAATTGAGTCAATTGGCTTAATTAATTAATGTATATATATCTAGCTGTCGTACAACATGATTTATTGTAATTTAATATATATCTTCACTTAATTTCAATTTGAATAGAAGTCTAATAATATAATATATTCATAATATTTTATTTGATGAAAAACTTAATATTATCATAATTGTCGCTACTTTCTCAAAATCCACCTGAAATGAAATTGGTTTATTATATAAAAAAATATTTAATCTCATCAAATAAATGAGATTGGTTTTCATATATAATAGGCAAAACGGATTTCAATTATATGTGTTATTATCATTAATTTTCATAAATATTTTCCTAATGGCTTTGATTTTATAATTCTTTAATTTATTTAATTTTAACTATCCCAAATTGATTATTTATAAAACTCCAAAAAAAATTAACTAATATAATAGATACACTACACTTTTGAAATGAGTTGTTTCAATTAAAATTAAAAAAATCTTCAAAATCTTTATTTGATTTTCAATTTTTTTAATTTTTTTGTTTATGCAAACAACGAGTGACTTTAGAAATATTATATCTCTTGGCCTTTTTTTTTTGTATTTCGATAATCAACGGGAGGCATGACATTTAAATCGAGTATAACTTTCAAAAAAAATTAAGATGCACTTCTTTGCAATCAAATTAAATTACTCGAAAAATGACATATTATTCTTACCTTTTTTTTTATTATGTAAACAACGAGGGACTTTAGAAATATTACCTAGACGAGCTATTCTTGTATATTTGTATTTTTCTACTTTTGTATTCTGATTGGACTTATATATTTCCCAATTGATTTATAGGTATTTTATGCAAGTTAATCATATTATTTTTTAGAGAATGGATAGGATAACTCATGTAAAAAAGAGTTTAAAAAAATAAATAACATGACATACAAAATGAGCAGCTATCCAAGAAATATTACACCTAATTGACCTATTTTCTGATAATTCGAGAAATGTTACACCTCTTTTTCCGATTTTTAAATTACATAGAATAATGAATGACTTGATATTCAAAAAAGAATATAGCTACATGAGAAAATATTATCTCTCCTTTTAACCTGTTTTTATACATCATCCTATTTTTTTTAATAAATGCTCACATTGTTTTCCCTTATAAATTGTTGCAATACTATTATGTAAAAGAAATATTTATATTCTTATATATTTTACTTAAAAACTGTGAAATTTCGACAGGCGCTACACTAGAAAAATAGAAAATTAAACGAGAAAGATTTTCTCTTTAGTCCCTTATTAACCTTTTAAAAATATATAGAATTGAAAATATTTTTTAAATGAATTTTAAAGTACTATCATTTTGAAAAAATAATTAAATATTTTTTTAATTTTTACTAAAAAATTACACCCCGTCGAATTTTGACGGGCACTGTACTAGAAAAATTGAAAATTAAACGAGAAAAATTCTCCCTTTAGTCCCTTATTAACCTTTTAAAAATATAAAATTGAAAATATATATTTTAAATGAATTTTTAAAGTACTATCATTTTGAAACAAATAATTAAATATATATATTTTAATTTTAACCAAAAAATTGGATCCCGTCGAATTTTGACGGGCACTGCACTAGTTTCTTTGTACGAGGACATTATTTCAAATCAACTTGAATTGAAAATTTCCATCTAAAAAATTCGAAACCGAGAACCAAACTGTAATAAATTTATGTTCGCATCTGATTAATCGAAAAGAATCGCAATTATCATTTTTTTCGAAAAATAATTATTTACTTTTAAAATTATAGAATAAAATATTTGAAATTTCAAATATTGTATTTTTATAAAAAAAAATATTTCTAGTTGCAATTATTATTTATATCTATACTATATTATCAAAAGTGATTGGTTTACAAAATTTATTTTTCCTATCTTGCCCTGTATTATTATTATTATTATTATTATTATTATTATTATTATTATTATTATTATTATTATTATTATTATTATTATTATTAAATCTATATCTATATACAATATATAAAAGTAGAATAGTTGATAAAAATTACAAACATGCCATTTTCCCTCCAAAAGTAATCACCAATTATCCAATGGTTTATGAAGATAATTATTTCAAGAATTTGTGAATTGTCCAATGGATTTGATAATAAATGTATTTTAAATTATAAATATTGTTTCATTGGTTGCTAATATATCTATTTTCACTATATTTCTATTAACTTTCTTATTTTGCTATATCTATATGTTATTTGCTTCCTTTTCAATTCTATTTTTAGTGTAAAATTTTGTTGTGACATTACAAAATTTGGATACATTATCACAAATAAAAGTAATTATTAATTGAACTTAGGTGAAATAATACTAAGTTAGATTTAAAGCTATTATTGATAAAATTACTTTAATCACTAATCATGACTTATTGCGTAGTTTTTTAATGTATTTTTTTTTCAAATGCATCTATTAAATAAAGGAACATAGTAATAAATTATTTAAATAATTATTATAAATTTAAATAAAATACCAAAAAAATTAATTTAAATATCTTAATTTCAATAGTAGTTTCACTATAATAGCCTATAAAGACCTTATGTTTCTATCACATAAATATTTAAAATTGCATGTACTTATATTCTATTAAAATTATTTTAGGTTTCCAAAATTACGAGATTTAATCTTTTAGTGAAGATAACAACAACGTAATGTTAATTGTATTACGTTGTTTATAATGATGTAAGAGACAAATATATAGTTTCAAACTTTTTGTTTATTTCATCGCTCTCTTATACTCCATAAATCCATGATCTTTAGACCGAAAAAAATTTCGCATTAATTTTAATATTTTGTAATTATGGGTTTTAAAGTAGATTTTAAATATAATTTTTTTATAGTATATAAACGAGTATAGTAGTCCTCTTTAAGAAAATTATACTACAAAAATCCATTTTACTACGAAGTTCAAAAGTCAACTAAAAA
>CM038118.1:15137600-15169098 GCA_001642375.2 Mentha longifolia
GTGTGTGTGAGATTTTTTTTTTAAAAATTGGAAGGAAAACGACGGCCGAATTGAAGAAGAGAATTGCACTAATCGTTTTTCCTTTTCTTTAATTTTGTTTTTTTTTCCTTTTATTTAATTTTGTGTGGACCCATCATTAAGGGTATTATAGTCTTTTTATTTGATTTTAGTTATAAAGATACCAAACTATATACTTGGTTAGAAAAGAAACCCACTTATCCATTTTGGTTATTTATGACCATTGTCATATATATATATATATATAGAGGGGAGATCGCGTACAAAAAACTAATTCCGTGAGAAGTAAGAAGCAATCTTATACGTCCATATCCATTCATCTACGGTTATTAATTAATGCATATTTCTTAATTAATTGCACACGTTTTTGTTGGGATAGGGATAAATTAGTAATATTATTTTAATGGTAACCGACATCCCCTCATATCTTGGGATTGTTTACGTTTTTATATTGTTATATTTTTTTCTAATTTAATGGTAACCGCCATCTCCTCTAAATTCATTCATCTTTTCTTGTATCACTCTTCCAATATCCTCACACTGCTCATAATCAGAAAATTAAAGCTATTAATGGAGCATCCATCTTTTCATATTCCGGCGGATATCACTAAATTGCTGGGGTTCTAACTAAGGCAAACCCCATGGAGAAAGAAGAGGATGAAAAGTGAATGAAGAGTAAAGCAGTAGACATGGTTTCTTCGCCATTGATTTTGATATCAGTATTGAGATTTGAGAGTTATGAATGGGGGAGATGATTTGATGGAGAGATTTTTCCTTAGTTGGATTTATGTATCATCACAATCGATTTTTTTATTTTTATTTTTATTTTTATTTTAAGTTTTGATATAATGATGTTGATTTTTTTTTCCAGATTTCACTGATTTTTGTATTCATTTTGATAATTTAATTAGTTGAGACAATTTATATTTTCCTTCTTTGTTTGGAGCTTTATGCATTACGTCAATAGTATAAATGCATTACAAAAGGCAGTTTGTGCATTAATGAGTGCGTATCTTCATGAGCAACAGTAGACATTAAAACTAAGATTATTGAATTTTTGTGCATTATTTAATTCAATGAATGTTGTTAAAAAAAATCAATGGCCTTATATGAAAGGTGCATGGTATAATTTTTCTTGCTCACACACTACATTAGAAATCAACATTGATGTATAAGGTTAATTTATATAAAGAGTGCATTATAAATTACTACTGCATGAATGCATGAAGATGAACAAATCGGTGCATTATAATGCTTACGTTGTCACTAGTTTCCTCACGGACGTAAGATAAAATAGACTTATAAAGTACAATGCCATAATAAGACAAAGTCAATGCATTATAATGTGCATGAGTGCATTATTAGTATACGAATTCAAATGCAAAAAATAAGAAATTATTTTTATTACATTTTTCTGACATTTTTTATGCATTCTGTAGTTCCTTTAAAAATGCATTAATAGTACAATAGTTTTAATGCATTATATATTCACATGAAATGCATTATGATACTGCTTGAAATGCATAAAATTATGGTAATTATTTTTCTTCCGATTTTTAGATCGAATTTGGCATGATTTTACGTGTATAATGTTTTAAAATTTGGAAGATTTCATTTTTGATTTGAATGGTTTCATCCAAATCCATGATTACCGCCACTACCAAAATAAGATATGTTTATTTTACCTTTTAGCCCTTTTCGTATTAAACCCCCTTCAATTCGTTTATTTATAAAATTAAATATATTTATCTACATTAAATCTGGGTGGTTAGATTAGCAATAATCAAGGGTCCAATATCCTTCTTATTTCTTACATAAGATGACCTTTGTATGAGATCTCACCCCTACATAGATATATATATATATATACATCCTAGTCTCTTCCCATACCACTACTTTTCAGTTCCCTCTCCAAAATTGTGATGCTTAGTTTAGAGTTTGATTCCAGCATCAAATTGCAAGAAATTTGTACATGATGTGCACATAATTAATTAAAAAATATAAAAAAATTATTTAGATTTTAGTTAATTAATTTTTAGTAGACACAATTAGAAAGAACACATAACTAATACTTCTTCCATCCCGTCGAAATAGCCTGATTTCTTGAATATATGTAAGGTATAAAATAAAAAATAAGATTATTTCGGTGGGTCAGAGGGAATATTATAATATTATATTGCTACAAAGATTATTAGTAGAATACTATAACTTTGAATTGTACCTAACACTGTTTCGATTTTGAGGATACAAAACCCATTTTGAGGTGGTCCATTGGCCAATAAGTTTTGAAACTTCTCATGAAGGTCATCGAACTTCTCGGTCGTTACAACTCAAACTCCTTTTATTCAAGAGTTGTTGCAAGCCGATTGTTCTCCTTGCGGTACTGAATCAAATTTTTTTGCATTGATTCGTGGTTCTCGAGTAACTTTAGATGGTCCTCGAGAAGTTCACTTCCAATGCGCGAGGAATCTTCTTCATCACAATGTTCGTGTGGAGTGTTGGTAAGTAGAAGAGCGAGTTGAGTAAGTGTTACGTCTTCCGCTTCATCATCACTCATGGCCTTGTAGCCCATGTCGACGCCTTACTCTGCTTAACCTATTAACATCGAAAATAGGGAAAATTTTGAAATGATTCTCATTTTATGTCTAATTTATTGTGAAGTGTCTTAAATTGAAAATATATAATTTTGTTACAAAATTTGACAATTATAGCTATAGATACATACTACAGTAAAATAATTTCAAAAATTTATTGACTAACGGGCCACTTCATAATCGATTTTGTGTATAATATATTGTCAAGTGTTTTAACTTAAAACTATACTTTTTGTTACAAAAATTTGACAATTATAGCTATCGTTACATACTAAAAGAATTTCAAAAAAAATATTAGTCAACAGGCCACCTCAAAATCAAATTTGTGTCTAATAATTAAAAATATCATGGGTATCGATACATACTAAGAGCATTTGAAAAACTTTTTGGCCAGCGGGCAACCTCAAAATCAAAATAGTGTTAGGGCAAAAAAAAATTCAAAAACTTATTATGCAACGGGCCACCTCAAAATCGAATAGTGTCAGAGCTAAAAAAATAAAAAACTTCTTGGCCAACGGGTCACCTCAATACCGAAATAATATTAAGGCCAAAATATTTTTTACTAAAAAACAGTTTAGCCTAATTAACCCGAACTGAAAAATAGCCTCAACCCGATAAAGATGACCTGAAATTGTTGAAACAATGCTTATTTTGTGTCTAATATATTTAGGGATGTCAATTGGGCTAACCCGCTAAGTTTCGGGTCAATCCTATCAGGTTTCGGGTTATGTGGTCCGGGTCGAATCGAGCAACATTTTTTTCGGGTTAGAAATTTTCAACCTTAACCCTAAATCTTTGGGGTTTAGGCTAGCCCATCGAATAAAAAATTGACGAAAATAGAAAAAGTGTTTAATTTTTTTTAAATGGTAATTTTGTAAGAAATAAAATAAGTCATGTTATATCATCTAAGGAACTTTGCCTTATATTATTTGACTCCTACTCACATAATATGTAATAAGTAACTATTTGAGATGTGAAAATGTGAAAAAAAAAAAATCATTTCATGAGCGTAATAATTGTAATTTTTAATATGTGTATAACTTAGCATATAAAATTTTAGTGAAAATGGTATGAAATAGTCATTCTCACTTAGCCAACAAAAAGCGCAGCCCATAAGAGAGTTTACAAAAAATATACCCATTTTTTGTTATTTTGGACGAAAATACCCTTACTTATTTCAACTTTCCTTCAGCTTTTCCCCTAGTTTGAGCTCCCGCTTTCATTACATTTATTGTCTCCTTCTCCACTTTCTTTGCTTATTGGTGACGAGAAACGACGAGAAACTCTGAGCTCGACATTGGCTTAGGATTCCGGCAGCCTATCAACGATTTCGGGGCCTTGACTATTTCTGTTAATATCATTCTTCCCATCAGCAGATTTTTTTGTGCGTCGCTCTGCTGTGCAATTTAGGGTAGGAAATTTTCAGGCGGCAGGTCATCGATTCCATCAGCGGAGGTTCCTCGAATCTGTTTGAAAGGCGGCGTTCTAGATGGCGGCGGTTGAACCGAAGGTATTTTCTTGATTCAATAGTTTTCTGTTGTGAATGAATTATCTAATTTCATTTAATTATTAGGTAGCTTTGTTCAGTTGAATTTGAGTCTGGAATGTGAGTTTATTTTTGTTAAATTGGCGTTTTGTATAGCTATTTTAAGATGGGTAAGCTAAGGTTGTGTTTGATTCGAGTCTGAGTTGAAATATAAATTGTAGCTGTTGGAACAACTGGGTGTAATAGTTCCAGTTGTTCCATGCAATGCATGGATGGAACAGTACCCAGTAGTTCCAACTGTTCCATGCATGAATTGCATGGAACAACTGGAACTATTACACCCAGTTGTTCCAATTGTTCCAACTACCCATGTGCTGGAACTTTGCCTTATTTAATGTATTTAATGCGTTGCATGGAACAACTGGAACTATTACACCCAGTTGTTTCAATTGTTCCAACTACCCATGTACTGGAACTTTGCCTTATTTAATGTATTTAACGTGTTGCATGCAGATTCGGCCTAAAAACATATTGCTTGCCCATGGAGGGGAATGGTCTGAAAAAGATAACACTTACATTGGCTTTGAAAGGGAGTTGATGCCTATACCACCTGTTGGCCCCATAGGATACACAGATTTGTTAAGTAGGATTCAGGCACGCATGATGAAGCCGAAAAGTAAGTACTTGTATCAAGTAGTTGCATTGGTGAAGTCCGCGATGGGTGATACCGTTAGAATGAAGATTCTAGATGATTTTGATCTAACGTATGTTCTGGATGAGTTGGAAGCACCTGTATTATACATTTCTACAACCCCGATAAATGAAGAATTATTAGAGGCTGTGAATGACCATGCAGGAAGGCTGAATAATGACATAAATCTGGTGACTAATGCTTCTGGGGCTAGGAAAACAAAATTGGGTCGGGATTTGGATAGGAATTTGGATACGACTTTGAATAGGGATTCAGATACGAATTTGAATATGGATTTGGAGAGAGAGAGAGAGCGGAATATTGACATGGGTGTCGATTGGAATGAAGATTGGGGTTTACATGATACGGATTTGGATGGGGTCGGTGATCATGATCCCTTCGCGACATCTGGAGACCGTGCAGATAATGATGATGTAGAGAGCCTTGAAAATATACCCATTGGCACCCTTCGGCGTAATGTGACCTCAGTGGGTAGTAGGAATGATGTATTCGAGGGAGATCACGAGTATGTTGGGCAGTGGATCATCCCCGGTGCATCGTTTCATATGAAACAGCCTAAGACAAGAGACAATTTAGGTAATGAAGGCATCGGCGACGATACACTTTGTAAAGGTGCTATATTTGAAGCAAGAAGAAATTGGTCACTGTGTTAGGGTTATATCATCTTGCTAATCACGTATCATTTGATACGCCGCGTTCCTGTAAGAAACGATATGGTGCTTATTGCAAAAATAAGAAAGAGAATTGTTCTTTCGTTTGTACAGCACTAGCATTGGGTTCCGCATGGGAAATACAAGAATAGGCACCGCACACGTGTAAAAAAGATTTGAGATTTCATTCCGAACCAACCATATGCGCTAAAGTTTTAGGTGCATATTTTGTTCCAAATTTGATGACAAAAGGTGTTGTTTTAAGGCCGAGTGATATCCAAGCGATGGTGAAACGGAAATTTGGGGCTCAAATAGAATATCAAACTGCTTTGAATGCCAGAAATCATGCACTTACAATGGTGTACGGCGAGTCACACGAGTCATTCCAAATGCTTCCGAAGTACCTGTGGATGATAGAGCACACAAATCCAGGATCTGTTACTGAATTGAAAGTCGATGAGGCTGACGGGAGTTTCAAGTACTGTTTCATGGCTCTCGGTGCATGTGTTAGGGGATTCAATGCGTGTCGTCCTGTCATTGTAGTTGACGGTACACACCTGAAAGGGAAATACAAAGGCGTACTGTTGGTGGCTGTTACAAAGGATGTAAACGAGCAGGTCTTTCCATTAGCATTCGGGTTGGGGGACAAAGAGACTGACGAGTCATGGACTTGGTTCTTTCAACAGCTCCGACGTGCCTTCGGCTGTCCGGATAAGATGATGATCGTTTCAGACCAACACGCTAGCATCAAGAATGCAATGGATGTTGTCTACCCCGGCGTAGCCCATGGGCTTTGTGTTTACCACCTGCAAAAAAACATCAAGTTTTGGGGAGATCATGCCATTGCGCTCTTCCAATCAGCTGTACACGCCTACCGAGAACGTGACTACAACATTGCAATGACAAATCTTAAATCTCATGCTCCAGCTGCATATAACAAGGTACTGTGTGTTGATCCGAGACAATGGGCTCGTTCTAAATCTCCTGTGCCCCGTTACCTATTTTCAACATCTAATGCTGCTGAGTGCTTCAATGGTTGTCTTCGATGGGCTAGAACTTTGCCAGTTTGTACTCTCTTCGAGTGTATCCGCTCTCTCATCGGGCAGTGGTTTGTAGAACGGCGTGCTCTAGCTACCAGTCGAACTCACGAGTTAACTGATTTTGGACAATTGAAATTGGGCAGGGCAGCTGAGTTGGGTTCGACTATGAGCGTTGAAGCAATTTCTCCAACAAAGTTCAACGTATCAGCAGCGATGAAGCATCACGTAGTGGATCTTGACAAGAAGCAATGCACTTGTCTTATATTCGATATCGACTTCATCCCTTGCTCTCATGCTTCAGCAGCCTTACGGTAACCATGTCATGTTTGAAATGTGGTCACTGTTTTTCATGCAAGTCTTTCTCGGTTTAGGGCTATAATTTAGGATCCAGTTGGATCTATTTGCTCCAATATAGTTCCAACTAATCCAATTGTTCCAGCACTAACATCTTAAGTGGTTTCTCTGTTGCAGTCACACGAAGCAGTCGCCAATCCCATACGTATCTCGTTATTACTCCACTGACGCACTCCGTGAAAACTATGTGGGTGAGGTGATGCCAATTCCGATGCCCGAAGATTGGAACCTACCCGCTGCGGTTGAATCGTGGGTCGTTGGAGCTCCAAAAAATCCTAAATAGGCCGGTCGACCGCGTGTCACCAGGATAAGGCCCGTGTCCGAATCATCATCTCGAAGCAGAGGCACCCCTCGATGTACTCGTTGTTCGCAGTTCGGACATTATCAGAGTACTTGTGTTGTTCCAATATCCATTCCGTCTGCCGGAGAGGTTTCTTCATCGGGTACGAAACGCCGCAGGCCGAAGACATGCGGCATTTGTCATGCTACTGGCCATACCCGATTGACATGCATTCATAGGGTTCCGCCGCCATAGAGGAACCAATCAAGCGTTATCGGCTTGTAATCTAATTTGAGTGTATCGGAACTATTTATTACTTTAGATCCAACTGTACCAATTGTATTGGTAATTAACATTTCATATTTCAATTAATTAGATTGTTTTCAATGTGCTTTAACCGTCATTAATTGGAAGGCTTCAAGAATAATACTCATAATATGCTTTGTCAAATCAAGTATCTTCTCTCAGAAAAAAGGATTTTGTTTTTATTTTTTTGGTTGAAGATTCCCTTGACCAAGCATGCTTGCTTTGAGAAGAATGGCAGCCTTTGAATGGTCAAAAGATTCCCTCAAATAATGCATACGCATCCTCTCCAATATTTCTAAGTGCTATAAGTCCCTCTTAGTGGTTGCCTTTTTTCCATGTATTTCTTAGCTATATTTCGCTCACTTTTCAAATGGATTTCTCCAACCTCCCATCTCAAAGACAATACTTCTACAATATCCCATGGAACAAGACTCTTGATAGACAGTTCATTGCGTGTCTTATCTCACTAATGGAGAAATACCCCGACCTCAAATATGATCATGCGCCGGCAGATGCCTTATTGGCGGCGAAAGTCATTCTCTTGAACAACAATCCCAGTTTAAGCCTCGATTGGGAGGATCTCTACTGCCATTTCGGTCTCCTACAAGACCGCTATCAAACCTTCAAGTGGGTTCTTGCATATGAAGGGTCCGACTGGGATAGAGAGATTAATCGTGTATTCACTAGCGATGATAAATGGAATGCGATGTTCATGGTAAATACTCAATAATTTGTTAACCTCCATTTACCTATTCATTTATTTATACGTTAATTTGTTTGCAGGAGAAACCAATGGCTAAAGCATACTACAGCCAAGGCGAGCCACTTTATGACGACATGATGATCCTTTTCGCACTCGACGACGTCAAGAATGAAGAACTTTCGCATAAAGTGATTAACTTGGACGAAAGTGAAGCTTCGGATGATGTGTCCGTTGAAGTAACATCTCCACCCTTGAACTCCCGATGCCGTAGAATTTTCGAGGGCCCATCGAACCCACCTTCATTCCCCGCAATGAACTTCGGCCCAAGAAAGCCACGCTATATCGAAAGCCAAAAAAAGTTGAACAGCCAAGGTCAAAGCTCCACCGCATCTACATCGCCACTGATGTGGTGGAAACCGTGACGGGAACACTCTTGGGGGATGCTTCAGCCGTTGGTTATTAGTTATCACTTGGGTCACTTGGTTGTATTAGTTATCATTTCGCTCACTTGGTTATTAGTTATGACTTGGTTGTATTAGGTATCACTTGGTTCACTAGCAAGTCCATCTCTTTAGTCTTAAGTGTTTTATTGCCTACTTGGATCACTTGGATCTATTAGTAGAAGTAGATCCAAATGTCCCAGCATCGCACTTGGATCACTTGGATCTATTAGTAGAAACAGATCTAGTTGTACCATTCCGCACTTGGATCACTTGGTTCTATTAGAAGAAATAGATCCAAATGTCCCAACATCGCACTTGGATCACTTGGATCTATTAGCAGAAATAGATCTAATTGTTCCATTCCGCACTTGGATCCCTTGGTTCTATTAGAAGAGATAGATCCAAATGTCCCAGCATCGCACTTGGATCACTTGGATCTATTAGCAGAAATAGATTTAATTGTTCCATTCCGCACTTGGATCCCTTGGTTCTATTAGAAGAGATAGATCCAAATGTCCCAGCATCGCACTTGGATCACTTGGATCTATTAGCATAAATAGATCTAATTGTTCCATTCCGCACTTGGATCCCTTGGTTCTATTAGAAGAGATAGATCCAAATGTCCCAGCAGCGCACTTGGATCACTTGGATCTATTAGCAGAAATAGATCTAATTGTTCCATTCCGCACTTGGATCCCTTGGTTCTATTAGAAGAGATAGATCCAAATGTCCCAGCATCGCACTCGGAACTCTTGGATCTATTAGAATAAATTGATCCAAGTGTTCCAGCAGCCCACACAAAAGATATTGACTGAATCTTAATTATCAGGCGAAATATATCAAAGAGAAGACATAATATTATGAATGCTTCTGAGAGACCCTACTAATCGAACCCTAACAAGCATGATTATTTACGATTTCCCATCCCACCTACACATGCACAAATGGAGACTACAACAAAATATGCAGTTTTTCTGCAAGCCACCCCCTGGCTAAAACACAACATGCTTCAGAAAATAGAATAAAAACTGTTTGTTTCTTTCACTAAACACCGACCCATTACGCTCTGAATTAAGCCCTTTGATCAAACGATAGGACACACTGTGCTCCCGTCCGTACTGAATTTGAAGATTGACTCTGCAATGTGATTGCGATAATTTTGAATATCATCCATGGTCATCTTCTTCTCAGCCACCCCCTTAAGTCGATTTTCGGCGTATAATAACGCTAGTGGCCCGCAACTTGCGCTGTCACTTTGTTTGATCTTGTTGACTTTAGGAATATGATGCTCCCATTGCGAGTAGATGGGCACGACTTCTTCAAGCCTTCTCTCGTAAAAGTTCATATACTTCAACACTTGTGGGACAATACGCGCTACCGGCTCGAATGCGACTGATCTAATTTGAAGGTGGTGGGCTTCGAATTTGTGCTGGTTCGAGTCCCAAATCTCCAACGTGCACTGCGTCAGGTCTAGAATACACGTAGCCCAATGCTTGTTGAAGCAACACACCATGATAACCTATTCGAACAATATTTCAATGAATGTTAGAACACGTGGAACAGTGTTGGAAAGTAGTTCCAATAGTACCAACTTCAGTGCAAAATATTTACCTTATTTGCATCTTCCCAACTTTCCAGGGCCCCCCACTTGGGCAACCGTCCATCCACAAACTTCGATAGCCTCTTAAGGTCTGCCTCCTTCACTTCTTCCTCCTCATCAAACCTGACGGATCCCGTGCGATCTTTCTCGATGTCAGTCCAAACCTCCAATATAGCTTGCTGAAAGTCGACAGCAGCTTGTGCATAAATAGAAGAATCTCATGTGAACTTAAGTAAAGTGAACATGAAATTAGTAAAATTTACATAGAAAGTGGATCCCGTGATCCGTATCCCCTTCTTCACTTTATCAATTCCGGCTAGGCTCGGGTCCGTGGCTAGGATAGACAAGTATGGATCCACATGCTCATTCTCCAATTGATATCCTAGGTTCTTGATATCAAGGAAATACTCTTTGCCCACTGGATACGGCAAGCCCACATTTCTCCTGAAATTGAAATGACTAAAGAATTACTGAACAGAACAATGGAACAACATCTACACATCGGAACTACATGTACACATCATGAAATATGGTTCACTTACTCCTCTCCACCAGTCCCCCTTAAGAAGCGTTGGAAGTCTGTGCCCCTCACATCGTTTGGTAAGAAGGGGCTCCTTAATGATGCTGCAAGTTTTCTTTTTCTCCCTGCTCCTGCTCGACTGTAAGTCACTACCGGCCCTTTGTCTTTTCTCTACCTTGCCTCCTCTTCCAATTGTGTTTGAAGTGTTCTCACTGATTCTTGTGATGTCGGCTCGGGTCGGGTTACGATAGCAAGGGGAGTTGAGCATGGTTGCTCATCATTCAGAAGCTCGTCATTAAAAACTTCCTTCTGAAATGACCGTATCTCAGCCAGCTCCTTTTCCATTTGGGAAGAGCTGAGGTGCTCTTGAATCGTTTGGCCGGCATCCTATAAAGTTTTAAAGATCAGAGTCATCCAACGGATGAAAAATCTATTAGTTGGAAAACATGGAACAATTGGAACAACTGGAACAATCGGAACAGTTTGAAGAGCTGTTCCAACTGTTCCGCACACTTAAAAAATTGCTCGGAAAAAAAATAAAGTATTTATACCAATCCAGCAGTTTCACCGTCTCCTTCAGCCTTCTTTTCTCCCTCCCCATCCTCGGCATCTCCTTCAGCCTCCTGTTGTCCCACCCCTTCATCAGCATGGGGTGTACCATGGCCCTCTCCTTCAGCCTCCTCATCGGCTACATAAGTGCCATCATCGAACCCACCTTCATTTTCCTCCCAAATTACCTCATCTTCTTCCTCAGCTTGGTTTTCTCCAACCTCGTGATGGTCATTTTCTTCTTCAATGTTCTCTTCTCCTTCACCTTCATTCTCATTCTGCGTTCTGGTCGACATGCGTGGTGCTCTACAAACATCATTGTGGTAGTTTTGGTCACGGTCGGGAAAAAGGATCGCCGTCATCTTGCTCACAACAAGATCAGCTACTTTCTCTGCAAAAACACTGCTGCCCTCGAGCTCCTCCCTTGCTTTTTTTACGGCCTTACTGGCAATCTGGGCAACCAGTTTCCTCTTCCTGCTAAGTGTCAGAGTGTATGGGGCTTCGTCTTCTTCGGCAACACCGGTGCCTGTGCATTGACCTCGCCTTTCACCAACTGCACTCGACTCCGGAGGCATATCGGCCCTCCGCATCGGTGGTATTTGTGGAAGTGCTCTTCCTGCTGCTGCTCTTCTCCTTGCCGTCGAGGCTCTCTCCAATTGAGAAGTGTAGATCAGAGAGAATGGCGTCCCTTCAGCCTCTACGGACGTCACATAACTGCACTGTACCTCCTTGTCATCAGGCTCCAACCGCGAAACAATCTTCAACATAAATTTTGAATGCATCAGTAAAGATTATTTACACGAAAAGGGAAACAACCAAAAAAACAAATAAGTTATAACATAGCCTGGAAGAGTTGTAATTGTATACCAAAAAAGATCCAAATGTTCCAGACATTCAGACAGATAAATGATCAACTAATATATTTATTTTCCTGGAACAGTTGTAACCATATACCAAAATAGATCCAACTGTTCCAAGTGTTAGCATGAACAGTAACAGTTGGATCTATATACAAAAATAGATCCAATCATATACCAAAATAGCCTGGAACAGTTGGATCTATATAAAAAAATAGGTCCAAATGTTCCAAGCAAAGAACACGCTAATAGGTGAGGGTTCTCACATGTGTGATCTCGATATCCAGATAAGTTAAGCCTCTATTGTAGGTATAGCATAGGCCACGGGGACGACAATTCCTTCTCACCCTTGCACCAAAACTTTTTCCCAAATCTGGGAAGGCCTCATATATCCAGCCCTAATTCACAGAAAAATACAAACATTTAAGAATCCATTTATGTAACTAAAAAGGTATTACAATGAAATGATTAATACAAGCCACATACCAGGAAAGCTAGAGTGTTGCCAGTCAAGTGATAAGACTTGGAAGGAATATGCTTTTTCACAGATCAAATTAAATTCACCAAAAGCTGGTAAGAAATGCTGCCCCAAGGGAACTTAGCCCATCATTTCTTGTCCTCGACCAAGACCCATACCCAGTCAGGTATCTTGGAGGATGCTGCGTCCATTCCCATGATAATGTGTGCCACAATAAGAATCTGAGAGAGCTTCACGCAATCCCCAGCATCAAGACCTTCCCAGTTCTCGCCAACCATGTACCAAAACCACAAATTGTTTGGTGAGATAGGGTTGTTTTGGAAACACCGGGTGTAGAGAGAGTTCTCCGGTATCTCGTGCCGTGCAAACGGATCAAAATTGGTGGGCCCAAATCGGAGACCAGTGATGAGCGCAAACTCCATTCGTCCGAATTTAACTACCTCACCATTTACCCTGAAGAATATCGCAGTAGGGTCAGGGTCTGGGGTCCCTATTGCTTCCCAGCTGACTAGATGGTGGATGCACTTCCCAGACTTCGATATTACAGTTGGGTATCTCATAAAATGTTTGAACACACTTTTGCTCATTGCTGCTTCAGCATCTGCTCCGAATTCCTCCAGCCTGCCCTGAATGACAGATATGATATCCTCCTTGCCAGTGAGTAACAATTTGTAATTTTCTTCATCTTGCATGTGCTTTCGGGGTTCATCCCAATTAACCTTCAAAAAATAAGCACCAGATGTTAGTAAAATAGAGTGTACTATACTATAAACATGTCTGATGGAACTATTTCGCTTAATAGATCCTTCTGTTCCAAGTGTGCCAACAGAATGCACATGGACTACTTGGAACAGATAGAACGACTTTCATAAATAGTTCCCATTGTTCCTGACCATCACATGGAACATGTGGAACTGTTTATGAAACAGTTGAAACTGAACCAAAGAATTGAGGTTCCAGCAACCCTAAACCGCCAAAATAAACCAGCGCCATTTGTAATACCACCCAAAAAACCACCAAAAAAGAAGAGAATAAAGAAAAACAAAGGATTTGCATTGTTGCACATGTTCACCACAAAAAGTTGGAATCGAAGCCAGCAATTTAACAAAGAGAGCAACAATGAAGAACCAAAATCTTAAACATATTCCTCCAAATACAACAAAAATTACAGTAGATTAACAAAACTCAGTTGCATGTTGAAATTTTTACAGAAAAAATATAAGAAGAAATCATAAAATCAAGTAATATACCACCAAGAATCTACAATAAGCTTAAAAATCCATAATAACCATACCAACAGTAATATTCGTCAGAAAAATCCACAACATTCATCAAAACTCACAACTTTTAAAGAAATCGAGCATAAAAAACAAGAACCACACAGAAAATACATAAACCCACCAATATTCTTCAAAATCCACCGATTAAAACCGTACCTCGACTTGGTTTTCGGGATTTGAAGTCGACGCAGAGGCCATTGCTGGTAGCGGATGTAAGGGTTGGGCTTCTCGGTGGATCCTTGGCGTCGTCGCGGCGGAACGTCGGCGGCTAGGGCTTCAAAATCCGTGCACAGAATGCCACCGGCTAGGGCTGCAAGTTTCGATCTTCAGAGAATGGGAGTCGGAGAGAGAGAGAGAGCGGTTGAAAGTTTGGAATCGAAATGAGGAAGTTGGAGAGTCTTCTTGCAGTTTTGATTACACGAAAAGGCGTGCCGATTGGGCAAAATTCAACCATTTTCGTATTTGAATTATTGAGGGCAATTTCGTCCGAAAATACAAAAAGTGGGTATAACTTATGCAACTTAAGTTGGTGGGTATAATTTTTGTTGGCTAAGTGTAAATGGGTATTTCAAATAATGGCCCCAAAGTATATTGAATATTCAACAACTAAGTAATGAAAAAAAATTAGGATTATCGAGGTAACCCGCCAACTTGCCGGGCCAGCCCTATCGAGTTGTTGGGCTATTTGGTTTGGCTCATTCGGGTTGAAAAAAATTTTGGGTTAGAAATATTCGACCATAACCCGTCAAAATAGTGGTAGGGTCAAAATATGTTAATTTAAAAACAGTTTAGCCCGATCAACACAAACTGAAAATAGCCTAAGACCGATACGGATGGCCTAAAAATCGTTGAATATATTGCATGGATGTGAGAGATCATGTGGTGTAGTGGTATTAAACATAGCATATTTGTACATATCTTGAATGTATATTTTAAAAAAATATACACTTAATAGCGTCCAATTATTAAATTCACAAACTTGAGATGCCTAGAATAATAATCCACAAACTTGAATAATAATAATCCAATTATTTAATAACGTCCAATTATTAAATAATATCTAGAATAATTAAATTAAATCCAAAAACTTGAGATATGCCATATATTGCGACAAATATTTTGAATAAATTAATTAAATTATGAATTAACACTTAAAAGTTATTTCGAATAAATATTTATTTTTTTTAATTCTCATAATTTTGCCTATTAATCAATAATTTAACCAATATATACCATATATTATAATATACATCTCCATATGTTAATGAAAATTTATACATATCTTATATTTCCATATCATATTATATTTCCATATTATATTAGGATTAAAATAAATAAATTATATGTGATGTAGTGGCATTAGACATAGCCTATTATATGAGAGATCATGAGTTCGAATCCTCCAATCCTCATAATTAAATTTTTAAATTTGAAAAATTATAGTAATATTTAATTAATATTAATATGTATAAATAATAATTAATACATATAAACATGTAGATTTTAGATAAATAGGAATGGAGAGCATAGGTGATGTCATGTAGGCATATGAATTAACGTTGTGCTCCGAATGCGCAACGGAACGGAACGTATAATATATTGATATTGATTTTTAAATTTAACCGTTTCTAAATTAAAAGTAATAATAATACAGTAATAAAATGGCTAGTTTCCAAAATTCTATAAATTAAACTCTTCCCACCCTCATTTCTAGCTCAGTTTTTATTTTCTATTTTCACCATTCTCTTAAAAAAAACAAACTTCCATAGATAAATGGTTCTAAAATTGGTTGCAGAATCCGGTGTAATTCTTCAGATCCGGCTAAACTATATTTTTTGCTTCCAACGTTGGTAGTGCCGACTTGGGGAGATTTTCATCTTCTCCTTCCAATTTTGCTGCAATTTCTCTTGTCGGCTTTACTCATTTTTTTGTTTTTTAATCCTCTGGTGAATTTCAGGTTTGATGCATCTTCTCCGACGAGCCAAGGATGTGTCGGTTCTCCAATGGGGCTCAAGTCTATCAATCTAGCTGGGTCCATAGATAGCGCAGACGAGGTGCCCGTGCCACCTCGACGGAGCTAGAAATTTTACTTAGGGGGGGCGAACTTTTCAAAAATCAAAATTATTAAAAAGTCGATAAATATTTTTGCACAATATAGACCGATTCTCTACATAACATTTAAAACAAAATATAAAGACAAATGACCTTATAATAACTAATACGAAAAATATATTAGTGATGCATCCAAAACATAGTAAAATACAATTTCTATCAACTTTGCAAAAATAAAAGAGAACATATTATTGTCTAGCTTGTACCATAAATAATTTAAAATATAAAATAACTAAATACATATAAAGAAACACTAACTCTATTAATTGTAGATCTTTTAACTTGTACTTCTCAGTTCTTCATATCACCAAAATCATCAATTATTAATTCTACATCAAATTTTTTAACAATTTATTTTTCAAAGTACACAAGTAATGAGGCCACCAAATTTTTGGGCTAGACTGATGAGCCTAAAATAATGTGGTTTAAAATTGCTACTAATATTTATTATATCAATTAGAGTGTATATATGTGTGTATATGTGTATATAATATAATATATGAATTAATATATATCTGTATAGGTAATAAAATTGAAAAAATTGAGGGGGGCGATGGCCACCACCTGCCATCCCCTCCGAAGGTGATAGTGAAGAGCGAGTAATACTCTCCCGTGGAGGCAAAGACTCTCGACGTTGGGTGGCCGAGCATTAGCATTAGCATGGATCCAATCGTCGACAATGCCTAAGTTGGCACGAATTTTTGGGAAAGAATAACTTCCCCGCTACAACTCCGTCCAATCATAAGGAACGAGTGCTCGAAGGCAGCTGAAAGTGTCACTAGACTCACAAAAGCCGTGAAGGAATTCCACGACTACATTTTTACAAAGAGGGACTGGCCAAAGCGAATCCAATGCCAAGGCCATCTACGATAAGGCAAATACCTAGTACAATGACACCACTGACCATTATATCAAGTATAAGGATGCTCAAAACGAGATAATAAAAACACTAAAATTCGCTAAAGCCGCAGGAAGCAATATCCACGACGAGAAGCGCTAGAAGGGTTTGGATAACTCCTCGAATTTGAATCAGGAATCTGTATAAAAAAAAAGAATACTACGAGGTTTCAGATCGGAACTGTCCAATGGGGTAAAAAAAAAAAAAGCAAAAGCTGCATTGAAGAAGAAGGGCAAGGGAAAGATAGCATTCGAGCCCCTCATGAATGCAACAACGACAAGAGCAACTACTTCACCAGTATCCAGCCTTGTACGTTCGATTTGTGGAATGACTATTTCGTCCGAGTCAAATTTCGGCAAGCGGAGAAACACTACGAAATGATGCGGTGGAACAGTTGACACGTTGGAAGAAACTGTCATCTACTCCTTTGAGGTAAAAGACAGAATGTTGTGGAAGCAGATGAATGTTGACGTGGAGATGCTCGAAATGGAATGCATCAGAATGCCTCATCTTGCATGGGCGACTGCATTTGTGATAGTGACCTAATAGGATATGGCCTAGCTACTAGGCTCAAGCATCGAGCCCATTATAATTGGACTCGAACGGTTCAGCTCGGCCCAGCAAGCTCGGCCCCTTTAAAGACACTGCTCAGCTCGGCCCAACTCAGATCAGCCCACCTCGGCCCAACACTCCAACAAGGCCACTCCGATTCCTACACCAACTACAACTCTAATCCTAAAGGAGATCTAGAAGCTCGGTGTTTATCCACAAAAGGAGGAGATCATGCTCAAGAGTCCAAGTTGGAGAAGAATTATTATCCTAGTAGAACTCTATGTAAAAATATCTATAAATAGGGGTTTAGAATAGATGAAGGGGGAGAATAATCTCTTGTAAGCCTCACGCATAAAGCTAATAAAGTGTACATACTTTCCGCCCCGTGGACGTAGATATCTCGATCGAACCACGTAAATCCCTTGTGTCATTTACTTTCATGTTCTTTAATTCTCTATTTTCGTACCTAAATCACCCTTGAAAAGCAAGATCGATCATTGGCGCCGTCTGTGGGAAACTAAAATCTTGTGAATACCGATCAACGCTTTCAAGTTCAGTCACGATGGCAGGAAAATTAATAAAATCGACACGATCCAACGCCGCTGCTGCTGCTGCAGCGGCCAAACGGGAAAAAGAGGCCCAGCAAGCTGGACAAGGTGCTAACAATCCCCTTCGGCGGGATGCGGAAGAGGTCGAAGCCAGCCATGTGCCGGAGACCGACTGCCCCCAACGATCCGGAAAAGAGCCGATGCGAAGCCTGACCCCCGAAGGGGATGTCACGAACATACCGGTTGACGGGTTCGGCAACCCGAGTCGCCGAAGCTCAGAAGGCCGCGATAGCAGCAAGGAGGACGAGCTCCCCAACCACCAGCGGCAGCTCAGCGATGTAGTAAAGGCGTTCATGGCCGAGAACCAGCAAAACCTCCTGAAGTTCGTCGAACAACGACTCGAACACAACTGAGGAGGAGAACGTGAAGCGGCCGTACAACCTCACCACCAAGAAGGGTCCCAAAGCATTCAAATCTTACACGCACGGGCCCCTATAAGGCGGTTCGAGGACGGTCACCGAGGTGAATACAATCGGCACTCACCTCGACTTAACATCCCGTCACCTCGACGGGAGAGCCCTCCCCTTTACGCCAACCCACCTCAGCGCAATAATGACAACTACCAAGGTGGCACGTACGGTGTTTATGGGAGGCTGTCTACTCCCTTCACCAACCGCATATTGTACACGCCGCTCCTGCCTACCTACAAAGTGCCACCAGTAAGGCCATACGACGGGTTATGCGACCCGCAAAATTTCCTCTTGCAGTTTCAGTATAACATGTTGAATCAGGGGCTAAGTGACGATATCTATTTGTGTAAAGTGTTCCCCGAATTGCTGGTTGACAATGCCCGAGCATGGTTCTACAGCCTTCCGCCTAGGAGTGTTAACTCCTACGCCGAACTGATGGAGGCCTTCGATAGGAGGTTCTTCCAAAAGGCAGAACCAAAGACTACCACGGCATAACTACTTTCACTTCGCCAAGGGCGGGGGAATCGATCAGCGATTTCATGACTAGGTTCAACAAAGAGAGCCTGAAAGTCGATCGGCTGACCGATGAAGTCCTCATCTTAGCGTTCCAGAACGCAATTCAGTCCGGTGCCATTTACAGGGAGATCGTCAGGGAGGATCCTCGAACATCGAGGGAACTATAGGCCATAGCAGACAGGTTTGCACGGGCAGATGAAGCCGATCGGAAGAAACGGGAAGCCGACAAAGCTGAATCTTCCGACCGAAAGAAGAGAGAGGAGCGCAACGACCAAGGGAGTAGTCGCCGAAGCGCCCTCGACAGATTACAGCGGGTACCTATAGAGTCCCGGCTCGGACCTCGGCCGAACCAAGAGAAAAACCAGTTCACACAGCTGACGACGCCGAGGACAGAGATTTACGAGCTTCACCAGAATTTGTTCGAGAAGCCTCAACCGATGTCACGAGGAGGATCGAAGCGCCGATCCAAAGATAAATATTACAAGTTCCATGAGGACTACGGCCATGACACAGAGGATTGCAGAAATCTCGCTTCGGAAATCGATTACTTGGTGCGCGACGATACTTTGGGGAGATACCAAAGTCGCAACCAGAATGAAGGCCGACCCCAGAACAACAAAAACGAAGATAAAATAGAGGGGGGAATAACTCCGGCCCCTAGGCCGACAAGAAGCCGAAGCGAGAAGACGACGAAGATGAAGACCAACCTCAGTATGATGGAGTCGTACAAGCTATTACTGGGCTCCCACAGGGAGCTACGAAGTTGTCATTAAAGTCCGAAGCTCGAAGTCCACAACAGGACGAACCTTCCAAAAAAGGTTCAAAAAGGACGAGGTAATTACTTTCTCGAACCAAGACCCAGTGCCACCTACCATGCCCCACTAAGATGCGATTGTGATTGAAGCCGGGGTGGCTAATAAGCTCGTACGACGAGTTTTCATTGATACCGGAGCCTCGGTCAGTGTCCTCTTCAAGAATTACTTCGACCAGCTAGGAGTGGAGAAGGCGCAACTCACACCAGCACCAGTCCCGCTAAAGAGCTTCGTCTAACAGGAGACGCAAATGGAGGGGGTTGTACAACTGCCCGTAACAGTGGGGATTCACCTGTTATCAACCACTAAGGTCATTAAGCTCTTCGTCATTAAAGCGGATTCTCCATACAATGTTATACTCGGAAGGGATTGGCTGGTGGCGGTTAAGGCGATCTGCTCGCCATACCACTTAACGATCAAAATCCCATCAAAAAATGGGGTGATCGTAGTTCGAGGTGACCAAAAGCGAGCAAAGGAGTGCATGCAGATCGCACTACGAGGTGCCGGGGCACCTCAACACTCCCAAGCATAGCAATTACAGCTGCCCGAAGAGTTGGAGCAGAAACAAGAATCTGCATCAGACGAGCCGGTGGAAAATATAGTACTCTACGAAGATGACCCATCCAAGGTCGTCAAAGTAGGCTTCACGGGAGGAGCCGAACTCCACAGGCAGATCATCCAAGTTCTTCGAGAATACAGAGATGTCTTTGCCTGGACACCCCTCGACATGACCGGAGTAGCACCTAGCATCATTACTCATCGACTGAATATCGACCCCGGAGTAAAGCCAGTAAAGTAAAAACAACGAGTCTTCGCTGCAGAACGAAGTCAAGTCATTTATGACGAGGTACAACAGCTTCGGAAAACTAATATTTTGCTCGAGGTCAAATATCTGACATGGATAGCTAACCCGGTCATGGTCAAAAAACAACAAGGAGGTTGGCGGATGTGCATTGACTATACCGACCTCAACAAACACTGCCCAAAGGACTGCTACCCCTTGCCCAACATTGACAAGAAAGTAGAAGCCCTGGTTGGTCACAAGGTCTTCAGCTTTCTAGATCTATACAAAGGGTATCACCAAGTCCTAATGAGTGATGAAGATGCTCCGAAGACAGCTTTCATCACGGACTTCGGCGTCTTTGCCTACAAGAAGATGCCATTTGGGCTTAAAAACGCGGGAGCAACCTATCAAAGAATGGTCGACAAGATATTCCAACAACACATTGGAAAGATTGTTGAAGTTTACGTTGATGCCATCATCGTCAAAAGTAGAGAACCAGCGACCTGCGTTGACGACCTCAAGATCGTCTTCGGCCTACTTCGGAAAGTGAACCTGAAGCTAAATCCCGAGAAATGTACCTTTTGTTGGAACTGCTGCTTGAAAGCATTCCTTTTTCCCATATGATCTTCGAATTGGATGTGATAATTTAAATGCAACTAAATCATATAATCGAGTTTAGAATGTTATACCTCAGATCTGTGCCGACAGAGTAATCTACAGGTCTAGATTACTGAGGTGTGATCCCTTTCCTCGAATCTCTTCGACTGTGTGGGCGTCTAGGAACTTTGGAACCAGGAACTCTCCCTATGCTAGTGATAGGCGCCGATTCACAATACTGCAACACTTAGGTTTTGAGAATCTCCTCCTCCTTATTTATAAGGAGAAGTGCCGCCCCCTTCCTTGTCCACTAAGTCACGGGCTTTAATTAATTAAAGCCCGGTTTAGTTAATAATTACTGGAACAAATTCTAATTAAATATAATTAGAATTAATCCTAATTATTATAAGAAAAATAATATATATAATTATTAAATTAATTATCTAATTCCTTAATTAAGAATAAATCTTAATCAATTAGATATTAATTTATTCCATAATTATATAATTAATCAGAGTGCAATTATTGAGATCAGATGGACACTAAAAGAGGAAACTGGCGTCCCTTACACTACAGTAGGCGCCACATTAATGAGCTCAAGCCCATAATGCCTCTTTTCAGTCCAAAACTAATATCCCTCAATAATACCTTGAATTCCTTTCCTGAAGAGCTCTTGGGCCACCCCAGAGATCTATGTACCAGATAGAGTTTAGCCTTACCTAATGAAATAACCATGATCAACCCAGAACATTTATTTCATTAGAGCTGTGATGCATTCCACTAAAGAATCACAACTGAATCACCGCTCTGTCCTAATTTGTAGATTGGGGCTGATACTTTATTTAGAGCTATCCCCGTGTTTAATGACTCCGATATCCATTAATTAATTAGAGCTCCTCTGACTGCTCATAATTAATTAACATCTTATTCTCCTCAAGTAGTACCCGTTCACCCCTTATTATTATACCTGAACTTAATCAGCATGCATGACTTGGTATAATAAACCTTGTGAACTCCCTGAGGGGATATCTCTCAACCTAATACGGACACGGTGTCTCGATATAACTAATTAGACATACTATGTGCCCTCATGTTACCCAAGATGCAAGTCATCAGGGATGCTGCGATAGACCCTTAGCTATACAAGTCAAAGTAACAGTGATCAACACATATATCTCTAATAGCATATCGAGATTAAGATTATATCTCTAAATCCCGAGATCTCTAGTTCTTCACCTATTGCTAGGGTCAGTATCAGAAGAACCTTATCTCACTCGATCCTGTCAATACGTTCCACCGTACCAACATAACTAGCGACTGAGACCCGCCACTACCGTTATGTTGCAGTCTAAACCGATAGTTTTCCCAAGCTATCTCGACTGTGACACTGTTTATATCTCATAATTATTGTCGAACACTGCGTGATCTCCCTGACACCCGAGCCGTCCACGTGTTCTAAAACATGAGATATAGGGCTTATTCTTATTAATATATTTATTCAGATAGGTGATTGTTACCAATGGAATACATGTCATATATACTAAAACACATTTTTGTTTTAGCTATATATAACAACCCCAACAATCTCCCACTTATACTAAAGTAAAAACTTTTAGTATACCCATGTGTCTATCGGAAACTATATGGCATCACTGTATTTCACATCTTCTCCCACTTATACTGAAAGATTTTACCGTGGGAGGATCACTGAGACAATGCCCACCACGTGCTTCCGAGGTGCCGGCATACTCAATTTAGTGAATTAACCGCCATATAAACATTCCTGCTTTAATGTTCCTTTATACACCAATATCGCCTTATGGTTACATAAACCAATCGGTACTCCTATATGTTTTCCCAGTTTGACAAATCCGTAAATCTTGCTTCTGCACTTGAAAACTCATGTGAGATTTCTTGCAAGATAGGATTACTACCATTTCACAAAGTAAAGTTTCCAACCATACAGCTGCTTTAGTAGCTCCCACTACATATTTAGATTGTCATGAAAGAACTCTCATAAACATTTTACTATTCCGAGATTCTCCAAGGTATGGTTCTCCTTTCTAAGTGAACACATAGATTTAAGGTCGATTACCTCATTTACCAACATACTCCCCGATTATCCGTGTTCATTAATGAAATATATTTGTTACCTAGCACGCAGCAATAGCAAATATCTGACACTTTTTCAATATAATTTATATCGATAACCTAGTCAGAACAGTAACCTACGTAGAATACTTGAATCATGTATACAATCCTTATGGATATACCCTACATTATTCAAATTATGCGTCTTAAACTGTCCGAATAACCACCACCATTATGTCTGATAATACTTTCACAATGTTGCCTAAGTTAGTGATATTATCACATAATGTACAAGAAAATCACGCCTTTCATCTTCATTACCATGAGAACTATAACATTTATTGACACGTTCCATAAAACTTGATTTTATGCATGTCATTCCATAAATGCTCCTATTATTCGAATTTCCGCAAGAGTTATCAAGCATTCAGAATAATGTCCTTAATTGATACACATTTGTTCCAACATAACCGTTATATCCGAATATCTCCTGCCAAAAGCCATTGACTTTAAACAGATATTGGATTGTAACTTATGAGGTACAGAAAGTGTTAATATAGAAATATAGAAAACTTTTTCTATATTTTCCATATCAACTTTGTTCTTCCTTTGCACTTTTCATCATGAATCTAAATCCAACAATGAACCTTGCAAATTAACATGGATCGTATCAATTACTTTAACCTTCTCATTTAAACTTTTACGTTTACGTGGTCGTTTCTTAACGATTTAGTGTTCCCTTTCAAAAAACACTCCCACTGCAATAAAGATGACCTTGTGCAGAATACTTGTGACTATTCATTCTTGTACTTCTTGGCTTATTGAAATTCCTTGAATGATCCTATCATTTTTGAACATTCGTTCAATAACGATCTTTTTCATCACCTTATCCTTTTAATCTTTTATTGGAAATTTTACTAATCCAACTTATCACCAATCTTAATTCAACTAATTTGCAGTATGATACATGCAAATATCCCTTATATCCAACTTGAGTTAAAATCGTTCATAATGCCAATTTATACTCAAATTGTAAGGTAGAATTATAGATACTTGACATAGTTTAGTAATGTTTCAAATCAAGATGAGAAAAGAGGTGAGAAACAAAGAAACTACTATATTTATCTAATCATATTTAAGATATTCCATGTTACTAGATAATTACTTCAACACATGAATGAAAAACATTTAACAACCAGTGTTAAAATTGAATTAACACAAATGTTAAAACCGAAATCATCCATAAACCAATTCAAAACAAATGTACCGCCAAAACTTGGCACCAATGTAATGAAAATAGTAAAGTAATGTATCATCCTAAACATCTATCTCAAAACCAAAAGATAAAACAAAGAAACAGAAGTCTTCGAGTAATCAGCAACCGCATCAACCATCAATGCTCGCTGACACCAGGACTCGAAGCCGCCTCATCATCCTTTGTGGCATCGCCTACAAAGAAATACATGTAACAAACCATAATTAGTATCCACCAGTTCAACCCGTCCAATAAAGGACTAAACCAATGCTAATATGTTTCACCATGTTACATTTAGAGACATACCTTCATCCATCTTTTGTTTCTTATTTCGCCTCGGAGGTTCCTTTTCGGAATCACGACTCGTTTCACTTTTAGCCCTCACCCTATCGTATATCTTCTTTACCTCTCTCGACCACATGACCACCTTCTTTCTCTCATTGTCGACTTCAAGGAGCTCTTCGAAAAGAGTTTCCAAATCAGTATGGTCGACTTGAGATTTGATGATCTCCATGCGAAGAGCGGTAAAAGAAGTCGATAGAGAAGCCAAGACAATGTCACACTTCACTTGTCCAGAAAGTGTGGCGCCATATGTCTCATAAGTCTGAAACAGCTCGCGAAATTCCATGACATAACGTTCCATGTCATAATTATCCTCATATTTCTTAGAGGATATTTTCCCAAAAGTCTGGAACCTCAGAATGCGGTTTCTTACATCCATAGGAACTATTTTAGAGGAGGTAATGGAATTAAGAACTTGATTGCGAAAAGGATCCATAGACATATCTGAAACCAAATAACATAAGTTGACAGTTAACAACTTATTTAATAAAAATAATTTATGTTATCAATGTTATAACCCTTTGACAAAATAACATTGAACCAACAAACGAGTAGCCCAAAAATTTTATACTTGAGTCACGTAGGGCGACCAGGCAAGCATGAAATTTTCGACCATGACTTCTAGAGCCAGTTTATTTCTCTTATCATCACATGGACCCTTGTGAACTAAAGAAATAATAACCCGTACCTTAACCGGACCCTACTATTTTGAGAAGTGACCTCATAGAAAGGATTCATCAATTAGTAGCTAAGCTTTAACCATATTATTCACCTAACCGAGTTTATCTACAAGATAGCACAGAAAACGAGAACTGTGCCGGTATTGTAGACGCCCTCTTAGATTATCTCACTTAAAATTTCCACTAAGGACCGAGTTAGAGCCTGTACGTGCAAGCCACGTAGGGTGGACGTTTACTCGTACAACTCCCACTCTCCTAAAGAATATTCTAAGTTATTGAGAAATTTTACCGACGAATATACGGGCAAGGGGTTCGAGATCGTGTAGGCCACGTAGGTGGACATCTATACGATTCTAATCCTTGACTTCGTCTAAAACCAAATATCGAGGTCCCCAATTAATTAATTAAAACTAATTGATTTTACCGCTTAGTCTTTTAATTTTCAAAGGGTTTTATGCGATATACGAAGCATGTTGACAATTAAGTCCTACCGCATGATTTCTAAGCGCAAGTAATAAAACATGCTCGCTTTTGAAATCATAAATCCATGCTATGACACCCTAGGCATGTTCGTTTCTATTACGCATTTAATAAAAGCAACAATAACATGCAAAACATGCTTTCATCACATTGCGTAATTTAAACCATCCATAGCATGCATAATTAATTAAAATAAATAAATAGGCTGCCGACCGGGAAAGATAAAACCTATCTATTACAATTTAATTAATTAAAATCCGAAACAAGCTTCGGTCTTGGAAAGTCTTCACTTGGTCTTCAAGTCCACCTTCCATAATTAGCAATAGCTCGAAATGGAATTAGGGCGCGGAATTCCCTATTTCCAAAATGAGACGAGACGAATGATTTTTGAAACGAATTAGGTTACGAAAACCTAACCGTCAACAATCACACTAAAGTTTCGGAAAACCTTAGCCCTCGTTGAACGACGAGGACCGTTCGTTGAAAAAACGAACATCCCTCGTTCGCTTGCCACGTCACCGACACGTGTCACGACGATGTACGCGCGTGCATTGCACGCGCCGTCGTCGTACGCGTCAAACAGGCCGGATCGGGTCGGATCGCGTGTGGGCTGGGCGAACGGGCCAGCTGCGTCCCTTGCAGCCCGGCCCGAGCCCAGCCCGGCATCCCAGCCCGATCACCATCATCATCATCGTCTTCATCTTCATCTTCATCTTCATCTTCGAACTTCAGCCGCTGCAGCTCTGCCAAAGAACCACCGCCGCCGCCGACCGCTCCCACTGGCTCGACGAGCCTCCCAGCACCACAGAGGGTGCCGGGTTTGAGTCGGAAGTCACAGCAGCATCAGCGGACGGAGCAATCGCAGCAGCCGGAGCAGAAGCCCTCGACGGCGTGCGTGCAGCGAAACCCTATCACTGCCGCCGTCGTCCGCCTCCGCCCGCAGCTGCCGCCTTAGCCTTCGTGTGCGATCACCCCAGCGTGAGTCCGGCACCGGAGCAGCCGCAGCAGACGATTGAAACACCTGCAGCAGCTGGCGGACAGGACCGCGCACGATAATAATTCGCCGTTGCCCGTCGCCGCTGCTGCCATCGTTTCAGCCGCCGCCTCCAACCTGATCTCACCTTCGCCGCCATCATCAACGAGCTTAGCAGCTCGACACCGATGAATTTTTGCTGCAGCAGTAGCAGCCATGGCTGAAACCCTTAGGGTTTCAGCCCCCACCACCACCGCATGCAGATCGCCGCTGCTCCCGTCACCGCGCCTGTGTCCGAGACGAACTCCGCCCAGCACCATCGAGATGCTGAGCAGGTTCGCCGTCTGCACCATGCCCCGATCGAACCCGCGAAGCAGCCATGGCCGAAACCCTTAGGGTTTTGGCCCCCTGCCCCTACCGCCGCTTGCATCTGCCGTTTTCGCCGTCACCATCCCGTCCCAACGTCACCTGAACCCTAGGTTTAAATCTAGGGTTCAGCCTTCGTGAACCACCGGAATGTGCAGCCGAAAAAAGAGCCTGCAGCCGTTCGATCAAAGAAGGCGCGTGTGCGACACGCGCTTCCACACGCGTCGTCGCCGCCGTCTCCTCGATTCTCGTGTCTCATTCTTAAATTTCTTCACTCAATCTCCATCGCACAGAATTTACAAGAAATCGAAATACAAAGAAATTTACAGAAAAATGAATCATATTCTAATCGGTACCTTATTTCTCACCGATTTGAAAAAACAACACGAAAAAACCCAAATAAAACGGGATCAAAAACAACACACGTTGTTCCCGGACAGCAGCATGCACAGTTTATAGCATAATTGACTCGAATACATGAACATACATTTAATCCAATTATCACATAGCCAATTCTAGAACCGTGACTCTGATACCAGTTGTTGGAACTGCTGCTTGAAAGCATTCCTTTTTCCCACAGGATCTTCGAATTGGATGTGATAATTTAAATGCAACTAAATCATATAATCGAGTTTAGAATGTTATACCTCAGATCTGTGCCGACGGAGTAATCTACAGGTCTAGATTACTGAGGTGTGATCCCTTTCCTCGAAGTTCTTCGACTGTGTGGGCGTCTAGGAACTTTGGAACCAGGAACTCTCCCTATGCTAGTGATAGGCGCCGATTCTCAATACTGTAACACTTAGGTTTTGAGAATCTCCTCCTCCTTATTCATAAGGAGAAGTGCCGCCCCCTTCCTTGTCCACTAAGTCACGGGCTTTAATTAATTAAAGTCCGGTTTAGTTAATAATTACTGGAACAAATTCTAATTAAATATGATTAGAATTAATCCTAATTATTATAAGGAAAATAATATATATAATTATTAAATTAATTATCTAATTCCTTAATTAAGAATAAATCTTAATCAATTAGATATTAATTTATTCCATAATTATATAATTAATCAGAGTGCAATTATTGAGATCAGATGGACACTAAAAGAGGAAACTGGCGTCCCTTACACTACAGTAGGCGCCACATTAATGAGCTCAAGCCCATAATGCCTCTTTTCAGTTCAAAACTAATATCCCTCAATAATACCTTGAATTCCTTTCCTGAAGAGCTCTTGGGCCACCCCAGGGATCTATGTACCAGACAGAGTTTAGCCTTACCTAATGAAATAACCATGATCAACCCAGAACATTTATTTCATTAGAGCTGTGATGCATTCCACTAAAGAATCACAACTGAATCACCGCTCTGTCCTAATTTGTAGATTGGGGCTGATACTTTATTTAGAGCTATCCCCGTGTTTAATGACTCCGATATCCATTAATTAATTAGAGCTCCTCTGACTGCTCATAATTAATTAACATCTTATTCTCCTCAAGTAGTACCCGTTCACCCCTTATTATTATACCTGAACTTAATCAGCATGCATGACTTGGTATAATAAACCTTGTGAACTCCCTGAGGGGATATCTCTCAACCTAATACGGACACGGTGTCTCGATATAACTAATTAGACATACTATGTGCCCTCATGTTACCTAAGATGCAAGTCATCAGGGATGCTACGATAGACCCTTAGCTATACAAGTCAAAGTAACAGTGATCAACACATATATCTCTAATAGCATATCGAGATTAAGATCATATCTCTAAATCCCGAGATCTCTAGTTCTTTACCTATTGCTAGGGTCAGTATCAGAAGAACCTTATCTCACTCGATCCTGTCAATACGTTCCACCGTACCAACATAACTAGCGACTGAGACCCGCCACTACCGTTATGTTGCAGTCTAAACCGATAGTTTTCCCAAGCTATCTCGACTGTGACACTGTTTATATCTCATAATTATTGTCGAACACTGCGTGATCTCCCTGACACCCGAGCCGTCCACGTGTTCTAAAACATGAGATATAGGGCTTATTCTTATTAATATATTTATTCAGATAGGTGATTGTTACCAGTGGAATACATGTCATATATACTAAAACACATTTTTGCTTTAGCTATATACAACAACCCCAACACCTTTATGGTCCGATCAGGAAAATTCTTGGGGTGTTGGGTTTCGCAAGAAGGTTTGAAGGCCAACCCCTTGAAAGTCCGAGTTGTCCAGGAAATGAAGGTCCCGAAAACCATTCACGATGTGCATCAACTGACGGGCTATTTGGCAGCGCTAAGTCATTTTTTATCTAAGGCCGCCGAAAAGCAACTCCCATTCTTCAAGATTCTCAAGAAGGCACCCGACTCCGAATGGAAGGACGAGCACATATCGGCGTTCGAAGAGCTGAAGAAGTACCTGGCCAAGCTCCCAACTTTGTCTGTTCCAAAAGATGGAGAAGTCCTCTCCCTATACCTCGCAGCCTCGGATGAAGCTATAAGTGTTGTACTAGTTCAGGATGAAGGACGTCGGCAACTTCCTGTTTATTTCATTAGCCGAGCTCTGAAAGGACCGGAGACGAGGTACCAGCCATTGGAAAAAGTCGCCCTTGCACTAGTAAATGCCGCTAGAAGGTTGAGACCGTATTTCCATGCATACACCATACAAGTTCTAACCAGCCTGCCACTTCGCCAAGTACTGACCAAACCTGAAGCATCAGGTAGAATCGCTAAGTGGGCGGCCGAACTCGGTGAGCATGACATAAATTTTTGTCCTCGGTAAGCTATAAAGGGACAGGCCCTAGCAGATTTCCTAGTAGAGGCTAAGTTCTCCGAAGAGCCAAAACAGGACGAACTCCCCCCAAGCAAAGCCGAAGCCGAATAGCTTAAGGAACCTCCAAAAGACTGCTAGAAAGTCTATGTAGATGGTGCTTCAGGTCGCACAGGCAGCGGGGCAGGAGTGATGCTACTTAGTCCGGATGGAATTGAGACAGCGTATGCACTTCGGTTTAGCTTCCCAATGACAAATAATGAAGTCGAGTACGAGGCGTTAATTGTCGGACTCCGCCTAGCTCGTTCCTTGCATATCCGAGCCGTTTAAGTTCATAGTGACTCCCAAGTCATAGTGAGCCACATGCTAGGCGATTACGAGGCAAATGGAGAAAGAATGAAGAAGTATTTACAAAAGGCAAAGAGTCTACAAGAAGGCTTCGAATACTTCGAGCTGCGGCGGATTCCTAGTGGAGAAAATAACCGCGCTGACGCCTTAAGCAAACTGGCATCGTCCTCAACACACTCGCCTGTAGAAGAAGTCAATCTTCGAAGCATTGAAGAAGCCAAACTGAACCTAGTAGATGAGGACGGACCGAACTGGATGACTCCCTACCGAGCTTACTTAGAGAAGGGGGAACTGCCCCACGACAAGCTCGAAGCTAGGAAATTCCTAAGCAAGTTCCGAAGTACACCCTGGAGCAAGGAGTGCTGTATCGAAGGTCGTATCTCCAACCCCTTTAAGATGCGCCGGGCCGAATGAAGCAAAATATGCACTAAGATAAGTGCATGAAGGAGCGTGTGGGAGTCACATCGGAGCTCGAGCACTAGCAAAAAAGGTGATGAGGTGGGGATACTATTGGCCTACGATATTCCACAATGCAGTCGAGCTCGTTAAGAAATGCCCGAAATGTCAGATCCACGGGACAGTACCAAGGCTACCCCAGAGCGACCTCGTCAGCATGCAAAGCCTGTGGCCGTTTGTACAATGGGGGATCGACATAGTCGGACCGTTTGACCGAGCTCCCAGACAACTATAGTTCCTCATCGTAGCCATTGACTACTTCACTAAGTGGGTCGAAGCCGAACCTTTGGCTAAGATCACAAGCAAGAATGCTCTTAACTTCGTCTGGAAGAACATTGTCTACCGCTTCGGCGTACCTTGCGTCCTTATCTCAGATAACGGAACCAGTTCACGGATCGAACATTCAGAGAATGTGCGAAGGTCTACACATTCGGCAAAAGTTCACTTCGGTAGCCCACCCTCAAGAGAATGGCCAAACCGAAGTTACGAACATAACAATTGTGAAGGGACTCAAGACCCGACTTGACGAAGCCAAAGGAGATTGGGCAGCAAATCTACCCCAAGTCCTAGGTCATACCGAACAACTC
>CM038118.1:15169198-15296434 GCA_001642375.2 Mentha longifolia
AAACTTGTCCCAATTTGGATCTGTATCATTATATTAAATGTGATACTTCTTCCAGTAGGGTAGAAGAACACTTTTGCATAGCTTTAGCACCACATCAGATCCTCGAGCCTAGTACCCAGCTCTGCATTGTGCAGATCTATTCTACGGAGGACTCGTTATTTCTAAGCTTTGCATTTTCAGATCTTAGGGTATACAGATCCCTTTTTGCAGGTCTGTAAATTGCAAGTTATCTGGTACCAACTTTGGAGAAGTAGGGAGATGTCTCCCTATGTAGGCTTGCGATTTACAAGATCTAGATTCCCAATATTATTACACACAGATCTTCTTATGAAGGTTCTGTGATCTTCTAGGCCCGTGCCGCCAGGTCCTATATTCGTACAGACCCTCTAGTGAGGATTCTGCTATTCCCAGGACCCATGTTCCCAGGCCCTATTGTTTACAGATCCTTTCTTAGGAGGTCCGTTACATTACTAAAGCGTATTTCTTACGCTTCACGACTTTCTAGGGTATCGCCCCCTTTTCTTTATCGGGACCCGAAACTGCCACTTCCTACCATCATAACTTCTGCACCCACGTCTCCATAACCGACGAGACGTGCTTCTTAATTACAGGTAGTAGGGGGTTTTTCCTTTAACTTCCTTCATTTAAAAGGGGTATATTTATAAGATAATTTAGAAAGAGAAAAACCCATACTTAGAAGTTTTTCGCCATTTTTCTTGAAGAGCTTTTCTTGTGCTTTTTCTAGGAACTACCTCTTGCTTCTCTTTTCACCGCAGCCTTCTTCCCTGCAAACAGGTACCTCCTTTTTCCCTTGCTTCTCCTTCCTTCTTTATTCGCTTTAGTTTATTTCCTAGTTTTTGTTACGCTTAAGCGATAAAGAAAGATGGTTTCTTCCTCTAGACAAGGTGCCCAGGGTAAGGGTAAGAAAAAGGTAATTGAGGGTGAAGAGGAAAAAGAGGGCAGAGCTGCCGCGCAGCCACCTCTCCTCTCGGTGAATATGAATCTTCCACCGTATCCTCCTTAGAATTGGGCCTAATTTTAAGTAGATTAGGAAATACTAGGGGCTTTACTATAGATATTCCGGAATCTAGTGAGCGCCCTTTACTTCCTCAAGCCAATCATAAGATTTTTTGGCTTCGTCAATTGGAGGCAGGCCTGCGATTCCCTGTTCCTCCTTTTTTGGCTAGTTTAGCAGCAAAATATGATATTCCCTTGAAAATTGAACCCTGCTTCTTTTCGTAGAGCTATTTTCTTTTATATAGCAACCACTTTATATGGCGTGGAAGATCCAGTGTCCTTGTTTTTTAGGACCCATGAGTTAAAACATCGGGATATCATTTGTATTTTTCTCCCCTAGGTTGGTTTCATAAATTCTATGGCCAATACGAGTCTATAGACAGAAAATGGCACCCTCAATATCTGACAGTAGGTGCTCCTTCCCCCAATTCCTGGAATATTCCCGATATACCTCTGTATACTGAGCCTAAGAGAGATAAGCCTTTTTTGAGAAGGTCACCCTGTTTGCATGGGAAAAGGATATTCTTCATGACCTGCTTAGGGAGTATCCGGCAGGTCATGGGATGTTGAAGCCACTTCTTCTCAGTGAAGAGGTGTTGTCTTTTTTTGATTTGAGGCCTGGGACTCCTTGGAATCCCTCTATGGGTAAATACTTCATATTTTGGATTCGAGTGTTTTTACACATGTGTCTTGAATTCAATCATGTTTCTGACTTATAGTTATCTTGCTTTTTCAGATATGTCAGCCAGATCCGTTCTCCGGGAAAAGGCAAGAAAGCAAATGGGGAACGGATGGCTGCTATGGCTGCAGCCTCTGAACGGCTTCTCCAGCCTCTGCAGCATCAACAGCTCCCTCTTCAATTCCCGTTCCGGCTTCTGCCTCCACAGCGGGAATCACGATAGAGCCGAGGGTTTCTATGCCACTTCATCCTCCTGCTTCACAGATCCCACCTTCTACAGCCCTACAGATCCCGCACGGGATCTGGGAGTGCTGTCCGACCTAAGGGATCTGCTCCCCGAGCTAGGGGAAAGTCTACTTTGCCCGGGGTGACCATAAGAGAAGTGCCCACTCCTCGGGCTGTTATGTCTCTTTCTACGCGCCCCCCTCACCCCTTGGCTGCTGAGGTGGACCGTAGCCTTTCCACCTGGTCTGAGGGGGTGTTCTTCCCTCCGAAGATCCGGACTTTCAGTCCTCAGAAGGGTTTTTGGCAGATTTATTCGCCACTACTGAAGCACCAGCTCCACAGAGCTTAATAGACCTTCCATCCCCAGAAGAGACCTTCGGATTCCACATCTTCCACAGATCCGAAGAGAAAGAAGATTTTTGCCAGTAGTGCTGACCGGAGAGTGGGCTGCCCATTTCTAACGTTTTGTCGCCCTCCCATCTCTGCGGCACCATCTGCTGTAGGTCATCCGAGGTATTCCACACCTGGCTAGATATGCCACTGCCAACCCCTATATGGTGGTTAATCTCCCGAGCCAGCCATGGTGGAAAGTCCTGCTTCTGAGGCCACCCTGGCTATGCTCCATGCATTGCGCATGAAGGGCTTGGATGTCCCTACTGCCTCCTATACCGTGCCTGGGGTTAATGTGAGTTTTCCTGGCACGGTTAGGGGTATTGATGGAGGTACTGCCTCTAATATTTTGGAAGCATTCCGCGCGCCGAAGATTGGAGGCATCTGAATAGGTTATCCTCTGTGGAGCTTATCCGCCAGGCATCTGTCCATGAGATTAAGGTACTAGAAGGAATTTTAATTTGGAAAGACATTCTTTTGTCATCTCCATTAATTATTTATTTACTTGTTACTTTATTATGTCTAGGCCGTAGCTTTCAGATCTATGCTTTCACTTAGAGCGTTAGCCTATGATCCCATGAAAGGGGACATATCCGGCATGCATTCCTCCAACGAGCATCTGCAAGAGGAAGTGATGCGGCTGAGGATGGCTCGCAGTGAAGAGCACGCAGCCGAAATTAAAGCTCTGAATGACCGAGCAGAGCATCTGGAGCAGGAGCTGGCGGATCTGAAGCGGCGAGAGGCAGATCGGGAGAAGTTAGCCCAAGAGCGAGAGCGCTATTTTCAACAGATGGAGAAGGATCTGGCCGATCAGAAGGCGCGTGCCGAAGATCTTCAAAGAGCCTGTGATAAGGCTAAAGCAGATCTAATTCAGGCATCTGAGAGCCACAAAGATGCCATGGAGCGGGCATGTGATAACGCCGTCAAGAAAGGTACCGAAACGGGTCTGCAGAAAGGGCTCGTTACTGGGTCTGCAGTAGGGGCCCACCGCTACAGATCTTATCTGCTGATGACGCCTTACGGCCAGGCCTTCCTTCGTGCCTTGGTGCGGGATCTCCCCGAAGACTTTCTCCATTCCGAAGACTTCTGGGAAAGGATGAGTGTTCCCCTAGCCTTTTGGATTGGGGCTATCACCGAAGAGGTTCTTACTCAGCTGGGTCTGAGAGATAGGATGCAGGATCTGAATATTGATAAGATCCTGGACCTCCTGGAGAAGGAGACCCCTACTTTGGAACTGGATCCTCATTTCAGTGCCCGCAATCCTTGGTATATGCGGAGCTTGAGATCTGCAGCTGATATTCTCTACAGCCCTGGGGAGCATGAGAGTATCTTGCCTGCTTGGGAAGAGATTCCTTACTACCTTCTTCCTCCTCAAGCTGGGATGTTCGGGCTACTAGAGGAGGCCTTCAAAATGGTAAGTATTTGTAAGGATATTATGATAAAGTATTATTTCATTATTTGTGGGCTGCAAGCCTTCATTTACTTTGTCCTTCTCATGGACTTCTTTTTATTACAGGCGATGGGTAAGGCACCTCCTCTTCCCTGTTTCACTCTCATTGGTGACTTAAAGAATTCTAACTTATACTTCCGTCTTTTGCAGACGGGAGATTCCTTGCAAGAGATCAAGGCTATTCAGGCGTCGGAGGAAGCGTCTTTTCTTCAATCCCCGCGCGGGACCACATTGAGTGGGCTCTTGAACAGCAGAGGAACCTTAGAGCTCGGTGGGCCCTCTGGGAGATCGGATCCAGCTTCTCAGCCCACTCCAGTCTCAGTTCCTCCAATGGATCAGGTGACGAGCCAAGTATCCAGCCCCACGATGGCCCCAGAGATGACCCAGACCTCGAGCCAAGTGACGGACCAGATGACGACTCCAACATCCGACCAGATGAGGGACCAAGTGCCTGGCCAGAGTTCATCCCCTCTCCATCACAGATGCCTCTGCCTCCTCCCCACCTGTCAGATCCCGCAGATCACCTCTCTTCAGACCCGGTGGGCGTGGCTCCTGTTCAGGGAATTTTCCAGAGGTAGAGGAAGGAGTCAACCTTCTCGAGAAAATTATGGCGGGCACTTTCGAGAGCACAACAGGGGCGGCCAGTTCTTCCATCGAGGTCCCTCCTCAGGTCGTCGACTCATCAGGTATTTTGGCACCTGGCGCCGATCAGGACCTACCCGAGCAAACTCCCGGTGGCGGGGATAAGTTACAAGAGTAGGATCTTTTTAAGGACATAGATGTGCCATGTAGTGGGATTGGCTCCACTAGTACTCTCTTTTTTTGTGTTTGTTTATGGCTTTCGTATCACATTCCGTTATAATATGCATTCTTATTTCATTTTTCCATGTTTTGTTTTTATTTGCGAATATTTTATTTTTTTGAAAATTTTGAATCAATTTTCGTAAATAGATACTTGCAAATATGAGTGAATGGATAGTAGGGGGTATACCCCTACTCCCCCCCAAGTGAATTATAAGAATACGAATGAATTATAATTCATTTCTTTGAAGACAATAAAAAGGAAAATATTATATTTCATGAACTCCAATCATAACATATAATGGGTTGGTTTTTGCATACCTTCCCTTCTTTTATCATCACACTACTAGAATGCTTTAAACGTAATACTTCTTCAAATTATTGATGTTCCATGGTCTGGGCAATCCCTTCCTTCTGCATCTCTGAGCTCATATGCTCCTCCTTTGAGTACTTTAGTAACGACATAAGGCCCTTCCCAATTAGGGTCCAGTTTTCCCGTAGGCTTGAGAGCATCTGCTTTTTCAGCACCAAGTCCCCCTTTTCGAATTGACGGGCTTGGACTTTCTTGTTATAGGCATTCCGCATCTGTTGCTTATATCGCTCAGCTCTGTTTTGAGCTTCTGCTCTGTGTTCTTCAATCAAGTCCAGATTTTCTCTGAGTAATCCCAGGTTCTGATTTTCATCATATTTTAAAATTCGGTGTGATTTTGCTTCTGTTTCTGTCGGTACCACAACTGTTGATCCATATACCAGATTGAAGGGAGATTCTCCTGTGGCGGTTTTGGGGCTGGTTCGGTAGGCCCATAGTACTGAGTCCAGCTCGTCCACCCAGATACAATAATTCTGTTTGTGACTTCAACTTGCCCATTAGCTTGCGGATGGGCTACTGCCACGATCACTGTTGAATTCCCATTTCTTGGCACCATGCCTGCACAGATGCACCTGTGAATTGGGTTCCATTATCGGAGATGAGAATTCTGGGAACACCAAGCGGCAACATATGTTTTTCCAGATGAATTTTTTCATGGCCTGTTTTGTGATTTTGACTACAATCAAACAATTACTTCATCCTCTACCCATTTAGAGAAATAGTCAATAGCGACAATCAAGAAAACCTTCCACCAGGGGCTATGGGGAATTTCCCACAATATTGATTCCCCACTTATCAAATGGGTTAAGGGGAAGACATGACTCCCATTTCCTCTGCAGGCCTATGAATCAATCTGCCATTTTTTTTGGCAAGACTCACATTTTTTAAACCATTCTTGGCATCTTTTTCAATGCTGGGCCAAAAGAATCCGGCTCTCAAGACCTTTCTAGGTCAGATCCTTGAATCCCGTGTGAGCACCACAGCTCCTTCATGTATCTCTCTTAATAAGTACTCTCCCTTCCGACTCAGATAAGCATCTGAGATAAGGGTGCGTGAAAGATCTTCGGTAATAAGAAACCTTCAAATAGGAAGAATTTTGCCATAATCATTTTTTTATGTCTATTGACGTTGGCTTCACCTTGTTCCTCAACTTCAGGACCTGGATGATGGGTGTTCTCCAGTCTCTGATTTCGTGTATTGCGCTAACTTCAGTTAGGCCAGAATCTGGTATCTGCTTGCAGTACGGTCAAGATCCCGTCCCATGCACCTTCAATGGCACTTGCAATCCTGGCAAGCTTATCCGCCTTCCTTCATTCTTTTCCCTGGGGATCTGAATGATCTCTGCTTTTGAGAATTTGGGCCAGCAAAGCTTCAGCCATAGAGGCATAGGTTATCATCCTTTCCTCTTTCCTCTCACACATTCTTAATAATTGATGTGTTACTAGTTTGGGAATCAGAATAGATTTCCACCCTCTTGGCATCCATGCTTAATAGGATATGTAGGGATCTGATGAAGGCTTCATATTCAGCCTCATTATTTGATGCCACGAACTTGAATTTGATGGCGAACCTGTATTCCCTGTTGTCAGGATCGAGGATGTGTATCCCAGCTCCAGATCCCTCTTTAGTAACCGAGTCATCCACATAGGCTCTCATGCCTTTTCTTCTTTTTCATCACCTCGTGTGGTTTCTTGCATAAAATCAGCTAAGGCCTGTGCCTTTATAGCTGTTCTGGGCTCGAACTCTACGTCATACTCACTGAGCTCTATGGCCCATTTCACCATTCGTCCAGATAGATCTGGCTTCCCCAACACCTGTTTGAGCGGGATATTGGTCCTTACCATGACTTTATGGGATAAAAAGTAAGGTCATAACCTTCGAGCAGTGACCATTACCGCCAGTGCAGCCTTTTCTATGTCGGTATACCTTGTTTCCGGTCCTTGAATCATTTTGCTGACATAGTAGATTGAGATCTGGACAGATCCATCTTCCTTGATAAGCACTGAGCTTAAAGATTCTTCTCCTACTGCAAAGTAGAGGTATAAAAACCTCTTTTGGTGCTGGTTTAGTAAGCAAAGGGAGAGAGACCAGATGCTTTTGAGCTCCTCAAAAGCGTCTTGACATTGATGAGTCCATTCAAGCCGGCTACCTTTCCTTAACACTTTAAAGAAAGACAAACTTCTATCAGCAGATCTGGAAATGAAACGGCTTAGGGCTGTGATTCTGCCGTTAAGTTTTTGTATTTCCCGGATGTTCCTGGGAGGGGCCATCTCCAACACAGCCTGCACTTTGGCTTGATTTACCTCAATCCCTCTGGACGTTACCACATATCCCAAGAATCGCTTATATGAAAATTAGAATGTAATGTAGCCTGTGTTCGGGTTGGTACCCCTTGTACCACTTTATTTATATAATCTTCTCCTTTTCCGATTAAAAAAAAAATTGTCTTTGAAAATATGTTATGTTTGCACAAACATGACAGACCGATATCTTCTCACATGAGAAAGATGGCAAGTATGAGATTCAAGAAGAAGAAAGAGTTTCATCCGAAACTTTAAAATGTCACCAAGTAGTGTGGGGATTTATAAAGAATGTATTATGATAAGAAAATGATAAGAAAGACATTGACGCTGGTCAGAAAGTTATATATGAATCCAAACTACCACTGGAGCCTTGAAAATTTAAGACATGGTGGTTCGGTCCATTTAAAACACAATCTATCTACAAAACACGAAGCAATGATATGAAGAGTTTGGATACTTCAAAGATAGTTATGGTGGATTGTCACAAGTTGAAGTATTGTGCATCTTGTAAAAAGATTGTGAAAGAGATTACACTGATATCTCAGACAAGCCAATAACTGTATTAAAAGTCTAGCCTAAGACTTTGAATAAAGATGCGCTAACACACAACTATTATTACAGAGTAATAGGGAAAATTGTTACAAAATTACACAACTTTGGTCAAATTCTAATTTTACACACAAACTTTAAAATTTACTTTTACATATATAACATTTCAATTATTTTTGATTTTGCACATAAGACCGACATAGAAGAAAATAATAAAAAGAAAATAATTAATCTTTGGAATTGGAAGTTCACCCTTCCATAAACTCATTAAGACTTTTAATCAAAAGCAGGAATGACAGGTACAGTAATTTTTTTTATAACGTAACTTCAACTTGTATAAGACGAGATTAGGCAGTCTTTAAATATACTACTACTATTCAAGAAACGATTAAACTAATGTTGCACACACAAAACACGCACTGACTTATTATTAAGAGAAACTTTCTACACAAAATATATAAAGTATTCAACTCTCTCTCTCTCTCTCTCTCTCTCTCTCTCTGACTCTGTCCTTTCCCTCACCTTCTTTAACAGTACGCCTCTTTCTCTATATAAACCCACCCTTGTTTCTTAATTGCTCCCTTCTTTTTCCCACCTCTCCATTTCCGCCGTATATTTACGTACATTTCTTCTCCCTTTATTCTATTCTTTTAATCGTTCTTTGCGGAAATCTTCGTCTGGGTTTTTGCGATCTTTTTTTCTTTTCACGACGATCGTAATTCTTTTCTGGGAAAGGTGACGTCATCTCCTCTCTTATTGGTAGAATCTCGTTGTTCGAGCCTTGACTCTCTCTCAACAATGCTTTTGTCTCATTGCTGTTCGCTGACGGAACATTTTTTTTTTCCTCTCCACGTTGTTTTTCTGCAGAATCTTTCATCCGATTTCACTTCTTCAATTCTTGATACGTTTCTGCAGTTGGGCTCAAGAAAGATCAGGTATGGAGCTACATTAACCGGATTTTCCGTGCTTTATGTGATTTCTTTATGGGGCTTTGACTGTTGCAATTTGTTGTTTCAAGAATAGCCATGGCCAGTTTGTTCTTTATTTTCTTACTTGTATGTTTATTATCCGCCCCATCTTCCTCCCGTTTCCCATTTGTGATGTGTTCGACGAAGAAGATTCGGTTTTCTCTGAATATCTGTATCTGAACAGAGAAATTGTTGCTAGCTCTGAAAATTTTGGAGGAAGCTTTTTAGGCGAAATTTTATAATGGCCTTTCTTCTCGTTTGACCAAAGATACCCATTTTAGTAATTTTCTAGTATTACTTTGCTGGCGAAATTTATCAGTATTTTCTCCTGTTTTTTATTGGTTGATCTTTGATTTTCTACTATCTATATTTAGAAAAATATTAAAAATAATCGGTGTCTTTGTTCAAAGACATTAGTTTCGGTTATTTCTGTTTCAAAGACTGAATCTTGATTCTAACATGTCGGTTATAATTAATGTGATGTATATACTTAATTTCTTTCACCGCCGTATTTTGTATGCAGCATGCTGTCGGTGGCCGGTTCATAACATTTTTTTCCCTTAGCTCATTTTGAAATTATGTTAGTTTTTATTTTTTATTATTCTTTTCAAATTCTGGAAAATGATAAATGGCCATCTGTAATTGGCACTCTTGTGGTCACTAGTATTTATGTGATAATGACTCATTTCAGTGGCGCTTGAAATGGTTGTCGTTGCATTTCTTTTTTATGTAATGAGGTAGGGTTGATTTTGATTTTTGTAGGACCATTATTTGTAGTAGGTATGTTTTTTCTCTTATATTGTTTCAGTATGTATTCACAACATCTATATAGCTAAGCTCTCTGTATATTTAGTAATCATATATCGTCTCTTGGTATGCTAACTTTTCGTCATTGATAATCATGTTTTCCATCCTTGATTCCATTTCTTTGAGTGCTTTCTTTTTTAGAACTTTATGGGATCCTTAAATCTTGTTGTGATTATCTTAAAATGCTGAGTAATGTTATATGCTATATGTCTGAATATCTTTATTGAAGCTCTCTGGTTTTTATCTGGTTATGCTTTCAGATCTCTTGTACACGACTTAAGAAGGTAGAGAGATCCAATTATTAGCATTAAAATTTAAATGTTTTCTGCTTTTCCTGCAGAAGTGACAATTGTAATCTGAAGAGGTTATAGGGTGGGTTACTTGAGTGCAAGATTTTACAACTTCACTTGCTGTGACATTATTTTGTGGTGTTCGCTTTTGCCGGAATATAGGACAAAATGGACCTCAAATCAGGCAGTACATCCCCCATTCTCACTGATAGCGCAAGATTAGGCATTCACTCTGCTTTACTGCCTTATGCGCATAATGGCTCTGCTTTCTCTCCTGCACTCTTACTTACTATACCGAGGAAGAGACCTGGATTACTTGATGATGTAAAGTCGACTCTTCTTGATACTATGATATCATCATCCCCTACTCATAATAGAATAATAAAAGACTCCAACGGCGAGACTGCACAAAGTGATGGCCTTCTTGCTTATCAGAACTGGATGGTACAACTTTACATGCTTGTGTTTATTAGGATAAATCAAATTGTTTCATAGGATGTTAATGTAGTTTATGTTGTGCTGCAGTGCAAGTATCCATCAGCTCTTGCATCTTTTGAGCAAATAGCTAATCGTGCAAATGGAAAGAGAATATCATTGTTCTTGGATTACGATGGAACTTTATCTCCGATAGTGGACAACCCTGATTGTGCCTTCATGTCAAATGCTGTGAGAATCTATTCATGCGATCTTTAGGCGATAGGTATTAACATTACTGATATAAACTTTCCTTGAGTTATTACTAAATTATCACAGCTTCTTTCCAGATGCGCGTTGCTGTCAGAAATGTGGCTAAGTATTTTCCAACTGCTATTATTAGTGGCAGAAGCCGTGACAAGGTGATTTGATAGCCTTAATTGATTGTTTTTTTATTGCAGTGTCGGCTGTTTCTGTTGATTTCTGTGGAAGGGTATCTGATCTATTTTTTGTTTTCTTTGCGCATCTTTCGTTCAGGTATATGAATTTGTAGGGCTAACTGAACTTTATTATGCTGGAAGTCATGGGATGGACATCATGGGTCCGGTTAGTCCCTCTAATGGTGACAACAAAAACTGTATCAAATCAATTGACAAGCAGGTATAGATATTTATCATCTTTCAATCATAAATACTTTTTAAATCTGTTGTAGATATTTATGCTATAACTTGTGGTTATAGGGCAAGGAAGTTAACTTGTTTCAGCCTGCTAGTGAATTCTTACCAATGATTGACGAGGTATATACTTGATCTATTTTGTGTTACGCATTCAGGTCTATTGCTTTATCCAGCAATATGAAGTGCTTTTATGTTATATATATGCTAAAGCAGGTACATAAATCTCTTCTGGAGATCACAAAAGATATAGTCGGTGCGAAAGTTGAGAACAACAAGTTCTGTGTTTCTGTACACTACCGTAATGTTGATGAGAAGGTAACGTGGCTTCTTCATCTCGGTTGTGTGATTAAGGGACTTTACCTTGTGCTTCTAAACTAATGACACTGCATATTTTCCTTTTGGGCTGGCCTCAATATTATACAGAGTTGGAACGTAGTTGGTGAAGCTGTACAAGAAATTCTGAAAGAGTATCCTCGATTGAGATTGACACATGGTCGGAAGGTATTTCTTCTATTTGAATATCTGGAATTTGTATACCTGCTTTTCATATATTGTTGCACTCTAATATTTCTGTTTTACTATTTTATGGTTGCCTGGTTGGTATGGTGTAGGTCTTAGAAGTTCGACCAGTACTCGACTGGCACAAGGGTAAAGCTGTTGAATTCCTACTTGAATCACTTGGTAAGTGGAAAAAGAAACAGCAAAAAGTCTTTTTTTTTATCAAAGGGAGAAAGTCCTCATCACATGCTGTTAATAATTTACTTTATCGTAAATCATGTGTAGGTCTGATGAATTGTGATGATGTTCTTCCCATATATGTTGGAGATGATCGCACGGATGAAGATGCATTTAAGGCGAGCTTAAACTTATGAATAGCATAGCCTTTCATTCTTCTGATGAAAATGAGTGAAATCTTAACTATACATTTGCCACAGGTTTTAAGAGAGGGTAATAGAGGTCTCGGGATCCTAGTGTCGTCCATGCCCAAGGAAAGCAATGCATTTTACTCTCTCAGGGATCCTTCAGAGGTATTAGCAGTTCCTTAATAATTTAGTTTGCAGGAACATTTCTTTCTCTTGGCTGCAATATATCTGTGGGAGTTTTTGGCATGGTGTAATGATGTGTTTCTATAACTCATACCTTATACTCCCTCACCCACAAAGAGTTCGATACATTCTTATATGGTTGGTAAAGTTTATTAAGGAGGGGTATGGGACCTACTAGAGAGAAAGTGAAGTAATAAAGTGGTGGTTTTCTTTGTAAATAATGAAAAGAGAGGGGTTTAGAATATAAAGGGGTGTGGGGGATCATGTACTAAAGTCGAAGTATCAAAGAGTATCAAACTCTTTGAGGACGGAGGGACTACTAAGATGATAAATGATGTTGTAGACTGCAGATTCTAACATGCTTTGCATCAATTGCATTGAGTATGAGCTCGTGAATTAGGAGTTTCTCTGCTGACCACGAGTGTGTTGATATGTGTGGATTTTAGGTGATGGAGTTCCTCAACACATTGGTGATGTGGAAGAAGAAAAGCGTGCTATAACTATCTTGGCATAGGAAAGAAGTATGCATTAGTAATATGGAAGATATTCTTTATCTTTTTTTGTTTCTTATCTGGGATTCACATGGGTTGAGGAGCGGAGATGCTTGAAGCTATTATTGTGGTTTCGTTCTTCGATTTTCCAGCACCAAGGATGTCCTCAGACTCAGCTACTGTCATTGTTTGTTCCCTAGTAAGCCTCCCAAAGGGTGTGCTGCTCTCTATCTGTTTTATGGAGTTTATTCATGCGTTTGTTCATTTGTTCATTCTCTATTCTTTTTCCCTTTTCCCCTTTTCACCCTTTTTTTTCGGGGCGGGACCCACGATGCATACGAGCCTTGTCAACGTTACCGATTTTGGTTTCTTTAATTCAAGTTACTTTGTAGATGTTCAGATCTGATGATATGTACAAGCTACAATGTATGATGTGGTTTTGCGCGTATTTGTACTAAGAGTCTAAGATAAGATACTTCTACCATTGTAGTAAAAAAACGAACCGATGAAAGATTTGCAGTAAAAAGTCTCAAGTAAGGAATTGCTACATTCCCCTGGAGACTTGTCTAATAAATGTGACATGTAGAAGATTGGGCTCTTAACTTAGAGCGTTGGATCTTAATTCTTTTGTTCTTCAAAAACTGTAACTACTTTTTTTTAATCCGTCAACAACAATGGTAACTATATATTTTTGGACACGGTACTTCACTCAATAATACTACGGAGTATCTTTTACTCTTATTATCCACCGATACTTTGTTATAAATTGGTCCACAAAACTCACTCATTGTTCTTAATTTTAACCATACGTGTTTCTCTTTATTTTTTAAAAAATCACCACATATGGGTGGGTCATTTACTCGACTAGAAAAAAACACCCATCAACTTTTTTATTAAAACTCATGTGAAACCTTTTAGCCATAATAATGGACGGAGATAGTATTTCTCGTTATTCTTTTAACGACAATGATAGTCCGTCTTTAATAAAGTGTCATCGATGGAGACTCATGTAATAACGACAAGAAAATACATCATTGTCCAACATTTTAAGTGTCAATTAAAATACATCATTGTCCAACATTTTAAGTGTCAATTAAGCGACACTTTCAAATAAGCAAAAATTTACATGAGATAAGCTATATATGTTTTCTAATTTTCCTAGATGTCCTAATTAAGCATAAACAAGACTCCAGGTCAAATCACTACTCTTAAACTATCAATTTCAGACCAATACTATATTAGCCCCATGAGATTTGATAGCCATTACTATTCTTGGATGAGAGACGTTATTTGGTAAGAAAATCCCATGCATTGTAAACACATACATATAGTATTACAAAGGCACTAGAGAAATAAACCAGCAGAAAAGGGCACCCCAGTAAGTGGCAGCCATTTGAGGCCACCTATGAAGTTGGCCACACAGAATTTACGTGCTTCACCAACATCGCGTATTACTTTGAAACCGCGCCATCTCACTCTCCCCTTTGTCGAAGAACCGGGACCGTAATTCCCATACTCACCATAGTACACAGTCTCGCGCTTCTTCTTATCCGTCATATCCCAATCCATCCACCCTACGGGGTCCACTATCCCATCAAGATAACTTTTCATATAAACTACGCGCGCATATTCCCTCCACGGCCGTCCCAAATAAGCTTTGAACTCTCTCACCGCTTCCTTCTGCTTCGGATCGGCTTGAAACTTGCAATTTATGATCGAGATGCCGGTAGGTTGATTCCTCTCGGTCCGACCTTGTGCGGTGATGACTACGGATTGGCCATGTTGCGGTGCCCTAGCGAAGATCACGCTGTTTTGGATCACGGCTGCAGCGTTCCCAAAGATGAAGTCTACGGTGCCATATATTTCACATTCTTGATAGAATTGACGATTTGAATCCACCCAGAGAGTGTCCTGATACCCTTCGAAGGCGCACCGGTAGTAGGCTGATTGGTCCGAGCTCGACAGCAGCGCCACTCCCTGGCCGCCGTCTGGGCCCCCGGTGTTCTTGAATGTGATGTCTCGTGCCACGAAACCGTCCCCCATCGCCTCTACATGGACCAAAATTTTGAATATTCTTCTTAGTAAGATTGTTTTGGCTAATTAAACTTATTTTAAAAATCTAAGAATGTATGATATAGGAGTAATGCGCTCACATCTCACATATAATTATTATATTAATATATTTTATATTAATAAAATAATTACATGTAGTACACTTATCCTTATAAAAGAAAAATCCAAGACTACAAATTCTTTTTCACGTGTGGCTTGTACACGTCATCAAGTGGAAAAGAAATTTGTCATCAAGTCACTTTTTTCAATTGCAGATGATGTCTACAATATTTTTAAAATCAATAATATTATTTAAAATCTTTCATAATGAAAAATGAGTAGTTTCAGAAATATTATAGACACGTGACATTCATCCAATAGAAAATGTTATATTGTTAGGCAATATATGATCCAAATCCGATAGATTGAGATTGATGAATTTGTTGAAATACATATATACAATGGGATCCAAAAGTCGTGTTGAAATTGCAAATTAATTCAGTCATTGGAGCATTGTGCAATTAATCCTAAGTGTGTTTTGTTGGATGGAAAAGAAAAATAAGGGAATAGAATATGATAAATATATATATATATATATATATATATATATATATTAGTATAATTTTTTTTAATGAAGATTTGGACTGAAAAGATAGAAAAACAGAGAGAAAAATTATCCATGATACATAATTTTCTTCGGGATAAAATGTAAAATAACCATTTAAGATAGTGGATGAAAAAAACTAGCCACTAACTTAAAAATATATAAAAAATAGCCATTTTTATATGATAAGACAAAAATACCCTTAATGAGATCGATCGATCCTAACACACGGGATCGATTGAGCCCAATGCACTAAAGATCGATCGAGCCCTTGAGCCCAACACATTAAGGATCGATTGAGCCATTGACCCCAACACACTAAGGCTCGATCAATCATGACACATGGGATCGATCGAGCCCATTCGATCCGAACACACTAAGGATCAATCGATCCCATTTCAGGATCGATCGTGCCCAAGGCTTTTTTTTCTTCTTACAAGTATTGAGTATTAAGGGTAAAAATGTCAAGATGACTACTTTTTATATCTTTATAAGTTAGTGACTATTTTTTTATTTTTCTTAAGTTAAGTGGCTATTTTCTACCATTTCTACATTTCCTTTTCCCTTCTTTTCCATCCCTAAAAGAATATGAGTTAGGATGAATATTACTTACTCACGGTTGCAGACTGTCTTGTGCTGAATCCCGACCGGGCGCATCTGTCGCCGGTGATAATGGTTCTTCCGATGCCTTCTCCGACCATCATGACGTCCTTCATATCCCGACTAATCTCAATATTCTCATGGTACGTCCCTTGCTTAATCTTGATAACAACTCTCCCTCTACTTTTCCCGTTCCGATAAGCCTTAAGGGCCTCCTTGATTGTTCGACAATTCCCCGATCCGTCCTTCGCCACAACGATATAATCAGTAGCTCTTCTCAATTCCACCATATTCAGCACATCTTCATCAGGAAGCCAGCGTCGGAGTTCTTCGAGGCGGCCTTTGCCTTCCTTAATCAGTTCGGCATTGATGGCCAAACCGCTGCTGATCAACTCCGAAGCGTCGTTCTGTAGGAGGAAGACTGGATTCGTAACATTTTGCTCGGCTATGCTGGTTTTGCAGTTGTCGAGGTTCGTTAGAGCGGCGCTTAGCCAAATCTGGACGTCGAAGCGGGTCGAGCCGGGTTCGGGCCGTAAGCTTTGGTTCAAATGCGTGATGGTGAGTTCGTAGAACTGCGAGCAGTCGGAGAGGGCGGCCCTCTCGTTGGGGCTCGAGGGCTTCCGCTGCTGCAGTTTTATGTGATGGAGCGCGTCCATGGCTTCATCCATGGCGGCATTGACAGTGATGTGTAGAGAATTAGTGAGATTTTGGTGTGCGATTGATGGGGAAGGGGATGGTGCAGGGGCAAACCCTAGAGCAGGAAGAAAGGATAGTGAGAATATTGCTGCTGAAAACAGCAAAAGCCTCGACATTACTGTCGGTGTTTTTTTTAGTTCGTTATGATTGGTTAATCCTATTTATAGGAGAAATCGGAGTTTTTGAACTTTTATGCTAGATTAGTTTGGTTGTTGATTTGCTGAATTTATGAGAAGAATCTCCTCATGCCTTCCACTCATAAATCGAATCTACTTCCAAGATTTTTCTTTTCAAATTTATGGCATTTTGTTCATTGCATTTTGCCGATATGTTGAAGCCGTATTTGTGCGTTTTAAATGATTCTACTCTTATGTTGACCTGGTTTCCTTGTGAGGGTACACATTTGTCTTTGGGTCAACCCTTAAAATAGCCACTTTGATATAACAAACCAAAATACTAGCCACTCATATAAAAAACACAAAAACTAACCACTTTTACCAAATACACGAATACATGATACGCAACTCATGTATTCGTAAAAATTAACCTTGAATACATGAATACACGAATATATGAATACACGACTCATATATTCGTGAAAATTAACCTTGAATACACGAATACACGACTCATATATTCGTGAAAATTAACCTTGAATACACGAATACATGAATACACGAATACACGACTCATGTATTCGTGAAAATTAACATTGAATACACGAATACACGAATACATGAATACATGACTCATGTATTCGTGAAAATTAACCTTGAATACATGAGTGACTAATATTTCTGTTTTTTTATGAGTGGCTAGTAATTGTGTTTTTTATATAAGTGACTAGTATTTTGGTTTACTATATCAAAGTAGCTATTTTTAGGGATTAACTCTTTGTTTTTTTACTTACTCGTTTCATTCTATAATGAACTATCTGTATCTATATCTATATCTATTACTATTATAAAAGAGCATATTCTTACAAATTTTGGTTCACCAATTTTATCCCTATTAAAAATCTATATCTAAGGGTATTGTTGTAATTTAAATACTATTATTTAATAATTCCTTTTAATCATTATGCATGCGAAAATTAGCTTAGTATTATTGTCCTATTATAACTCTTCATCATTATCCATGAGATTTAAAAAAATTAAAATTATGAAAGTAGTCTTTTACAAAGTACATTCGTATTTTAATTACAAAATAATGTTTATTATGGCTTTTATGCTCATCAAAAACATACATCTATTAATTTATAATTGAGAGTATATGTGCCCAAGAAACAACTTTTTTAAACAAAGTGTTCAGCTTTAATTTCGGAAAAAAAAAAAAAAAAAGGAAGTTGCAATACTTAATTTTACTAATATTAGAACAAACCTCTGCTAGAAAACACGATTCGGATTATTATTTGGAGCACACTCCTATCAGCCCGGCCCCATGGTGGGGGTTCGAGTCACCCTGGGTGCGTATGTGTGTGAGTGTGTTGTGTTTGTCTGATCTAATTGACACTTTTATTCACAAGAATTGACACTGGATCTAATTGACACTTTGATTGATAACAACTGATACTTTTAAAACATCATAGAGATTGTCACTTTTATTCAGAATGATTGACACTTTTACTTACGAGAATTGTCACTTTTACGAAAAAATACGAGTAATGAATATTTTATTTTGTGAAGGGTAGAATATATTTTTATTACTCATACATAAGATCTATATAAATAACCATAAATATTGATTCAATACAATCCAAGTTGATGAATATATTTTTGGGATATGATCAACGAAAATCTCAATTTGATAGATAATTATTGTAAACAAAAAGTCTCAGCGTGTAATTATTGTAAATTATTTTATTGTAATTATTTTAAAAGTCTCAAAGTGTTCTAATACACAACATATTTTTGATTACCATCCCACATCGACTATTTATGAGACTCCACCAAAAATTAATCAATATAAAAGATACACCACACTTTTGAAATTATTTGTCTCCAATTAAAATTAACAATATTGAAAATCTTTATTTGATTTTCTAATTTTTTTAATTTTATGAAAATTTAGTGTAAAGTTTAATAATAACGACTAAGAATTTTATCGTATGCGTGTACAAATACTATCCTAATCCATGAGAATTTTAATAATTTTTATTTGATTTGCTATATTATTTTATTTTTATGAGAAATTTAAAAGTATCATTCTTAAAAATTTAATTGGAATACACATCTATATATTTTCTTAATTAAAATCTCGATTTCAAAATGAGTAAAACTATTAGGGGTGTCTAAATGGGATCGGGTATTTGGGTACGTTCCGAAATACCCGACCCGATCGAATATTGTGGATACCCGAACCCGATTTTAGCGGGTATTGGGACGAGTTGTAGATCTGTATTTTTTTTTTCGGGTATTCGGGTACCCGATTAACCATTTGGGTATTTCCGAATACCCGATCAATTTATTAATAATTACTAATATTATTTTATATTTATAATAAGTAATTAAATACATTAAATTAATACTGAATTTTATTATGAATTTAGGTTTTATCAGTTGCACATTCATTAACATTTAGTTTTCTTAAATATATTAGTATTGATTTCTTGAGTAGGTAACTTTTAGTTTTTCTATTCTAAATATATGAATTTGAATATGTGGCGTAGTTCATAGCTAATAGTTAAATATTAAGACACCGGTTTTTTTTCAAGAAAAATAAATCAACAATCTCATATATAAAAAATAAAACTTGGAAGAAATTAAAACAAAATAAAATGAAATATTATAAATCGGGTAATTTGGGTACCCGATTACTATCCGAATTACCCGAACCCCGTGTATCGGGTACCCAAATTACCCGTTTGGAATATGACACGGAATGAATTTTTTACTTCTTTGGGATTGGGTACCCGAAAAGATTGGGACGGGTATCCCGTCCCGACCTGTTTAGACACCTAACTATCCGAAAAATGTCTGTAGGCCCCGATAAGTAGTCATTAGTGCATGGGGGGGGGGGGAATACACCAATTAGCCAACAGTTTTGACTTTAAAAACAAAATCGATCTTACTGAGTTGTCAGCTCAGCTTATCAGTGCAACTCGGTTTATCCAGCTCAGTCAGTAAACTGGTGAGCTTGCTAAACCGAACTGTGTGCGGAAGTTTGGTGGACAGGTTGGCTACCTCTTAGAAAATTCTTTCTTTGGTCTGGATCTTTGTGCAGGTTGATTATATCAATGAAGTGCAATGTAATGAAGGTTAGTTGAACATTGTAAGGCCGACTATAAATAAAAGATAGAGAGAGAGAGATCGAGACAGTCGATTTAGTGTGGTTCGGGAAACGTCCCTACATCCACGTCAGATACCGTCGTATCTGAAATTCCTTACTTCTATCTTATTTATACTGGCTGAGTACCAGCCTCAACCTTCGTCAATCTTTAGACTTGAGCCGAGCACGAGTTCTGGGTCGTGACCCTTACAACCTTTCATACATTCTTACATACAACCTTGCAGCTAAACTAACAGATTCTTCTTTACTTGGACGAATATGTAGTAAGCTTGTGGAGAGTATTCTGTGAGGTTCCAGAATCTGAAATCTTGAAGGTCTCAACACTTGGGAAATGGCTTGGATTCGAGTGTTGAGTTTGGCTTTGAAGCGTAAAGATTTCTAGATAGATTTGGCTTTGAAACTCTGGTTTCCTCTCTCTATTTTTCTCTCTTCCCCGTCTATTTTCCCCCACCTTCGATTCTGGGATGGCTTGAAGTATTTATATGACTCCAATTTGAATTAGAGCCGTTGGAGTTGCAGAGGTGTCAGAACCGTACTGCTGACTGGACTTCTAGCCGTTGAGGTTTTCTGTACAGCTTGAACCATCGAGGTTGGCAAGGCACAGCTTAGGTCGGACTGGGAAGGTCGACCTTTTGTACCTTAAGCTGTCTTTGTTTTCTGTGGTCTTCAAGCTTGATCTTTGTATTAGAATCTTCATCTTGAGAAGGTGTTGATTAATAGCAGCTTGACTCACAACAACTTGATTAAGCATATTGGCTTCAGTAGGTTGGCCTAAGCAGGTTCCTCAACATGCAGGTTCCTTAGCATGCAAATTCCTCAGCATGCAGGACCCTCAGCATGCAGGTTGGCCTCAGCAGGTTACACGAGCAAGTTGACTAAGGAACAGGTTGACAGATTGATCTAACTAGGTACAAGGTTGCACTACCAACCTTGATCTTTACATGGAGCAACCTGTCCGAGTTAAGCTTGACTGATCCAAACACAGAGATCAGTCTGTTCCTATCAATCCTATAACTAAGTCCTATAACTAAGTGTGGTTTCTAATAACATCAACAAAACTAAACTAAACAGGGTTCCTAACAATTTCCCCCTTTTTGATGATGTCGAAACCAACACTTTACAAATAATTCCTAAAGATAAGAATATAAGATCAATGAACTAAAAGTTTAGCAAGTTGACCTTGCTTTCTGTGCTTTATGCTCTTCCTGTATCTTTCCATGCTCTTTATACATCTTTCTACGCTCTTCCTGCATCTTGATACCACTAGTGCATCTTTCCTACATCTTTTCCCCTTTTTCTACATCTTTCCCCCTTTTCGACATTATCAATAAGGGTCTGTGCTTTCTGGCGAAAAGAAGAGTTCTTTTCCTTGAGCTTGACTTGCTTGGAAAGATCATTGCATGCTCTGTTTCCCCCTTAATTGTTGATCTGGTGTTTTACGGATATATCGGCTGGGCTGACAAATCAGTGATCATTCCCCCTTAAAATGTGTCAAGGTTGATCAGCTTGACTAGGAGGCTAGCTTGGTTATGAGATCAGCTTGATTGACTGAGCAGACTGATCAGGTCAACTCTAGAAATAAGCTTAGCTGATCTGTTGCTCTTGATCTGCATCTTGAGACAGCCTTTCCATTATCTTGTTCACCACGATCATCGATTCGATGCACCATCCTTTGGGTTCCCAACAATGAGCTCCTCCGGAAGATCATGTTCTATCTTCCTTGAGTGATCTCTTCTTCATATTATTCAAGTTCAGGCTTGATCTTGGGATCCACAAATTTAGAATGAGCTTGAGGGATGAGGTATGGAGCTGATAGACTGATCTATGAGTAGGGAGTTAATCTGTTATGATTGAGCTGGTGAGGCAGCTCGATGTCCTTGCATCAGTTCCCCCTTGATATGTGATCTGGTTTTGATCAGTTTGCTCTTTTGTACCACTTGTATTGTGATCTGCTTGTTGATCAATAGAGAGTTTCCTGTACAGACACGCAGACTTATTAAAATAACAACAGGTGTTACCTCCACAGTCATGTTCATCTTATTAAGGACTTTAATTGTGCAGCTCATCTTAAAGTACCCTAGAAATACTCCAGAATTTGCTTCGCAATTGAAAGTCTTTAATTTAGAATTCCCATTGTCGTGAGTGTAACACTAGCAGCAACAGAAATTGGAAGTATTAAAGTAGGCTTAGCATTTTGTTGAGATCGGATGCTAAGTGGGAGGTCAAGCTCCCTTGAAGAGGTTGAGGAGCAGGTTGATAGCAATCTGCATGATAAGATGGCTCCTCAGCAGCTTGGATTCTCTGATACTTTTGACCTTGATGAGCAGCTTGGAAGAAATCTCAAAAGAGAGACTGCTCATATGAATCACACTGGTACCACCGATCTTAGTAGCCAGCTTGGGTGACTAGAGCTGGTGTTTCCAGCATGACAATAAGCTTGTTTCAGTCGGCTTTGATCAGATCTGGTCTGTTTGACTTGTAGTGACCTGACCTGCCATAACCACAACAAGTACCCCAAAAGTTAGTAGAATTGAAATTCGAGGGATTTACCAGTGCTCTACTAATCAGGGCGGTCGAGGTTGTGTTTGCCGACTCTGTGCTTGTTCTCGCGATAGAACTGCTTATACTTGAGCATTCGAGATTCCAACCTCTCTTGCTTTCTTGTCATCATCGCGAGATCTTGCAGCAATTCGTCCTTCCTAGTAAACTCTTTAGATAAGTTGGGAGGAACATCTTTGGCCAGACCAGCTCGAAATGCAGCTTCTTTTTCTTCCCCTTGATACCATTTCTTTTTAGCTTTACTTCTTTTGTTAGAGCAAGCTGGAGCTGATCCATGAATACGAATGATCTCGTACTCATTCCCCATCAAAATGTCAAAAAGCTCTTCGGTTGTGAGCTTATTGAAGTCAGGTCGGTTGGGATGGAGGGCAACATACACATGCCAACTTGCTGGGAGGGCACGAATGACCTTGAGATTCAACTCTCGCTGAGTGAATTTGTCCTTTTTGATAGCAGCGATCTCGAGAGTGATCTTCATGAAGCGATCTCTCATCTGTTCCACAGTCTCTTCAGGCAACATCCCGAATTCATTGAAATTGTTGCAGGCCATGGAGAGCTTGTTCTATTGCGACTCTTCAGATCCTATGCCAGAGACTTTAGAGTATCCCACATTTCTTTTGCAGTTTGCAGATTTCTGATCTTGGCAAGGTGAACTCCTTTGACTGTGCTTGAGATGAGCGCTTTCGCATAATTATCCAGGCTGGCTTCTAATCTTTCCTCGGCAGTGTACTTACGAGGACTCTTGACCACTTGTTTGAACGTGGCCTCGCCTGGAGATTCTCCTTCTGTAATATCCCGACTTTTAATAAATAGAAAATGCGTAGAAATTTGAAAATTTTGCGTATCCTTGTCTCTATTTTATGACGAATAGAATTGTTATGGTTTAAGATGTATGAAATTGCATTTCACTTTGCAATTTAGAAATAGATATAAATCTATATTTATATCTCATAATTTTTATTATGAATTAACGAATCAAATTGAATATTATATTCCCGTATAATATTTTCAAATGGATTAATTAAACAACACTTACTAAACTCTAAGTATTAATGGGCCAAGAACATGATATCAACTTTTATAAAATAAAATGGGCCAAACCCATTTTATTAGATTAAAATTCTAATTTAATAAGTAAGAAGTGGCTCATGAACCATGGCTAATAATTACAAGAATATTACCACAACGAAACAAAAATACAATTCCCCCAATAAATCACATCAGCCGAATAATACATCACTCTTCAACAAAGTCTTATCCCTACAAAATCAATATCCACTCTACTGTACAATGAATCAATTGGCCATACACTTTGTTCAATAAAAGATTACACCAAATCTATAAGTACATAAATCCCACATTATCCCTTGAACTAAGGAACTCTACCATATTCTACAGTAGAAGAAAGCATGGCTTCCGATCCAACACCTCAACCACTCCCATCAAACACCTCTTTATAAGCTATTTCACCACATTCTCATTCACCACTTCTCATTCCTGCACAAACCAAAAACACAATTTATCTCTCAAAGAAAAGTTGCAGCAAACATAAGAAAGAAGAAAGGAAGAGGGAGCAGGAGAAGCAAGAGGCCCAGAAAGAAGGAAGGATTTCTGCAGCTCCAATTCATTGTCTCTAATCCACAGCCAAACCACCACCTCTTAAACAAAGTAAGGAATTTCCAGCACTTAATTCTTTTCATACTCTCTTCATGCTTCAAAAGAATTAAAGAACTATATCAAGAACAGAATCAAGAAACTGAAATCTTATAAATAAAGCATGAACTGAAATCCTAAGAATAAAAGCCTAATCATTGAAGCAAGCTTACCCCTTGAAATATAAAACCAACTATACATGAACTTTTGACCAATTGCTAAAATGAACAACGAGCCAGCCACCAATCTTCAAGGCATTCAATTCGTACATATGTATAAATATTATCTCATGCCATTCACGTGTTTAACAAGCACCAAGAATCAAAAGATGAAAGCCATAAACTAAAATATATAAGTATTACTACGATATGTACACGAATTCTTATAATTGGTAACAGAGAGCTTGAAAACGAGAACTTAAATTCTATAACTGAAAACGAGAGAGGGAAGGGTTGAAGAAAAGAGTTACTGGGACGAGGGAGTTCGGTTCCCTCGTCGTCCTACTGAAAGGAGGGTGGCTCTGCCCTGTGGCTGTTGTCGGCGTCAACGGCGGTGTTAAGTAACAGCACTAGTCGAGGAGCAGCGCCGATGTTGAGATGAACAGCAGCAAGGACGACGACGGCTTGTTTCAGTCGGGAGAGAGACGGCAAAGACTTGGCTGTGATCGAAGCTCGAAGGAGAGATGAGGTTTGCAGCAGCGGCGCTGTGTCGAACAAGCTTCGACGGCAGCGGCGATGGTGATGGGAACCAACGGTCGGCGGTGTTCGGTGCTCGGAGAACCAGGTGCAGCAGCGATAATGGAGACGGACGGAGGAAGTAACGCTACCTCTCTGTAATTCCAGAGCCACGGCGGCATCGGAGTTGGGCAACAACCATGACGCGGCGAGAGACGGCAACGCGGAGGCAGCTCCGGTGACGCCACAACAGCGGCGGCATCGGGCGTTTGCCGGCGATGAAGTTGGAACGAGGTGGAGTCGATTTGATTCTGGAAATTTGGGGGTTTCGAATAGGGCTTTCGATCTGGGGTTTATGGAAGAAGGAGAACGCCGCCCAGATGGCGGCGAGATCAGTAAGGCGGCGACGGGGTCGCCGGTGATTCTGCCGAGGAAGAAGATGGGTAGAGAGGGAGAAGAGAAGGGCTGAGACGGAGAGAATTCGAGAGTGAGAAGGAAAGAACGGGTGTGTGTGCGCGTATGTGAGTTGCTGTGGAGGAGTTGGTGAAGATGGACTTTCTCCATTTGGGCTAAGTATGGGCTGGGTGGAAATTCTAGTGGGCCTTAGTATTAAAGTGGAATTGGGCTAAATTTATTTCAGCGGGTGGGCCGTGAGTTACATCTGACGGGTTTACGAATTCGGACTTCAAACTAGGCCCGTTTTAACTAAGTCATTGGACCTACTAAAGAAATATACAAATTAAGAGTAATTAAGGTTTAATTAATTTACTAAGCTTTAATTAGCCCAAAAAAAAAAATGTGTTCCGAAATTTATCCTAATTTCGGAATAATTATTCGATGAATATTTGAACCCAATTAATTACTTAATTGGATCCCTTATTAATAAAGAAATGGTTATTCTCCTAATGAAAAGATTTAAATAATTCCAAATAATTAATCTGTTATCCCTTAACAGATTTGCTATTAAGAAAATATATAAGCGATTATATTTTCCTTAGCGATCGTTTTGTTATAAGAATTTAGATTCTTATTATATCGTTATGAATAGGCGCGGTTCGACGAGGACATTAATTTAGACGTTGCCTATCAAGACCGACCATTCTACTACGCTTCAAGAGGTGGGCTTATTTTTTCCAAAGTATATGAGTTATGTATGCTCAAGGTTTTAATGATTAAAAACTGGTTATCCATGAAAATATTTAATGTGCGCTCTACATGTTTAATGCTCTGAAGTAATCGATCGAGATTCATCGCTTAGCCTTATAAACTAGCTTTGAATCGTGTACACTCCCCTGGTAGTTATGTGATTGGTTGATCTCTATCACATACTATTTCAATGGAATTCCTGGGTTTCGACCCGGAATTCACCAGCTCAAATAGACACTCCGGTTTTGACCCGAAGTCTGGATATATGGATTCGTCGGTGGCTAGAGGTCCGGAATCACAGTAAGAGTAACTGTAGAGTGCGACATGAGGCCATGGCACAAGTAAAATGATTTAGCATGCTTAGTTGAATTTTGTTTTCCAAAACCTCTAAGTCATGCATATGATATGGATAAACTGCTATGTTTCCAAGCTATTGATAAAATGCGCAGCCCACTGAGTACATTAGTACTCAGCCCAAATGTTTTCAAATGTTTTCAGGTTGATGCAGTTGTGATGGCGATGCGGAGCTGAGGCTAGGAATCTCTCTTTGTTAAGCTTCCGCTAAATGTATTTCTCGTCTTGAACTAGAGATATGCACTCTGAATTTATTCACTATCTATTCTTGAGAAATCGAACTCGACTTTATATTTTGGAATGATGGACTTATGTTGATTCGTTGAGCCATCGAATCTTATGCGATCCTAGTATAATGATATGTTGTTATGTTGGGTATATTGTCGTTGTATTTATTGTGGTTTATTCCCTTTGCAAAAGAGATACTGCCCAACTTTTCGGGAAGTATCAGTTGATTATTGAAATGAGTTGAATCCCCTTTCTATCCCCGCTTCTTTATTCCAACCCCTAGTCACACCATTGGCGCGTGCGCCTTCCCTCAGGAATTGGGGCGTGACAGAATGGTATCAGAGCAGTTCGTTCATGGCTCTGATGTCTATGATTATTGAGGTCGAGTCTAGAATAGTTTCTCTAGACTCCTAAATGTTTATAGAAGTCCTCAGCTCTCCGTCACACTGCAATCAACACAGGTTAGTTGAACTTTCAGCTTAAGCGCATGAAGTATTGTATTATTGCTTATTGGATAATACTGTGAATAATGATATTTTCAACTGGACTTCGTGCCACTTGAATTAGCAGTTAACGAGATGATATCTAGTTGGGTTCTTTGAAATCCATCCGATCCAAAATGCATTATCATATTAGGTCAGTGCCTATATGATTAAATAAAATGATTCCACTGAGTTGGAAACGAGCCCCAATTAATAAATTGGCGGTGTTGATTATCTTTGGTTAGTGCCAAGGTAATAGATCGGATTTTATGGCTGACGGGCAAGGATGACAAAAAGGTTTCAACAACTATGATGATGGATGGCTTCAACATGATGATGGATCGAGATGAGAAAGGAAGGGTACGATACAAGCGCAAGATCGAGAATCGTTGCGATAAGGTCATATAGGAACGATAACCTTTTGACCTAGAATAAGAAAAGAAAGATGCCCTTAAAATTATTATAGTTTAAGTCTACGTACTTGAACATAGGAAGAACGCTTTAAGTTATAATTTTCACTTAGAGCTTACGACTTCCTAGCGAATGATTCCACTTAGATGGATTTTATTATGATTAAAATGAAAGGGTTTTAAAGTCAAGGAACGGGTTATGACAACCTTGTAAGCTGACCAGTTGTATAATAAGTCCTCTTGAAGGCACCTTAGTATTTATGGATATTGACGTTTATCCATAATTCGCCTTGTTGTTTGATATTTGTCTTACAACGCTTATGTATATGTATATATACTTATTCGACGTCACTCTAAGATAAGTTATTATGGGTCATATTTCAAATAGTACAAAATGGAAGAGAAAGAGGTCAAGGAAGAGATAGAGGAACGAATGATGATGAGCCAGTGATGAATTACCCGGAGCGCTTAACTATGGAAGAATTCAAGAAGGAACGGCCACCAACCTTTGATGGAATGGGTGAGCCTATGGATGCTGAGAAATGGATAAGGGCAATCGAAAAGATTTTCGATTATGTCGGATGCACTGATGAGGAAAAGCTAACTTGTGCTATCTACCAACTGGTAGATGAAGCTGACTACTGGTAGCATTTGTGAAGCGCACATTGACGGTGGAACAATGAGAAAATTTCACTTGGGACATGTTCAAGAATGAACTGTTTGAGAAGTACATCCCTGGCTGCTATCGCCAGAAGAAGCAGAATGAGTTCTGGAATCTCAAGCAAAGAAAAATGACAGTGATGGAATACGATCGAGCCTTCGCCCAACTTTCCCGCTATGTTCCACATCTGGTGGACACTGATGCCTCAAAGGCATTGAAGTTTAGAAATGGCTTGTGCCATGAGATTTCTGTTTCCCTCGCTAGTCAAGGCCCACTGACGTATGCTCAGACTTTGAGCAGGGCTATGACTATAGAATCTTTGCTTCCTCAAGAGAGGAACCCTGCTCAAGCTCCATCGCAGAATGATGGAAAGGGGAAGAGAAAAATGGGAAGACCGGAGCGGAGGAAACTCCGGCAAGGAAAAGAGGCCTTGGATGGGAAATCAGAATCAGAATCAGAACATACAACATCGTCAGCCACAATAACCACGACCCCTACAGCAAGTTCCAGTTTGGAACAGACCGATGTGCCCGAAGTGTCAGAAACCTCATTCTGGAGAGTGCAGAAAAGGAACCAATGCTTGCTTCAAGTGTGGACAGACTGGGCACTTTGCTAAGGCGTGCCCTAACTTGGGAAGGAACGGAGGAGCACCCCAACTGCAGCAGCATAATCAGGGGAATCAACCAAGACTAGAGCGTATGCTTTGAACCAGCAGCAGGCTGTCCAAGCTCAAGGGAACCAGGCATGTATGATTAAATTGAGTAATCATCCTATTCTGGCTTTGTTTGATACTGGAGCTTCGCACTCGTTTATCTCTACTTATGCATGCATGGAACTAGTCATAGAAACAAATTGAGCATGCCCTTAGGATAGGTATCCCCTCAGGAAAGAGTATGATTTCTAGGAAAGTTTGCTTGGGCCAAGAACTTAGAATCGATGATCATTCTTTTAGTATAGATCTTTATGTCATCGATATGTGCAACTTCGATATAATTTTGGGAATGGATTAGATGCAAGCGAATGGTGCGACAATCGATTGCAAGGAGCGAGAAGTCATGTTTCAAATTGCTGATGGAAGCAAGGTGTATTTCCAAGGAAAGAAGATAGGTACGAGCATACCTGTCATCTCAGCGTTCAAGGCAGTAAAGATGATTAGGAAAGGAAGCTGTCAAGCTTTCCTTGTGAGTTTGATGAAGGATCCAAAAAAAGGAGTGGAGCTAACAGATGTTCCAATGTGTGCGAATACCCAGACGTATTCCCTGACGACTTACCAGGTTTACCTCCAGACAGACAACTAGAATTCAACATCGACTTGGAGCCAGGAGCAGCCCCAGTGTCAAAGGCACCCTATCGAATGACACCTAAAGAATTGTAAGAGCTAAGGGTTCAGCTGCAATAGCTTTTGGATTTAGGGTTTATTCAACTTAGTGTATCGCCTTGGGGAGCGCCGGTGTTATTCGTCAAGAAGAAAGACGACACACTGAGGATGTGTATCGATTATAGGGAACTCAATAAGCTTACAATCAAGAATAGATATCCTCTTCCGAGGATAGATGATTTGTTCGACCAGCTGAAAGGAGCAAGTGTGTTCTCTAAGATCGATTTGAGATCAGGATACCACCAATTGAAGATGAAGAAGGAAGATATTCCTAAGACGGCTTTCAGAACACGCTACGGACATTATGAGTTTACAGTGATGCCATTCGGGTTAACAAATGCCCCAGCGGTCTTCATGGATTCGATGAATCAAGTGTTTCACCAGTATCTAGATAGTTTTGTCCTAGTGTTCATTGATGACATTCTCATATACTCCAAAAGTGGAGAACAACACGAGGAACATCTACGCATTGTATTAGAGACATTGCGAATAGAGTAGTTATTTGCCAAATTCTGCAAGTGCGAATTTTGGTTGAGGGAAGTGATGTTCCTCGGACACATCGTGTCAGCCGAGGGAATCAAAGTGGACCCCGCAAAAGTGGAAGCAGTGAAGGAATGGAGAACACCAACCAATGCCCATGAAATTGGGAGTTTCTTGGGATTGATAGGACACTATAAATGTTTCATCGAAGGATTTTCCAAGCTTGCAAGACCACTGACTCAACTGTTGAGAAAAGAGATCAAGTATGCAATGTCAGAGGAATGTGAAAAGAGTTTTCAGGAGCTCAAATCGGGTTGACTACTGCCCCAGTGTTTGCAGTACCTGAAGATAATGAAGGATTTGTTGTTTATATGGATGCCTTGAAATTAGGATTAGGTTTCGTGTCGATACAGAATCGCAAGGTGATTGCATATGCATCCCGTCAACTGAAGCCTCATGAGCTCAATTATCCTACTCATGACTTAAAATTTGCTACAGTCATGCACGCACTTAAGATATTGAGACACTGCCGAGTGAAGTGTGAGATTTTCATTGATCACAAAAGTTTGAAATACTTCTTCGAGCAGAAGGATTTAAACATAAGACAAATGAGATGGCTAGAGTTGGTAAAGGATTACGATTGCACCATTAGCTAACACCTAGGAAAGGCCAATGTGGTAGCAGATGCCTTAAGCAGGAAAGTTATAGTTAAGCTAGGATATCTTCTTACCCAAGAAGAGAAGCTTATCAACAAGTTTGCAAAACTCGAGATAGAAGTGGTTCATCCACCCGACTCAGTAAGAGGTTGTGTTGCAGCCCTAGCTGCTGAACCTGACCTGAGAGAGAGAATTGTGAGGGCACAAAGAAGGGATAGATTTTTAGAGAAAATGCGTCTCTTTGCAAGTCAGAGACACCTAAGGGATTCTCAGAGGCTAAAGATAACGCATTAATGCTGAATATAAGGTTGCATGTGCCATACATCGAAGAGTTGAAAAACGCGATCATGAGTGAAGCTCACGATACGCCTTATACAGCTCATCACGGAAGTATGAAGATGTATAGGGATTTGAAAAATATTTTCTAGTGGAAGGGAATGAAGATAGATGTAGCATTGTTTGTGGAGTGATGTTTAGCTTGCCAGCAAGTTAAAGCTGTACACCAGAGACCTTATGAAATGTTGGAAATGAGAGCACATCGACATGGACTTCGTAGCGAACCTACCAAAGTCGGTATAGAAGAATACACCTATTTGGGTTATTGTTGATCGGTTAAGTAAGTCAGCGCACTTCTTACCTATTCAAATGACTTTCAGTCTAGAGACACTCGCTAAGTTATATGCCAAGGAGATAGTATGCCTTCACGGTGTGCTAGTCTCAATCACGTCAGACCGTGACACTAGGTTCACGTCACGTTTTTGGAACAACCAACATGAATGCATGGGCACTCAGCTGAATGTTAGCACGGCTTTCCACCCACAGACTGATGGATAGTCGGAACGAACGATCCAGATTCTAGAAGATATGTTAAGAGCGATAGTCGCTGATAAAAGTGGAAATTAGGAGGATTTATTACCTCTTGTTGAGTTTGCTTATAACAATAGTTATCAGGCAAAGATTGGAATGACTCCATATGAGGCTTTATATGGAAGAAAATGCAGATCGCCACTTTACTGGGATGAAGTGAGAGAAAGAATGCTTTTAGCCCTGACTTGGTTCAGTAGATGTTCGAGAAAATCGATGAGATAAAGCATTGGACAAACAAAGCTCAAGATAGACAGAAACCGTACGCCGATAAGCGTAGGTGTGAGTTACAGTTTAATGTCGGGGAAAGAGTTTTCCTCAAGGTATCTCCTACTAAAGGAGTGATTCATTTCGGTAAGAGAGGAAAGTTGCGACCTCGCTATATAGGTCATTTTGAGATCTTAGAAAGGATAGGAACTATTGATTATAGGTTGGCCTTGGTACCTAGTATAGGGGACATGCACAATATGTTCCACGTCTCACAGTTAAGAAAATACGTGTTCGATCCGAAACATGATATCAAGTATGATGACGTGGTCCTAGCTCAGGACCTTAGTTACAACGAAAGCCCATAATGATTTTAGATAGGAAAGTTAAAGTTTTAAGGAATAGTGAAGTCGTTAGTGTAAATGTTTTACGGAATCACCACGGACAGGAAGAAGTTACATGTGAATTGGAAGATAAGATGAACGAACAGTACCCGGAACTAGAATACCCGAACCCGTGAATTTCGAGGACGAAATTTTTTTTAAGGAAGAGAGGATGTAATATCCTGACTTTTAATAAATAGAAAATGCGTAGAAATTTGAAAATTTTGCGTATCCTTGTCTCTATTTTATGACGAATAGAATTGTTATGGTTTAAGATGTATGAAATTGCATTTCACTTTGCAATTTAGAAATAGATATAAATCTATATTTATATCTCATAATTTTTATTATGAATTAACGAATCAAATTGAATATTATATTCCCGTATAATATTTTCAAATGGATTAATTAAACAACACTTACTAAACTCTAAGTATTAATGGGCCAAGAACATGATATCAACTTTTATAAAATAAAATGGGCCAAACCCATTTTATTAGATTAAAATTCTAATTTAATAAGTAAGAAGTGGCTCATGAACCATGGCTAATAATTACAAGAATATTACCACAACGAAACAAAAATACAATTCCCCCAATAAATCACATCAGCCGAATAATACATCACTCTTCAACAAAGTCTTATCCCTACAAAATCAATATCCACTCTACTGTACAATGAATCAATTGGCCATACACTTTGTTCAATAAAAGATTACACCAAATCTATAAGTATATAAATCCCACATTATCCCTTGAACTAAGGAACTCTACCATATTCTACAGTAGAAGAAAGCATGGCTTCCGATCCAACACCTCAACCACTCCCATCAAACACCTCTTTATAAGCTATTTCACCACATTCTCATTCACCACTTCTCATTCCTGCACAAACCAAAAACACAATTTATCTCTCAAAGAAAAGTTGCAGCAAACATAAGAAAGAAGAAAGGAAGAGGGAGCAGGAGAAGCAAGAGGCCCAGAAAGAAGGAAGGATTTCTGCAGCTCCAATTCATTGTCTCTAATCCACAGCCAAACCACCACCTCTTAAACAAAGTAAGGAATTTCCAGCACTTAATTCTTTTCATACTCTCTTCATGCTTCAAAAGAATTAAAGAACTATATCAAGAACAGAATCAAGAAACTGAAATCTTATAAATAAAGCATGAACTGAAATCCTAAGAATAAAAGCCTAATCATTGAAGCAAGCTTACCCCTTGAAATATAAAACCAACTATACATGAACTTTTGACCAATTGCTAAAATGAACAACGAGCCAGCCACCAATCTTCAAGGCATTCAATTCGTACATATGTATAAATATTATCTCATGCCATTCACGTGTTTAACAAGCACCAAGAATCAAAAGATGAAAGCCATAAACTAAAATATATAAGTATTACTACGATATGTACACGAATTCTTATAATTGGTAACAGAGAGCTTGAAAACGAGAACTTAAATTCTATAACTGAAAACGAGAGAGGGAAGGGTTGAAGAAAAGAGTTACTGGGACGAGGGAGTTCGGTTCCCTCGTCGTCCTACTGAAAGGAGGGTGGCTCTGCCCTGTGGCTGTTGTCGGCGTCAACGGCGGTGTTAAGTAACAGCACTAGTCGAGGAGCAGCGCCGATGTTGAGATGAACAGCAGCAAGGACGACGACGGCTTGTTTCAGTCGGGAGAGAGACGGCAAAGACTTGGCTGTGATCGAAGCTCGAAGGAGAGATGAGGTTTGCAGCAGCGGCGCTGTGTCGAACAAGCTTCGACGGCAGCGGCGATGGTGATGGGAACCAACGGTCGGCGGTGTTCGGTGCTCGGAGAACCAGGTGCAGCAGCGATAATGGAGACGGACGGAGGAAGTAACGCTACCTCTCTGTAATTCCAGAGCCACGGCGGCATCGGAGTTGGGCAACAACCATGACGCGGCGAGAGACGGCAACGCGGAGGCAGCTCCGGTGACGCCACAACAGCGGCGGCATCGGGCGTTTGCCGGCGATGAAGTTGGAACGAGGTGGAGTCGATTTGATTCTGGAAATTTGGGGGTTTCGAATAGGGCTTTCGATCTGGGGTTTATGGAAGAAGGAGAACGCCGCCCAGATGGCGGCGAGATCAGTAAGGCGGCGACGGGGTCGCCGGTGATTCTGCCGAGGAAGAAGATGGGTAGAGAGGGAGAAGAGAAGGGCTGAGACGGAGAGAATTCGAGAGTGAGAAGGAAAGAACGGGTGTGTGTGCGCGTATGTGAGTTGCTGTGGAGGAGTTGGTGAAGATGGACTTTCTCCATTTGGGCTAAGTATGGGCTGGGTGGAAATTCTAGTGGGCCTTAGTATTAAAGTGGAATTGGGCTAAATTTATTTCAGCGGGTGGGCCGTGAGTTACATCTGACGGGTTTACGAATTCGGACTTCAAACTAGGCCCGTTTTAACTAAGTCATTGGACCTACTAAAGAAATATACAAATTAAGAGTAATTAAGGTTTAATTAATTTACTAAGCTTTAATTAGCCCAAAAAAAAAAATGTGTTCCGAAATTTATCCTAATTTCGGAATAATTATTCGATGAATATTTGAACCCAATTAATTACTTAATTGGATCCCTTATTAATAAAGAAATGGTTATTCTCCTAATGAAAAGATTTAAATAATTCCAAATAATTAATCTGTTATCCCTTAACAGATTTGCTATTAAGAAAATATATAAGCGATTATATTTTCCTTAGCGATCGTTTTGTTATAAGAATTTAGATTCTTATTATATCGTTATGAATAGGCGCGGTTCGACGAGGACATTAATTTAGACGTTGCCTATCAAGACCGACCATTCTACTACGCTTCAAGAGGTGGGCTTATTTTTTCCAAAGTATATGAGTTATGTATGCTCAAGGTTTTAATGATTAAAAACTGGTTATCCATGAAAATATTTAATGTGCGCTCTACATGTTTAATGCTCTGAAGTAATCGATCGAGATTCATCGCTTAGCCTTATAAACTAGCTTTGAATCGTGTACACTCCCCTGGTAGTTATGTGATTGGTTGATCTCTATCACATACTATTTCAATGGAATTCCTGGGTTTCGACCCGGAATTCACCAGCTCAAATAGACACTCCGGTTTTGACCCGAAGTCTGGATATATGGATTCGTCGGTGGCTAGAGGTCCGGAATCACAGTAAGAGTAACTGTAGAGTGCGACATGAGGCCATGGCACAAGTAAAATGATTTAGCATGCTTAGTTGAATTTTGTTTTCCAAAACCTCTAAGTCATGCATATGATATGGATAAACTGCTATGTTTCCAAGCTATTGATAAAATGCGCAGCCCACTGAGTACATTAGTACTCAGCCCAAATGTTTTCAAATGTTTTCAGGTTGATGCAGTTGTGATGGCGATGCGGAGCTGAGGCTAGGAATCTCTCTTTGTTAAGCTTCCGCTAAATGTATTTCTCGTCTTGAACTAGAGATATGCACTCTGAATTTATTCACTATCTATTCTTGAGAAATCGAACTCGACTTTATATTTTGGAATGATGGACTTATGTTGATTCGTTGAGCCATCGAATCTTATGCGATCCTAGTATAATGATATGTTGTTATGTTGGGTATATTGTCGTTGTATTTATTGTGGTTTATTCCCTTTGCAAAAGAGATACTGCCCAACTTTTCGGGAAGTATCAGTTGATTATTGAAATGAGTTGAATCCCCTTTCTATCCCCGCTTCTTTATTCCAACCCCTAGTCACACCATTGGCGCGTGCGCCTTCCCTCAGGAATTGGGGCGTGACAGAATGGTATCAGAGCAGTTCGTTCATGGCTCTGATGTCTATGATTATTGAGGTCGAGTCTAGAATAGTTTCTCTAGACTCCTAAATGTTTATAGAAGTCCTCAGCTCTCCGTCACACTGCAATCAACACAGGTTAGTTGAACTTTCAGCTTAAGCGCATGAAGTATTGTATTATTGCTTATTGGATAATACTGTGAATAATGATATTTTCAACTGGACTTCGTGCCACTTGAATTAGCAGTTAACGAGATGATATCTAGTTGGGTTCTTTGAAATCCATCCGATCCAAAATGCATTATCATATTAGGTCAGTGCCTATATGATTAAATAAAATGATTCCACTGAGTTGGAAACGAGCCCCAATTAATAAATTGGCGGTGTTGATTATCTTTGGTTAGTGCCAAGGTAATAGATCGGATTTTATGGCTGACGGGCAAGGATGACAAAAAGGTTTCAACAACTATGATGATGGATGGCTTCAACATGATGATGGATCGAGATGAGAAAGGAAGGGTACGATACAAGCGCAAGATCGAGAATCGTTGCGATAAGGTCATATAGGAACGATAACCTTTTGACCTAGAATAAGAAAAGAAAGATGCCCTTAAAATTATTATAGTTTAAGTCTACGTACTTGAACATAGGAAGAACGCTTTAAGTTATAATTTTCACTTAGAGCTTACGACTTCCTAGCGAATGATTCCACTTAGATGGATTTTATTATGATTAAAATGAAAGGGTTTTAAAGTCAAGGAACGGGTTATGACAACCTTGTAAGCTGACCAGTTGTATAATAAGTCCTCTTGAAGGCACCTTAGTATTTATGGATATTGACGTTTATCCATAATTCGCCTTGTTGTTTGATATTTGTCTTACAACGCTTATGTATATGTATATATACTTATTCGACGTCACTCTAAGATAAGTTATTATGGGTCATATTTCAAATAGTACAAAATGGAAGAGAAAGAGGTCAAGGAAGAGATAGAGGAACGAATGATGATGAGCCAGTGATGAATTACCCGGAGCGCTTAACTATGGAAGAATTCAAGAAGGAACGGCCACCAACCTTTGATGGAATGGGTGAGCCTATGGATGCTGAGAAATGGATAAGGGCAATCGAAAAGATTTTCGATTATGTCGGATGCACTGATGAGGAAAAGCTAACTTGTGCTATCTACCAACTGGTAGATGAAGCTGACTACTGGTAGCATTTGTGAAGCGCACATTGACGGTGGAACAATGAGAAAATTTCACTTGGGACATGTTCAAGAATGAACTGTTTGAGAAGTACATCCCTGGCTGCTATCGCCAGAAGAAGCAGAATGAGTTCTGGAATCTCAAGCAAAGAAAAATGACAGTGATGGAATACGATCGAGCCTTCGCCCAACTTTCCCGCTATGTTCCACATCTGGTGGACACTGATGCCTCAAAGGCATTGAAGTTTAGAAATGGCTTGTGCCATGAGATTTCTGTTTCCCTCGCTAGTCAAGGCCCACTGACGTATGCTCAGACTTTGAGCAGGGCTATGACTATAGAATCTTTGCTTCCTCAAGAGAGGAACCCTGCTCAAGCTCCATCGCAGAATGATGGAAAGGGGAAGAGAAAAATGGGAAGACCGGAGCGGAGGAAACTCCGGCAAGGAAAAGAGGCCTTGGATGGGAAATCAGAATCAGAATCAGAACATACAACATCGTCAGCCACAATAACCACGACCCCTACAGCAAGTTCCAGTTTGGAACAGACCGATGTGCCCGAAGTGTCAGAAACCTCATTCTGGAGAGTGCAGAAAAGGAACCAATGCTTGCTTCAAGTGTGGACAGACTGGGCACTTTGCTAAGGCGTGCCCTAACTTGGGAAGGAACGGAGGAGCACCCCAACTGCAGCAGCATAATCAGGGGAATCAACCAAGACTAGAGCGTATGCTTTGAACCAGCAGCAGGCTGTCCAAGCTCAAGGGAACCAGGCATGTATGATTAAATTGAGTAATCATCCTATTCTGGCTTTGTTTGATACTGGAGCTTCGCACTCGTTTATCTCTACTTATGCATGCATGGAACTAGTCATAGAAACAAATTGAGCATGCCCTTAGGATAGGTATCCCCTCAGGAAAGAGTATGATTTCTAGGAAAGTTTGCTTGGGCCAAGAACTTAGAATCGATGATCATTCTTTTAGTATAGATCTTTATGTCATCGATATGTGCAACTTCGATATAATTTTGGGAATGGATTAGATGCAAGCGAATGGTGCGACAATCGATTGCAAGGAGCGAGAAGTCATGTTTCAAATTGCTGATGGAAGCAAGGTGTATTTCCAAGGAAAGAAGATAGGTACGAGCATACCTGTCATCTCAGCGTTCAAGGCAGTAAAGATGATTAGGAAAGGAAACTGTCAAGCTTTCCTTGTGAGTTTGATGAAGGATCCAAAAAAAGGAGTGGAGCTAACAGATGTTCCAATGTGTGCGAATACCCAGACGTATTCCCTGACGACTTACCAGGTTTACCTCCAGACAGACAACTAGAATTCAACATCGACTTGGAGCCAGGAGCAGCCCCAGTGTCAAAGGCACCCTATCGAATGACACCTAAAGAATTGTAAGAGCTAAGGGTTCAGCTGCAATAGCTTTTGGATTTAGGGTTTATTCAACTTAGTGTATCGCCTTGGGGAGCGCCGGTGTTATTCGTCAAGAAGAAAGACGACACACTGAGGATGTGTATCGATTATAGGGAACTCAATAAGCTTACAATCAAGAATAGATATCCTCTTCCGAGGATAGATGATTTGTTCGACCAGCTGAAAGGAGCAAGTGTGTTCTCTAAGATCGATTTGAGATCAGGATACCACCAATTGAAGATGAAGAAGGAAGATATTCCTAAGACGGCTTTCAGAACACGCTACGGACATTATGAGTTTACAGTGATGCCATTCGGGTTAACAAATGCCCCAGCGGTCTTCATGGATTCGATGAATCAAGTGTTTCACCAGTATCTAGATAGTTTTGTCCTAGTGTTCATTGATGACATTCTCATATACTCCAAAAGTGGAGAACAACACGAGGAACATCTACGCATTGTATTAGAGACATTGCGAATAGAGTAGTTATTTGCCAAATTCTGCAAGTGCGAATTTTGGTTGAGGGAAGTGATGTTCCTCGGACACATCGTGTCAGCCGAGGGAATCAAAGTGGACCCCGCAAAAGTGGAAGCAGTGAAGGAATGGAGAACACCAACCAATGCCCATGAAATTGGGAGTTTCTTGGGATTGATAGGACACTATAAATGTTTCATCGAAGGATTTTCCAAGCTTGCAAGACCACTGACTCAACTGTTGAGAAAAGAGATCAAGTATGCAATGTCAGAGGAATGTGAAAAGAGTTTTCAGGAGCTCAAATCGGGTTGACTACTGCCCCAGTGTTTGCAGTACCTGAAGATAATGAAGGATTTGTTGTTTATATGGATGCCTTGAAATTAGGATTAGGTTTCGTGTCGATACAGAATCGCAAGGTGATTGCATATGCATCCCGTCAACTGAAGCCTCATGAGCTCAATTATCCTACTCATGACTTAAAATTTGCTACAGTCATGCACGCACTTAAGATATTGAGACACTGCCGAGTGAAGTGTGAGATTTTCATTGATCACAAAAGTTTGAAATACTTCTTCGAGCAGAAGGATTTAAACATAAGACAAATGAGATGGCTAGAGTTGGTAAAGGATTACGATTGCACCATTAGCTAACACCTAGGAAAGGCCAATGTGGTAGCAGATGCCTTAAGCAGGAAAGTTATAGTTAAGCTAGGATATCTTCTTACCCAAGAAGAGAAGCTTATCAACAAGTTTGCAAAACTCGAGATAGAAGTGGTTCATCCACCCGACTCAGTAAGAGGTTGTGTTGCAGCCCTAGCTGCTGAACCTGACCTGAGAGAGAGAATTGTGAGGGCACAAAGAAGGGATAGATTTTTAGAGAAAATGCGTCTCTTTGCAAGTCAGAGACACCTAAGGGATTCTCAGAGGCTAAAGATAACGCATTAATGCTGAATATAAGGTTGCATGTGCCATACATCGAAGAGTTGAAAAACGCGATCATGAGTGAAGCTCACGATACGCCTTATACAGCTCATCACGGAAGTATGAAGATGTATAGGGATTTGAAAAATATTTTCTAGTGGAAGGGAATGAAGATAGATGTAGCATTGTTTGTGGAGTGATGTTTAGCTTGCCAGCAAGTTAAAGCTGTACACCAGAGACCTTATGAAATGTTGGAAATGAGAGCACATCGACATGGACTTCGTAGCGAACCTACCAAAGTCGGTATAGAAGAATACACCTATTTGGGTTATTGTTGATCGGTTAAGTAAGTCAGCGCACTTCTTACCTATTCAAATGACTTTCAGTCTAGAGACACTCGCTAAGTTATATGCCAAGGAGATAGTATGCCTTCACGGTGTGCTAGTCTCAATCACGTCAGACCGTGACACTAGGTTCACGTCACGTTTTTGGAACAACCAACATGAATGCATGGGCACTCAGCTGAATGTTAGCACGGCTTTCCACCCACAGACTGATGGATAGTCGGAACGAACGATCCAGATTCTAGAAGATATGTTAAGAGCGATAGTCGCTGATAAAAGTGGAAATTAGGAGGATTTATTACCTCTTGTTGAGTTTGCTTATAACAATAGTTATCAGGCAAAGATTGGAATGACTCCATATGAGGCTTTATATGGAAGAAAATGCAGATCGCCACTTTACTGGGATGAAGTGAGAGAAAGAATGCTTTTAGCCCTGACTTGGTTCAGTAGATGTTCGAGAAAATCGATGAGATAAAGCATTGGACAAACAAAGCTCAAGATAGACAGAAACCGTACGCCGATAAGCGTAGGTGTGAGTTACAGTTTAATGTCGGGGAAAGAGTTTTCCTCAAGGTATCTCCTACTAAAGGAGTGATTCATTTCGGTAAGAGAGGAAAGTTGCGACCTCGCTATATAGGTCATTTTGAGATCTTAGAAAGGATAGGAACTATTGATTATAGGTTGGCCTTGGTACCTAGTATAGGGGACATGCACAATATGTTCCACGTCTCACAGTTAAGAAAATACGTGTTCGATCCGAAACATGATATCAAGTATGATGACGTGGTCCTAGCTCAGGACCTTAGTTACAACGAAAGCCCATAATGATTTTAGATAGGAAAGTTAAAGTTTTAAGGAATAGTGAAGTCGTTAGTGTAAATGTTTTACGGAATCACCACGGACAGGAAGAAGTTACATGTGAATTGGAAGATAAGATGAACGAACAGTACCCGGAACTAGAATACCCGAACCCGTGAATTTCGAGGGCGAAATTTTTTTTAAGGAAGAGAGGATGTAATATCCCGACTTTTAATAAATAGAAAATGCGTAGAAATTTGAAAATTTTGCGTATCCTTGTCTCTATTTTATGACGAATAGAATTGTTATGGTTTAAGATGTATGAAATTGCATTTCACTTTGCAATTTAGAAATAGATATAAATCTATATTTATATCTCATAATTTTTATTATGAATTAACGAATCAAATTGAATATTATATTCCCGTATAATATTTTCAAATGGATTAATTAAACAACACTTACTAAACTCTAAGTATTAATGGGCCAAGAACATGATATCAACTTTTATAAAATAAAATGGGCCAAACCCATTTTATTAGATTAAAATTCTAATTTAATAAGTAAGAAGTGGCTCATGAACCATGGCTAATAATTACAAGAATATTACCACAACGAAACAAAAATACAATTCCCCCAATAAATCACATCAGCCGAATAATACATCACTCTTCAACAAAGTCTTATCCCTACAAAATCAATATCCACTCTACTGTACAATGAATCAATTGGCCATACACTTTGTTCAATAAAAGATTACACCAAATCTATAAGTACATAAATCCCACATTATCCCTTGAACTAAGGAACTCTACCATATTCTACAGTAGAAGAAAGCATGGCTTCCGATCCAACACCTCAACCACTCCCATCAAACACCTCTTTATAAGCTATTTCACCACATTCTCATTCACCACTTCTCATTCCTGCACAAACCAAAAACACAATTTATCTCTCAAAGAAAAGTTGCAGCAAACATAAGAAAGAAGAAAGGAAGAGGGAGCAGGAGAAGCAAGAGGCCCAGAAAGAAGGAAGGATTTCTGCAGCTCCAATTCATTGTCTCTAATCCACAGCCAAACCACCACCTCTTAAACAAAGTAAGGAATTTCCAGCACTTAATTCTTTTCATACTCTCTTCATGCTTCAAAAGAATTAAAGAACTATATCAAGAACAGAATCAAGAAACTGAAATCTTATAAATAAAGCATGAACTGAAATCCTAAGAATAAAAGCCTAATCATTGAAGCAAGCTTACCCCTTGAAATATAAAACCAACTATACATGAACTTTTGACCAATTGCTAAAATGAACAACGAGCCAGCCACCAATCTTCAAGGCATTCAATTCGTACATATGTATAAATATTATCTCATGCCATTCACGTGTTTAACAAGCACCAAGAATCAAAAGATGAAAGCCATAAACTAAAATATATAAGTATTACTACGATATGTACACGAATTCTTATAATTGGTAACAGAGAGCTTGAAAACGAGAACTTAAATTCTATAACTGAAAACGAGAGAGGGAAGGGTTGAAGAAAAGAGTTACTGGGACGAGGGAGTTCGGTTCCCTCGTCGTCCTACTGAAAGGAGGGTGGCTCTGCCCTGTGGCTGTTGTCGGCGTCAACGGCGGTGTTAAGTAACAGCACTAGTCGAGGAGCAGCGCCGATGTTGAGATGAACAGCAGCAAGGACGACGACGGCTTGTTTCAGTCGGGAGAGAGACGGCAAAGACTTGGCTGTGATCGAAGCTCGAAGGAGAGATGAGGTTTGCAGCAGCGGCGCTGTGTCGAACAAGCTTCGACGGCAGCGGCGATGGTGATGGGAACCAACGGTCGGCGGTGTTCGGTGCTCGGAGAACCAGGTGCAGCAGCGATAATGGAGACGGACGGAGGAAGTAACGCTACCTCTCTGTAATTCCAGAGCCACGGCGGCATCGGAGTTGGGCAACAACCATGACGCGGCGAGAGACGGCAACGCGGAGGCAGCTCCGGTGACGCCACAACAGCGGCGGCATCGGGCGTTTGCCGGCGATGAAGTTGGAACGAGGTGGAGTCGATTTGATTCTGGAAATTTGGGGGTTTCGAATAGGGCTTTCGATCTGGGGTTTATGGAAGAAGGAGAACGCCGCCCAGATGGCGGCGAGATCAGTAAGGCGGCGACGGGGTCGCCGGTGATTCTGCCGAGGAAGAAGATGGGTAGAGAGGGAGAAGAGAAGGGCTGAGACGGAGAGAATTCGAGAGTGAGAAGGAAAGAACGGGTGTGTGTGCGCGTATGTGAGTTGCTGTGGAGGAGTTGGTGAAGATGGACTTTCTCCATTTGGGCTAAGTATGGGCTGGGTGGAAATTCTAGTGGGCCTTAGTATTAAAGTGGAATTGGGCTAAATTTATTTCAGCGGGTGGGCCGTGAGTTACATCTGACGGGTTTACGAATTCGGACTTCAAACTAGGCCCGTTTTAACTAAGTCATTGGACCTACTAAAGAAATATACAAATTAAGAGTAATTAAGGTTTAATTAATTTACTAAGCTTTAATTAGCCCAAAAAAAAAAATGTGTTCCGAAATTTATCCTAATTTCGGAATAATTATTCGATGAATATTTGAACCCAATTAATTACTTAATTGGATCCCTTATTAATAAAGAAATGGTTATTCTCCTAATGAAAAGATTTAAATAATTCCAAATAATTAATCTGTTATCCCTTAACAGATTTGCTATTAAGAAAATATATAAGCGATTATATTTTCCTTAGCGATCGTTTTGTTATAAGAATTTAGATTCTTATTATATCGTTATGAATAGGCGCGGTTCGACGAGGACATTAATTTAGACGTTGCCTATCAAGACCGACCATTCTACTACGCTTCAAGAGGTGGGCTTATTTTTTCCAAAGTATATGAGTTATGTATGCTCAAGGTTTTAATGATTAAAAACTGGTTATCCATGAAAATATTTAATGTGCGCTCTACATGTTTAATGCTCTGAAGTAATCGATCGAGATTCATCGCTTAGCCTTATAAACTAGCTTTGAATCGTGTACACTCCCCTGGTAGTTATGTGATTGGTTGATCTCTATCACATACTATTTCAATGGAATTCCTGGGTTTCGACCCGGAATTCACCAGCTCAAATAGACACTCCGGTTTTGACCCGAAGTCTGGATATATGGATTCGTCGGTGGCTAGAGGTCCGGAATCACAGTAAGAGTAACTGTAGAGTGCGACATGAGGCCATGGCACAAGTAAAATGATTTAGCATGCTTAGTTGAATTTTGTTTTCCAAAACCTCTAAGTCATGCATATGATATGGATAAACTGCTATGTTTCCAAGCTATTGATAAAATGCGCAGCCCACTGAGTACATTAGTACTCAGCCCAAATGTTTTCAAATGTTTTCAGGTTGATGCAGTTGTGATGGCGATGCGGAGCTGAGGCTAGGAATCTCTCTTTGTTAAGCTTCCGCTAAATGTATTTCTCGTCTTGAACTAGAGATATGCACTCTGAATTTATTCACTATCTATTCTTGAGAAATCGAACTCGACTTTATATTTTGGAATGATGGACTTATGTTGATTCGTTGAGCCATCGAATCTTATGCGATCCTAGTATAATGATATGTTGTTATGTTGGGTATATTGTCGTTGTATTTATTGTGGTTTATTCCCTTTGCAAAAGAGATACTGCCCAACTTTTCGGGAAGTATCAGTTGATTATTGAAATGAGTTGAATCCCCTTTCTATCCCCGCTTCTTTATTCCAACCCCTAGTCACACCATTGGCGCGTGCGCCTTCCCTCAGGAATTGGGGCGTGACACCTTCAATCTGAACCTTTTCTCCGTAGATAAGAGAGGGTCCATTTTTGATGATATCCCACATGCGAATGTGACGACCTTGCAGGCACATGCGAATCCTGAAGCTCCAATCTGCATATCCTTGTATAGAAAAATCTTCGCAATTGCGAACAAGTGCAGTTTCCATGATGACAGGTAGATATGAAGGTTACGAAAAGAATTTTCCTAGATCAGTTCAATTCGACCAAAAGTTTTGAAAAGAACTTTTAGTAAACAGATACGATGGTCAAAAGAACCACCGCTCTGATACCACTTGTAGGCCCCGATAAGTAGTCATTGGTGTATGGGGGGGGAATACACCAATTAGCCAACAGTTTTGACTTTAAAAACAAAATCGATCTTACTGAGTTGTCAGCTCAGCTTATCAGTGCAACTCGGTTTATCCAGCTCAGTCAGTAAACTGGTGAGCTTGCTAAACCGAACTGTGTGCGGAAGTTTGGTGGACAGGTTGGCTACCTCTTAGAAAATTCTTTCTTTGGTCTGGATCTTTGTGCAGGTTGATTATATCAATGAAGTGCAATGTAATGAAGGTTAGTTGAACATTGTAAGGCCGACTATAAATAAAAGATAGAGAGAGAGAGATCGAGACAGTCGATTTAGTGTGGTTCGGGAAACGTCCCTACATCCACGTCAGATACCGTCGTATCTGAAATTCCTTACTTCTCTCTTATTTATACTGGCTGAGTACCAGCCTCAACCTTCGTCAATCTTTAGACTTGAGCCGAGCACGAGTTCTGGGTCGTGACCCTTACAACCTTTCATACATTCTTACATACAACCTTGCAGCTAAACTAACAGATTCTTCTTTACTTGGACGAATATGTAGTAAGCTTGTGGAGAGTATTCTGTGAGGTTCCAGAATCTGAAATCTTGAAGGTCTCAACACTTGGGAAATGGCTTGGATTCGAGTGTTGAGTTTGGCTTTGAAGCGTAAAGATTTCTAGATAGATTTGGCTTTGAAACTCTGGTTTCCTCTCTCTATTTTTCTCTCTTCCCCGTCTATTTTCCCCCACCTTCGATTCTGGGATGGCTTGAAGTATTTATATGACTCCAATTTGAATTAGAGCCGTTGGAGTTGCAGAGGTGTCAGAACCGTACTGCTGACTGGACTTCTAGCCGTTGAGGTTTTCTGTACAGCTTGAACCATCGAGGTTGGCAAGGCACAGCTTAGGTCGGACTGGGAAGGTCGACCTTTTGTACCTCAAGCTGTCTTTGTTTTCTGTGGTCTTCAAGCTTGATCTTTGTATTAGAATCTTCATCTTGAGAAGGTGTTGATTAATAGCAGCTTGACTCACAACAGCTTGATTAAGCATATTGGCTTCAGTAGGTTGGCCTAAGCAGGTTCCTCAACATGCAGGTTCCTTAGCATGCAAATTCCTCAGCATGCAGGACCCTCAGCATGCAGGTTGGCCTATGCAGGTTGGCCTCAGCATGCAGGTTGGCCTCAACAGGTTACACGAGCAGGTTGACTAAGGAACAGGTTGATAGATTGATCTAACTAGGTACAAGGTTGCACTACCAACCTTGATCTTTACATGGAGCAACCTGTCCGAGTTAAACTTGACTGATCCAAACACAGAGATCAGTCTGTTCCTATCAATCCTATAACTAAGTCCTATAACTAAGTGTGGTTTCTAATAACATCATCAAAACTAAACTAAACAGGGTTCCCAACAATGTCATTGACCCATTTTTAATTAGATCGAACAACATGCGACTTAACATTTAAATTGAATTAAAGTACTCGAGAAATTACATATTTTCTTGACCTATTTTTGTATTTTATGATACTTTGATCGAGTACAACTTTGAAAAAAAATTAAGTACTTCTTTGCAATTAAATTAAATTCATTGAGAAATGACATATTTTCTAACCTAATTTTTTTGTTAATGTAAATAATGAGCGACTTCAGAAATATTATCTCTCTTGACCTATATTCTTGTATTTCAATAATCAACGGGCGGCTTGACATTTAAGAATTCATTAATTCTGCAACTTTTCGATGCTCAAGATTCATGTGCATTGTTTTAGTCCGATTGTTTGGACTTATAACTTTCCCAATTGATTTATAGGTATTTTATGCAAGCTAATCATACTGGTTTTTTTAGAGAATCTATAGGATAACACAAGTAAAAAGAGTTTAAGATAATATTTAACTTGACATTCAAAATTAGCAGCTACCTTTAATATATTGAACAACGAGTGGATTGACATTTAAATATGAATATTCAATAAATGTTATGCCTCTTTCACCTACTTTTATATTACAATGAACAACAGATAACTTCACACTCAAAACGATCACTACTACTTAAAAAGTGACAACCCTCCTTAATTAACCTAACGAACTTTCACTTTCTCCTACAATAGACACCCAAACAATGGGCAAATTGATAATCTAAATGAGTACAACTGCCTGAAAAATCTCCTTGACCTATTTTCAATTACATCAAAAAAACTATCGGCTTAATATTTAAATCGAATTAAGCTACTTGAGAAATGACATATATTCCCGACCTAACTAAATTTTTATGTAATCGGTAAAAAAACTCAAATATGGAGTTATCCTTAATCAATATTTAAATGACAGGCTGCTTGACATTTCATCATTCAATTATATCGAAGAACGGACGCCTTTACTTTAAATGAATATAACCACGCGAAAAAATCTCATCTCTCATTGACTTATTTTTTTTCGACCAACAGAATACTTGATATGAAAAATGTTAGTCGTCAATTTATTTCTATATTTTTGAGTACCACGTATTCTTAACGGCTTAACATTCAAAATGAGTATAACTATACGAAAAATGGGATGTCACCTAATCTACTTTTCTATTACAATGATCAACGGGCTACTTGGCATTCAAAATGAGTAAAAATCGAGAAATGACACACCTCCTTTATTTTTCCTTTTTTTTCTAATTCAGTTTAATTTTATTTTTGTTCGAATGGATCCTAACAAACTATACTCTCAAAATAAATAATTCTATTATTATTTTCCACGATAAGTAAGCCCCGTCGAATTTCGACGGGCACTAAACTAGTTACACTAAAAACGTATTAGTTGAGAATGATGATGTCAAATATAATTTGTATTACAAGTATAATATTTAATTTGTCACATTTTTAATTTCATAAAGTTATTCGGAATGATAGATTTCGCAAAATTTAGATAAGCTTTATCATCCCCTTTTTATTGTATTTCAATGCTTTCTTATTAGACTATTAGATTATTCATGCTAACTATGAAATGTCACGTTAGTCCTTTCATGATCAGTCGTTATAAATTTTTTCTCTATGCAACCCGAATAATGAGTCATTTATACAAAAGATGTAAAATGGATTATACGAAGCAGTTGTTTACTCTTATTTCTTCAACATCAAATATTACATTTTTCTGATCAAAAGAATAAAATATGCTTATTTAATGTCTAATCAATTTTTCCCTCAATTTATCCAATTAAAAATGAAAACAATGAAATAAAACTCTTATATTTGTCCAATTAAAAATAAAAATAAAGAAACAAAACCTAACTACTCAAAGACGAAACCAATTTGCCCTTCCCCTTCAATAAATAAATTTCAAAATTTATCCCCCAACTTGCTTGATTTCTCTAATGAAAATGGCCACTTTGATATATAAGAAAATCTGACTTTGATATTACTTTTCAAAATGTGAATTTTGAGATGGTCTATATCGGTAGAGTTTGTATCTGTAAATTGTAAATGCGTTTGCATCTGTAAATTGTAAATGTAATTGTATGATATTTTTTAAAATAAAGTTATACAAATTATTTTATTACCGCACATCGTGCGGGTGAACGTTCTAGTTTTATTATTATAGTAAACTCATGTCGGATAAAAATAGCTCAATTATAAAGTGGAGAAAGAGAGAGAGTATTTTACTTATGAATTAGGGTTAACTAATACTTTATGGCATGAACTGTCAATTATTACAATTTCGGCTTGAACTTGGACCCTTATAGTGATTTTATGGCGTGAAATTTTGAAAATAACAAATTTGACCTGAACTTTGACTCTTTACTGAATTTATAGTCCACAATGAAATCCGCCAACAAAAAATCGATGTATACACATTCAATGATTTGTTCAATTGAGGTCAAACAACCACAATTAATTTAAGTTTGACATTTCTAATTAAATAAATTGTATTATTTTTGTAGCGGTGAATATTCAATAAACTCATGTGACTAAGTTCTTATTTCATTTTTTTTATATTGAAACAATATAACATGAAATTAAAAGCCACGCCATACAGGACTAGACCCTGAAATCTAATACAGGATGTCGCCGCTTGTGTCCTCCGCTGCCCCCCACACCTTCGCCTTCCTTTTCTCTCTCTCTCTCCCCCCTCCCTCTTTCACTCTATTTCTTTTTCAGAATTGGATTTTTTTATTTTTTTTCAGATCTGGGATTTTTTTTTCTATGTCTAGGATTTTTTTTCTGGCCAAATCCGAATGCATGTGGTGCAATTGACCATTGAGCTTTGTTCTCCTTGGAAAGACGAAGATATGAAGGGGTGACTCGCTTGGAGAGATGAGGGAGAGACACGCCGGAGAAGATGAACCAGTCGCATTAGTAAGAATTTATCAAGTTCTCACCGTCTCTATAACGTTCGGTAAGAACATTGTTTGTTCTTACATTTCTCTAGATGCTTTGGTAAAGAATTGATGATTATTTTTGTTCTTCACCTGTTTTGTCGTAATAATTGCAATTTCGTGATAAGAAAATGCAAAAAATATGAATTTGGTGCGTTAAAAAATTGGGTTTTAGGGTTTACTGCTTATGTTTGATAATAATTGATAAGAATTTGACAATTTTTTACCTTATTTTGACAATAAAAGACGGGCTTGTAGGGTTTAAAATTGATAATAATTGATAACAATCTAACATTTTATTATCTTGTTTTGTTTGATAATAAGTGGTAAGAATCTGACATTTTCTTACCTTATTTTGATAATAAAATTCTTGGCTTTTAGGGTAGAAAATTGATGATTATTGTTGTTATTGACCTGTTTTGTTGCGATAATTGCAATTTCGTGGTAAGAAAATACAAAAAACATGATTTTGGTGCGTTAAAAGGCTGGGGTTTAGGTTTTAATGCCAATGTTTGATAATGATAGTTAGTAAGAATCTATCAATTTCAGAATTGCATCATTTCTTATTGTAGGAAGTGTTCGGCTGACGACGACCATGAGACGGGAAAGACGAGAAGATGCCAATTTCTTACCAAATCTACAGTTTTTTTTGATATTTTTTTTTAATTTCTTGGTAAGAAAACTAACAATTCCAACACGTGTAATTTATTACTCCCTCCGTCTCGCTATGATCGACCCCTTTCTTTTCGGCACGAGATTTAAGACGTGAGTGATTAGTGTGTAAAGTGTACTGTGTGTAGGGATGTAGTGTTGTTTATGTATTTAAGCATATTTTAAAACTAGAGCGTCATATATGCATAAAAACATATTGATGTCTGATCTTATATGAAAGATCATATCAAGACCTTTAATTTGATATAAAAATTATAATAATACGAGAAAAAACGATCAAGTTATGATAATTTAAAGTTTTAAAATTTAAATTATATTGGGATACGCGCTGAAAAGTGAAAAATGAGTGGATGATGAGATTTAATTATAGAAAGTTAAGTGTAATAAAAGATTTACTAATTGTACCATTTAAGAGTTAATTATTTCCCAAAAAGAAAATGGGTCAATCATAGTGAGATGACCCAATAAGAAAAAAGGGGTCAATCATAGCGAGACGGAGGGAGTATTATTTATGAAACTAATAATAGTGTGTGATTTCTTACCATCGTCCTGTACAATTAAATATACTCTTATCTTTTTTGCAAGCTTCTACTTCTTGGTTGTTCATGTGTCTTTTTGGTTGTTCATGTTCTTTTTGTGATAATTATTTACCAAGTCTACGACCACGCATACAAATTGCTCATTAAATTGAACATAAGAAATTGTAAAATTATTACACAAATTGCAGATTTGGTAAGAATTTTAACAAATTCGCAATAAGTTAATGGTAGAAAATGCGAATTAAACAAATTGTCAAGTGAATCGGTTGAACATAAGAAATTGTCAAATTCTTATCAAACAAGTTGAAAAAGTAAGAAATTAAATTTTTCTTACCATATTACGGAAACACATATTCAAAAAGTATAATTCGTAGCTTCTTACAATAAAAAAAAATGAAAAAAAAAAAAGCAAAATCCCAAAAAAAAAGAGAGAGAAAGAAAACTGGGAAAAAAGGAAAATAAAAATAAATAAAAAAAGAGAAAGAAAGGAATCTAGAAAGGACAAAAATAAAAGAGAGGAAGGAAAGAGAAGATGAGGGAAGAGAGAGAGATAATATGCATGTGAGTATCAGAGTATGTCGAGAGGGTATGTATGTGAGTGATTGTCATAAGGATATTATGGACTCAAAATTAAAAAATAGGTAGAATTTAAGTTTTTTTAAGTTTTGATTTCCTTAAATTTAAATGGCATCTTATTGTTTTTTTGCCTCTTCTTTCTTTCTTCCTTCTTTTTTTTTTTTTTTTTTTTTTGGCGCTAACCTAAAATTCGCTTTACTTCTCCAGAGCAATCAACGTTACTCATCGACGCAAAACTCAACCATCCATCGGTCTGCTATTTCATCGATCGTAAAGCGATTTCAGAATCTCCGGTTTCTTTCTCTTGCGCCGTCTCTCCACTTATTGACTATTGTTTGGAATTAGGATGGATTACCGTCTCTCCTCTATTTACTGCCGTCTCTCCTCTTCTTCTTCTCGTATTTGACTCCCCGTTCCCTTATTTTCCTCTCTCTATCTCTTCTCCTTTTTAGATTTCTTTTCCCTATTGAATTGGGCGATCACAATTTCTCGGTTTTTCCTTCCTTTTTGATTGTTTCAAGAAGGAAGAACATCAACTGGAAGAATGGGGCAGCTACAATCAAAAGATAAATTGCTGTTTCAGCAGGTGAATTATGGGAACATCGAAAGGATCAAAGCTCTCCCAAGTCAGGGGGCTGGACTTAAGGTATCCCTACGATTTATTATCCCTAAATTTCTCATCTAAAAATTTCTCATTTGGTTAGTCAATTCCTTCGTCAATTTTAACTGATTATTACTTAATTGATTGGTCACAATTTGATTGTATGTGTATACTAGTGTTGCACCAGTGCGATGCACGGACAAATTATTATCTAATAAAATTATAAGATAAAATTGAAATGAAATAAAGTAATACTACCTCCGTCCCTTTCAAGTTGTTACATTTTTTTCAGCAATGTTTTCAAGCGTTTTCGAGCGTCTTGATGATGAGTTTTAAAATAACTTTTTTTAAAAAAATTCTTTTACGGGATACTACAAGTGTAACAACTTGAAAGGGACGGAGGTAGTAATATAAAAAGTACATATGATAACTAAGGACAATTGTACGATTGAATAAAAGAGCATAATAAATAATACGGAATACTTTATTATAATTTTTAAGATTTTGAAACACTTCTATAAACACCACATTTTGAGTAGAAGTACAATTCTCCTCATCATCACTACATATCAAAACTTTTAAACTTTGATGATGGGTAACTCTCGAAATAACAACATAAAGTTGGTCATAATTGAAAACTAACTCTTTTAAAAACAGTCCAACATGAGAAAGAGGTTGTCCTTAACATTTATTGATTGTCATTGCGCATATCAGACAATTAAAAAAAAATGTCGACATTGAAACTTGAACGGCAACCACGACCATCTGGATGAAATATCCATGATCCGGAAAAGTCATATATTTGAGAATATGAAATCTTTGTACGTGGCTCATCTATAAAATTTTTAGACAAATTAACACATTAATGATACAAAAAAATAGCTAAAAGGGTAATATAAAAATAATACTCCTGTTTAGTGGAGAAATAACAAAAAGATACAGATAGAAACAACAAATAGTTATCAAACACAACATTTTGAAGGTAATATTATAAATATTCAAATCTATATATTTTGCAGGTTCACTTAAGTGGTTCGAAACTAACAATTCTCTTTTTCTCCTTTGCATAAGTAAAAAGCTTGTAAAAATTAAATAAAAGAAACACAAATAAAAATGCAGTGAAAAAAAAAAGATTAAAAAATTTACGTATAATATGAGTAGCAATACATTATAATTTAGAAATTGGTGTTCAGTTTTGGGCTCCACTTTCGGAGCCCAATTCAATTTGCATAATTATGCCAGACAGTTGGCAATGATATATATATATTTTTATTATTTTTTCTTTTTATCTATGCATTGTATTAGAAGTTATAACCATTGGTTTAAAGACTAAGACTGCAATGATAAACATTTATCCAGCAGAATTTTGGATGCTTGTCTTGGCGGGAATATGGCACTTTCGTAATTATTTGCAACAATTCACTCTTTAGATATTGTAATAGATGTGAAGCTGGGGTTGTGGGGTTGTGTTGCTTTTGCTTTTTTAGCGTTTTTTTGAGTGTGATCAGTCGCAAAGTTATTATCTTTACACTGTTTTATTTACTTCATACAGTAAGTGTTAAATTCTTCTTCTTCTTCTTGTGTTGCAGTGGATTGATAGTGTAGGGAAGACTGCATTGATTGTAGCTTGCATGAAACCACAGCTTTATAATGTGGCAAAAACTTTGATTGAATTGGGTGCCAATGTCAATGTATACCGTCCAGGTATTTGCACTCTTTTTTAATTATTATTTATTTATTTTTTTGCAATATTTCATGATTCAGTAGTTTATTTTAGATTGAATGCCTTGTTTTTTTCTTACATGTTCCTATCTATGTATGCAATGCATGAATTGTGTGTTGAGTAGTAGTGGTTGCTAATTCATTTAGTGAAGTAATTTGATGGTGTTCATGCTGCTGTAATGACTGAAATCCATTCTTTTCTGCTTGAATATATGTCAAAGAATATTGTTTTTACATTGGAGTACATAATGTAGTCGATGGCATAGCAGGATTTTTATGTGTTGTGTTACTTGGTTTGTTCGCTCTCCTCGACTTTTACTGAACCTACCCCGTTTGATGATCGGTGGCCCTTATTTGGTTACCTAGCATTTTCTTTTTTCGTCTTTAAGAATGCTCTGGTAATCTGGGATTGTAGTTATGCTTAATCTGCATTTTTGGTTTAATGGTTATTGTTTTCACAATGATTTATCCTGGCTCCTCGATTCTGGTGTATGAGCGTATTATGATTGAACTTGACATTTTCCGGTCCGATTTTTTCTTGATTTTCTTGTATTTGTCTTCATCTTCAAATTTTATCTTTTCTCTTGAAGGTCGCCATGCAGGAACTCCTTTACACCATGCTGCAAAGAGAGGGCTAGATCAGACTGTTAAATTACTTCTTTCACATGGAGGTGAGCACACACACACACACACACACACACACACACACACGCACTCTTGATTTGCAGTAGTTCGGAGTCGAGTAGAATAAATGTGATTGTTGTCTCTTCATATTTTGATTTTTCCTTAAAATGTCAGCAAATCCCCTTAGAACGAACGATGATTGCCATACCCCCCTTGATCTAGCCAGAGCCAAAGGGTTTAGCAATGTTGTACGAGCTATTGAGGTACGCTCGTTACTCATTCTGGTTCAGTCTGTTTGCCATGTCAGCAGTGAAACTGACAGGTCACATATCTTGCTCAGGGCCATCTGTGCTCGTTTGCTGGTTGGCTGAAGGAACATTATGAACCTGGATGTTTGCTCCTCAATCTGTCTCAAGAAAAGTGTGAGTTCTCGTGTGAAAATTAGTATCCATATGCCTTAAACTGTTCAATTTGATTATTGTGTAGTGTAGGAGCCATTTATGGTCCCGGATTTCTTGTATAGGAGCCATTAGCTTTCTTTTCTTTTACTTTTTTCTTTGCTCTTCTAATTAGTCATTGATATGTTCTTCATTAACACCTAATTTCGATGTCTTTCTCTCATATGTATGTAGATGGGTGGTTGTCTTGCCATACGGTTCTCGTTATCTTGCAAGAATCGCTATATATGCCAGTCCACAGGTAGATACTTCCTTTTGTTCTGTTTCTTGATTATATTTAGATGCTTCCCATGGATTTATATCTCATTCACAAGCAAACTCAAGGGTGTATACATAGGTTACAAATAGTTTCGTTTGCTGTGATTATACTTTGTTACAAACTGGTGTTACATTTTATGCTTGTCAACGGGACTGATGCGTTGCTCATGTTGACTCGTCGTGGTATTTATCAGGACGCCCAACTGAGGAACACTATTAGACTATGGAAGGCCAATTTAGAAGAACCGAATTTTAACCAGCCGGATCCTGCAGCAATCATATCCGGTTTTCGTAACAGTAAGTTTATTTTCGTTCTTTATTATGATTGCCTATGTTACTCGATAGTTAATCTGTTTTTTAGCTGAGGATTAAGTAGTGTGTTAACTGTACGGGCCAGATATTGTGTTTAGGGAAGTTAATAGGAGTCTGCTTGCTTTTGTTCATTCTCTGTCTCCTTAAGTATACATTACAAGAGTGTCGAGTAATGAAAGCTGCAACTATTAGTAGAAAGAGCTGAGTTTTGATGTTGGTATCGGACTGATTCTTGATCCTGGCCTAGCATTGGGGAAATTGAGTTTATGAACGTTAGGTTATTAAGTTTCGAAAAGAGCCATCTCGTAAGCGGAACTTAGACTTGATGTGTTACGTTTACTCATTTTACGTCGTGCCTTTTGCAGTTACTCGAGTTAAGCTTGCACCTGCTAATGAAAGTGAAAAACACCAATTGCAGAGGTTTTGCAATGCTTGTAAAGAAAATCTTCAGGTATTGACTTTGCTTTAACTTCCTCTCTCTCTCTCTCTCTGAGTTTTTAAACGAACGGCTTCGAAATCAGGTGATGCACCAATCATTTCCGTTCGACAACCAACCACCGACTGCTCCACCAACCGCAGCTGTATCAAGTGCAGAAGACGAGGAGCTACTACTAGCCATGGCAATCAGTGCTTCCCTTCAGTCAGCTACACACGAAACACCAAATTCCGACGCATACCTCGGATCCGAAGCCGGTCCATCCACAAGCACTCCCAACCCCGGAGCATTATCCGTTAGCCACGAAGCCAGTGGGAGCATATATATGTCCCAACAATCCGAAAACAATGATAGCATCCCTCCTACTGTCCAAACAACTCCCGCGGATCCCTCTTCCATCTCCGTTCCATCGGCTCCTCCTGCTTCGGACGCTGATGTAGTCAGCGGCCCCGTTACTTATCCATCCATCGACACGAGCCCGATCGATCTATCTTCATCCGCTGCCGATGCCGTAAACGGTAAAATCGATTCGAAAAAGGGCGACGAGAACGCTTCGTCGTGTACTATATGCCTCGACGCCCCGCTCGATGGCGCGTTCGTCCCGTGTGGACACCTGGCGGGCTGCATGTCTTGCCTGAAAGAAATCAAGTCCAAGAATTGGGGTTGCCCAGTTTGTCGATCCAAGATTGATCAGATTATTCGTATATATACCGTTGTCTGATTTTTGGAGGAGGAGGTTTAATTTACTAATTTTATATTATTAATTCTAGAGATTATTTTTGGGAAACTGTAAAGTTTATACAAGAAAATTTGTAAAAATTGGGGTTTGTTTACCCGAGCGACGCTTGGAAATAATAACATTCAAAATTTTATAGTTTTGACGTGCTCACCTATTTCGTGGACTGAAAAAAATATATTTGAAAATATAATATAAGGTGTTGTTTTAGATGTTTATGCTTTAGCAACATGGAATTTTTATTTCATTATTTTCAATAGTACTAAAGCACTTGTAATACCCCGTAATTTATTTAGCTTAATTAATGGAGATTAGAGATTATTATGAAAATAATAATCTATAATAGTTTATTGCAAGAGGAAATATTGAGATAATGAAGAAGACAGATTAAAATGAGAACCTCTAAGAAATTTAAAGATTAACGATGAATTAGTTCTCGTTTCATTTTCTACGACTTGAAATGATATATTGAGGAAATATACTATATTTAATTATATAGAAGAATAATTATCTGAAGTTAGTTAATCCTCGAATATGGAAGTTATTACGAATTTTATTTGTATTTATTTCCGTTTAATTGTCGACTTATTGAGATACATAGTATTAGTTCGTACCACTTTTAGGACTTGAGGTGTGTGCTATGAGATTATTATTTATCTTGGAGGTTAGAGATTAAAAGGTTTGGGATTTATTCTTTTTAGAGATGGTGATAAGTTTAATAGATATATTAAGATGTGTAAGTGAATAAAAAATAAAGAAAGAGAAGAAGAAAGATAGGAAACGAAATAAAAATAAATAAAGGGGGAGCAACTTGTTGTCTTCTTTTTTCGGATAAAGTACCATTTTAAAACAACAAATGTAAAAAATACCCTAAAAATAATATTAATGTAAAAACTATCATTTTGGAATTAAATAATGGGTTGGGCCCCACACTCCAATTCACCACAGCTCACAGCTGGGCGTTGGAACTCGGGAAAGGGGAAAAGAAAGTCCAATGTCGGACGACTGACTCCCACTTTATGATTTTAATGAATTTGTCGGATGAATGTTATGTTTTTTATTTATTATTTTTGTTTTTTTCTTTTTGTCAATTATTCTATTCTCATTCTCCATCCTCCATATAAACACCCCACCCCACCCGACTCTATACTAAACCCTACATACTCATCACCCTCACTATCTACTTTCAAAAAAAAAAAAAAAAATCTTCACTATCTACTCAACACTCCATCCTCCATAATTTTCTACCAATTCCGGCAACCACCCTCCCCACCGACAGATAAATTTCATTGCAACGGAGGGATGTCGGCACAGTACGTAATCGACAATGACCACTTTGTCTTGCCGAAAAACGAATCGGGGATCTCCGTCGAAGTAATACCACGACAATTAATCTCGATATTTTGGGTGAAATATTATAATTATGATAATTAATATTATAGCTAGAAATCGTGTCTCGGTGATCCGAGTTGATGATGTCCCCTTGAGGCGCTCTAAGGATTATTATATCAAATCTTGCAAGTGGAATTTATTCTGGTATAATAATGAGGTCGAACGGGTATTGCTCTCGGTTTAGAGATTAATTAATTAAAGTTGTCAGTAGCTTAAATTAATTAATGGACATGCGACATCTTAATTACAGGAATTAATATAATTCAAAAAGGAGCCCGGTATGTAATAATTTAGAAAATGGACGGCAGTGCAATATTATTACTTTAGTGGAATAACTATGATATTAATATAATAAATAAAGTATTCGGGCCTAGAGAATACTTAGACTATTTATTATATTGGAAGACCTAGTCCAAATCCTTCTTAATTAAGATCCTTGGAATAGCCCAACAGAAGCAATGCCTGGCCCAGTAACCTAACCCTAGCCCACTATTCTCTCTTCACTCATTATTATAAATAATAGAGAAGTGGCTCAGAGAGAAACACACATGATTCTCACAGAACACATTCTGAGAGTGAGTGGGGGCGGCGGTTCTGAGAGGCAGAGAAGAAGGAATTATGCCCACCCAGAATTCTTCTCTAACAAGTACAATTCGAGAATCGTGGCATCTCAGGCGGTGGCTAGGGCAGCGGCGAATGCTCTCTGCTCCGCCACTCCTTGCACTTGTCTGGCCGTCCTACTCTCTTGTTGAATTGGAGAGGGCCGGTCGCGGCGGAATTCGTTAATTTCAAGGCGGCACCGCCCAAATTCTTCAAGGACTTGAAAAGCCATGGAGTATCGAGAGTGCAGAGGAGAGGGATAGTGTTGAGTTTGGGATTGTTGTTCCGTGTTGCTGTCGGAGCTCTTCTTTGCGGCGGCGGCGCTGGAAGCAGAAGGGGGAGCATGGAGGCGGTGCCGGAAATCTGGAGGAGAAGGGGAGGTTTGGAGAAGAGGGAGATCTGGAGAAGGGCGAGAGAAAGTGAGAGAGTAGAGAGGGGAGATGAGAATGGGAAACACAGGATAAATATGAAAAAGTAAAGGGGTATTTTAGTCCCATTTTGAAATATTGGGTATTTTAATTGTAAATGAAAAGGGGTGGGTATAATTTGATTTCCTTATCTAAGAAGGTGTATTTCACCCTATTACCTTATAGTTAACCCTATGAGTTACCATCCAGCCTCAACCATAGTGTACTAGTAATTATGTATCGAAATGTATTTTTCGTAATTTCACTTCATTTTTTTCCTTCAATTTATCAATAATACAATTTATAGTCTGATTTACACAGGGTACATTTATCAAATTACTTATTTTTTAGCAATTAGTTTTATTTTTATTAGTTAAAAAAGAAATTATTTTTTTAAAAAATAATTATAAATTATAATTGGATTAATAATCTTTAACTAATAAGGGGTAAAATTATAAATTATAATTGAATTAATAATCTTGAAACTGAAGAATTTAAAAAATATATATATATAATTTTGGATCTCATCTGATTGAAAATAAATTTTGGTCAAGAAATTGAGCACGTTTCGATATAGTATTAGGGCATGTTTGGTACCTCACACGGGGATATAGTAAGATAATAATACCATGATTATAGTATGGATAGTAATTGATATAACTATATTCGAAGAGTGTTTGGTAGGCAATTTGAAGAACCGAGATAATTTATTCATTTGACCAAAATAGCCACCCTCTTCTTCTCATCCCCTCCGGCCTCCATCGAACCCCTTTCTCATTGAAGCTTGGATTATGAATGAACAAACTCAATTCCACCGCTGGAGCTTGAAATTATGACTTTTTCCCCATCCCTTTCCGCTAAAACATGAAGCAACGATTCCATTTCCTGATTCAACTCAGCACCCAAAACAAATATTTTCCACATAAACACATCTCTCCTTCCTCACATACTGCAACTCCATTTTTGCAGTTCTTGAACTTAAGCATATCTCCCACTGAAATCGGCGCCGGCATGGGGAAAGCCAGAGCCAGAGGGACAGCGGCGCTGGCACAGACTCCACCTCGACGGATTTGAGGCAGGGAAAAAAAGAGAGGGTTTCGAGGGGGGAGGTTTAGGGCGTCGACAGGGCCACCCTTGAGCCGATGGTGGTGGCGAGAGGAACTCCGGTCACCGGCGATGAGGAAATCTTCACCGCGAAGAACACGGGCAGATTCGCGAAGGTGAAAATCGTCATCGTGGAGCAAGAGGTGGCGTAAACCAGCAGCTCCTCCCAGCTTCTTCCATGGCAGCACACGTCAAACTTTGAGAGAGAGAGAAATGAAGGTAAAGAAGAGATAAAATAAAAAAAAAAATTAATTTACTATTCACTAGGATTATTATTGGAGGGTTGTGAAGGTATTGTTAACATGGGTAAATAGTAGAAACAAGAGAGAGCCCTATATTTGGACCGGACTCCTATATTAATACTAGAAGATACCAAATAATAGTTATAGCCCATATTATTAACTGTAGGGGCTTTATATAGCCTACCAAACGGGCCCTTAATGTCAAGAAATGGAGCACAGAGGGAGTAGTATTTAATTAGATATTTCTAATCAATTAAAATTGATTAATTTTTCAAACCAAATTGTCAATATTAGTATGTGTTTCGTTTTTATTTTCATTGAGAGGGGAACATTAAAGAATAAAGCTAACCTCCCTAACAAATTGACAATATATATAGTACAGCTCTGGCCACCCTAAACATTATTAATATTAATGCGGACTAATTTTCATGCTATACACGTCGCTTGATGACCTCATAAATATATACTTGATATATATAGGATTTTCAAATTGCAAACTGAAAATCTAATTCTATAATATTTGATGAACGTATATCGAGCGCTCCATAATACTTGGTACGTAGTTTTGAGCATTCTCTCTAATATATAGTTAAGAAAGTATAATACAACTCAATTTTTATTTAATTTGACTTAAATCTTTGCACAATTATTATTGTCTTAAGTAAGCAATATCTAATTTATACTTAATCCAAGAAATAATATATAGATACTAATAGCATAGTGTTTTTTTTAGTATAGAATAACTTATTCAAAAGAAATAGTTTAATCTTTGTTTTGATGTAGTACATATATTTACAAGTCTTGTTCTCAACGAGCCTTAAAATTCGGTCAAATTCAAACTGTACTGTACTAATTTGGTTTGGCTCGATTAATCAAGCTCCTATAAATTATCGTAACTGAGAATATACAAGATACAAAGTCTCTGTAATTAAATGAAATTTATTTCTTGTGTGGGCTAAAAACACCAAAGATTAGGCAACATAACAAATTAATTAAATAGCGTTCGCATCCCTTCAAAAAAGATTATTAAAAAAAAAAAGTACATCTAATTGAACACATTACATCACACAATGAACTAATTTTACATGCAATTTCAACACGTCAAATTATATAGGAATTTTATGACAAAGCAAAGAATAAATGGAATTCCCAAAAGAATTTATGACAAAGTAGTGCGCAGTCACGTAGTTATAAACTCAAAGCCCAGCGGTGAAGGGCACACCGGTCGCCGGCAGCCACGACCGCCCAGCAATGAAATTCGCCACCGTGAACCTCCCGGCCTCCGCCGCGCTAGTTATAACCCTGTATCCCCTCCATCGGACCCTCCGACCCGTACCCGAACCCGGACCCGAATTCCTATACTCTCCGTAATACAACGTGTTGAGGGCGAAGTTTCCGTCCCACTCCAGCCAACCCGCGGGGTCCACCAAGGACTCCATGTACGTCTGCATGAAAACCGTCCTCGAGTACTCCTTCCATGGCCGCCCTAGAAATGTTCTGAACGACCCGAGAACCGGTCGGAGATCCGGAGCGGCCATGACCCGGGAATCGTGGATGGAGATGCCGGTGTTCTGGTTGGGGTCGGTTCGGCCCTGAGCGGTGATGGCGATCTTTTGGTTGTCCATGGGGCGGCGGGCGTAGATCATGCAGTTCTGGAGGACGGCGGCGGCGTTGCCGAAGATGAAGTCGACGGTGCCGTAGATGTAGCATTCCCTGTAGAACTGGCGCTGGGAGTGCACGTAGAGGGTGTCCTGGTAACCCTCGAAGCTGCACCGGAAGAACACCGAGAGGTCGGCGCCGGAGCGGAGCGCCACCGCCTGATGGTTCTGTGGACCCGCCGTGTTTCGGAATGTTATGCCGCGGGCGATGAATCCCTCGCTTGTCACCGCTGCTCATTAACAAATACTTCAATTACATTTTCATAGTAATTCATGCAAGGATTAATTCTATAGAGTTTTTTTTATTTATTAAATTACATCGCAAATTAAATGCCAGTAATTATTATTATTATTTTTCTTTCTTTGTCTTGTGCTTCTGGAAATGATTTTAAAAAATCTTGATGATCAGTTTTAGTCAAGTGTAGGGCAATTACGTACATTTTGAAATTGAGAGTTCAAATTATATATACTGAAAGCAACGTACTTGTCAATCTTTGAAAACTAGTACTATATTCTAACTGTTTAAAAGCTAGTATTTAATATTAACCGAACTTGCTTCTTAGTTACGTTGAAAGAACTAATTAATTGTCATAATTGGCGCCGTTATCCTTTATCCTTTACGTTGGAAAATTGTATGATAAATATTTCATTAGACCAACGATAATATCAATAATATTGCTATAAAATCAGAAATAGCTTCATATTACTACTATTTATGGCTAAAATCAATTATTAATATAAAAATTATCAGTATAACTCAAAGCCAAAATATCATATTTTTCTAGAGACGAGGAAAAATGAAGCGTTGACAAGTTATACGAGTTTGATTAGATTGAATGAGTCAATTTTCTGAAAGCTTCTAATTATTTGACTTTGAATTTCATGCAAATATCAATTCCGTGTGACTATCTCTTATTGTATCAATGGATGGATGATTGTCACGTGTGCATAATATTTTTAAAGTCATTAATTTTAATTATTAGCAAACGTAACAATTATCAATAAGAGGTATTATATGGAATTGCAATAAAAGATCAGTTGCCGGAGGCGGGGGAGGGACTTACCAACGGTGGCGGAATTGAAAGTGGTGGATCCTCCTCCGACGCTCCTGCTCCCCGTAATAAAAGTATACCTTAGCCCGTCACCCACCAGCATTATATTCCTCAATTTGCTCCCTTCGATTACCAAATTCTCTCTATAAACCCCTCTCTTCACGTGGATAACAAACCTACCACTGCCGCTTCTCCTCGCAGCCGCGTCGAGCGCCGCCTTGATCGTGCGGTGGTGGCCGGAGTCGTCCTGTGCCACCACGAGGTTCGGCCTCACGGCGGTCGTCTGCAGCAGCCGCCGATCTCGGGGCGGGACCCACTTGGGGAAATTATCCTTGTAGTAAGCGCTGGTTTCATGCGTGGTCTCGTTACTCTCACCGAGGGCGAGCGTGTTGCATATCAGTTTGGAGACGTTGTTGGACATCAGCGGCAGCACGAAGTCGGCGACGCCGAGCTCCGCGAAGCCGGTCCGGCAGGTCTCGAGGTTGGTGAGGGCGGCGCTCAGCCACGTCTGGGCGTCGAAGTCGGTGCACCTGGTGCTCGGGTCGGCGGTTTTGTTGAGCTGCTCGATTGTTTCTTTGTAGAGCGTGACGCAGTCGGCCCACGCCGCCCGCTCGCGGCTGTTCCGGCACTTGCTCCCGAGGGCTTTGGTGCTGCCCTCCGCCGCGACGGCGCGTTCCAAGGCCAGCTTTACCGCCATTTTGCGGAAGTCGGATTTGTGTTTGGGGAGATGAGAGGTGCGTTTGTTGTTGCTCATGAAGTGTTTGCATGGCTCCGGGTAGGGGGTCTGGTCGCACCACCAGGTGATGTCACCGGAGGAGGGGGTTTTGGCGGCGGCGGCGACTACAAGGAGAGAAAGGAAGAGGGGTAGTAAGAGTTTGAGCGCCATTGTTGGCCTTGAGGTGTGTGTATAAGTTTAAATTTAATTTAGGGGCTTATATTAGTAGCTGCGATGAATATAGTGGTGGGCACGACTGCTTATATAGATGAAGAAGAAGAAATGGTGACAGGTTGTCTAGGTTGATTATTCATTATTATGCAGGCCTAGTCGATGAGGAGGATAGAGTTGACTACGGAAAAACTATTAAAAAATATAGTATAATTTATGATAATCGGTTTGTTTTTTATTTAATTAATTATATTATTAGTCGTGTTTCTGGCATTTGAAACTGAATGATACTTTATAAATGACAGACACTAGTCGAGAAAAATGAACCATTAATTAGTTCATTTAATAGTGTAGGAATCTAAAAATTTGGTTGAAGTTACTATTTTCTATTAATTTGGTACTGTTCTTTATCATTATTATTATTATTATTATTATTATTATTTTTATATTATGTTCTTTAATCAAACTAAATCCAGCAAATCGTACGCGACTTATGCCCAAGTTTAATATTTTGAATTGGGAATAAGTTTTACTAGTCCACACGTTCCTGTTTCCAACCATCTACATGTTTTCATTAGTTTCCCTGCCAATCAACCTTGATTCTAACAAATACTTCCTCAAACGTGCATATAATTAATTTCATTTCCGTTCGTCTTACAAATACATACATATTCTATTTCTATAAGTAGACCTATTCCAATAATTATTTTTTTATATGCCTATTTGACATGGTAGATATTTTAAAATATATAATAAAAGTTATCTTGCTTAATTTGACTCTTTGATATCCTAGATATATTTTCGAAGGGCCGTGATAATTTTATGGTTTACGCTAAAAGTATTATTTCTCCTTTAATTTTAATCACACCTGAAATTGCTAGATTGTGCAACTAAATGTTCTTTATAATGTTCTTTAATATGTTTTTTAGTAAAGAACAATAATACGAATAAAATAAAGAACACAAGGTTTGATAACCCAATTCGGTGAGAACACCTACGTCTGTGGGACAAATCCGAGAGAGAATCAGTCCACTATTATGAAGCAGAGAAGTACATGACTTACACCAATAGGACACCTCACTTCCTTTTACAACCTCTTTTCAAATATGGATTGAATTACGAACACAAACGTAATCAAGCTTCAGCTAACGGCAGATAGCACCCGTCCTACCCTCAGAAAACCGAAAGGAAAAACAAACTCTGAATCACAATTCAGAAAAACCACAACAATAAAACTAAGAAGTAGTTTTATTGTACACACGCTCTACCCAAGAACACTCTTGCAAAAACACACACTCAGAGATTTCACAATCAATCTCACACCCATCAGCCGAGCTAATGGCATACATCTATCTCCTTTTATATCTTCTATTGATATGGAATATTGTGAACCCTAGGAGATCTTTGCATATCCTCCAAAATATGGTAATATCTTTTAACCATATCTCTACCATCTTTCCTTCAATATTTATCCAAATATTAATATTTGAATAAATTTAATCTTGCATGAAATTCCCTTGCACAGCGAAAACTTCTCTACATAAATCGCCAATATGATTTTTCATAATTCGCATGCACCCATGCAACAATAATCTCCCCCTTTGGCATTTATGTAGCCAAAACAAATTTCATGCAATCAATCACTACAAAAAAACATGTCGGAAGACTACGGAATTTTCCGTCACTGTTCCGTCGTTATTAGCGTATAACGACGGAGTCCATCCGTCTTCATTTATAACGTCGCTAAATGAGTAACGACGGAAAATTAAACACGTCGTTAAATTTAACGACAGATCACCGACGGAACACCCGTCGCCGGGGAGGTCTCCGGTAGCCGGCCGGCGGAGCTCAAGGGCGACGAAATAACGACGGAGAAGGAATAATTCCATCATTATTCCGTCGCGGATCTGTCGCTATTCCGTCGCTAAGTGTAGTATCATATGCTTTATTTAGTTTGCATTTTCTTTTCCCAAATTATGACACTTAAAGATTTGTCTTCAATTCCAAAAATCAATAAGTGATGCTACACGAAATGTTTCAAACTAATCTCATAATATTCAGTGTCTTAAATTAAAATAAAACATCCCAAGTATGTTAAAAGTATCTAGTTTTGACATAATATTCAGTTTAGTATCTAACTAAGTGAAAACATAGGTGAATCATGGAGGAGCCCGTGACGACTATCCTTTTTGTTATCTTGTAGATCTGAGCAAGGGCAGTCATCAACTTGTTTGAGATTAGATTGGCTCAAGTCCAAGAAGGCACCTGCATAGATTCAAGAACAAACAAATCAATAAATAGCCAATGTTAATCTAGTGTATATTATGATTTATTGAGGGTAACCTTTTGTTTATATGTTATTTTCTAGTACACTATACATTTTTCCTCTTTTCTTGCTGACATTAACTTTATACGTGTTCATAATCTAAGTTTTTCAAATACACTTTGAACTTTAGACAACTCATTGCTTGAGTTCCTAAAAAACTTAAACCTTGATAACATGACATGTTGTGTAGTATATAATGTGGAGTTCGAATAACTGTATTAATTTTCTAGTTTAAAAAGTGACTGAATCTCTTTTGTAGCAGACAAGGAGGTTTTCACCTTAATCAGTTTTCTTTTAAATATTGAAACACAATAAAATTGCAGCAAAATCTTTCCAACTTGCATGTCAAGTATATTGCTTAAGATCTACATGGATCTAACAAAATATATATAGATAACTCATTCATCAGCATGCCACATTGAGACCAATAAAAAAAAAAAAATAGATGCTTAATGTTGTAGTTATGAGACAACAGCAGACTGCCTAAGATTAAAAGAAATGTCATGAGCAAAATTCAGTTACTACTACATAAAGCTCAAACTCACACTGTCCAAATTTTATCACTTTCTATTTATTTTAGCCTTTTATAAACATCCAAAATAACACCAATTCCTAGTATGAAGTTTTAAGAGATAATCTAACTGAGATGGACATATAACAAAAACTATGTAGCAAGCAATGGTGGGGGGTTTTCATAGATAAGCATAGACTTGCATCATTAATCATATCAGTAATTTATAGAGCTAGAAGGTGCTTTTGAAGTAAATCTTGGGATCAAACAAAATAGCACTTGAGTTCAGAAAAAAATATTAAACTTACATGAGCAAAAAATATATGCAAGTTTTCCAAATACTTTACCTCCTAGAAGGAAACCAGCTGCAAAATCAACATCATTTCAACTGTTGCGGTCATTACAAGAATAAGAAAAGGTATGTGAAATCAGCAGATAGGGCCATTTATAGCAGCTAAAAGGAAACAATGGAGAAAAAAAAAATTGCATTTCATATGCAGTAGTCCAATGCAATGAGTACAAGACCGAATAACAGGAGCAAGTTATGAATACAATGAATCTATATGTAACCAAGGTATAGTCTAAATGAGAAACCTTAGTTGAAACCCACCAACAAACCACCTTTTGTTTAATTGATTAGTATATTAATACTTAATTAATACAAATTGATCCCAAAATTTTGGCAAATGATACGTGCACTTGGCAAGGCTGCCCAAGCCCAATCACAGAAAATAGCAGAGTGTAAGGCGCCACAAATTGTCCACAAGAACAGCAGAAGTGCATATCATAAATGTTCCAAGTGCAGACATAATTTAGTCTAAAAGAGGGGCGGGGAGAGAGAAGAAAGAGAGGTAGAAAACTGACCGAGAGATACGTGAATGTTCCGAATACGTGAGGGATGGAGACTATCAAGACCGGCGCGCAACAGGAAGAGAGAGAGAGATTAAGAGACGAGGACGAGCGACCAAGAAGAAATAGAGAAAGAGAGAAGTCACCTGCTACGGACGACGGAGTTAGGGCTCGCACCCACACCGGTAAAGTGCGTGTCCGGAGCGGTGTTGTGTCGGCAACGGGAATAATAGAGAAAGAGACATTAAGAGAGAACGGGAAGAGAGCCGACGAGCAAGATAAGGAGAGACGATGAGCGAGAGAAAACACTCACCTGGAATCGCCGACGACAGAGTTAGGGCTCGCTGTGCAATTTGGGGAAAAGTACAAAACATTAAAACGGATAAAGCTTACTTAACTTAAATTTAATATTGAATTTTTATTATTCACCCGAAAATTATGAAATGACGACGGATTAGTGATGTCTTCAAGTCCGTCGTTGAATTTTGTTGCCTTTCTGTCGTCAAATCCGTCGTGTGTTGCCGGAGATGATTTCCGTCGTGGGTCTGTCATTATTCCGTCATTAATGAACGACGGATACATTTTCGTCGTTAATTCTGTCGTCTTCCAACATGTTTTTTTGTAGTGAATGTTCTCCAAGGTAGAACATATTCAGACACATAAGGTAGAACACACAGACAATCTACCTTAGCATTTCTCCCCCTAAATCCAAACCAGAGTATAATTATTGATAGGTAAAGGAGCGCACCCACAGTACCAATACTAACATTAAACTCATACCAGAAATTCATAAATCCAAAATACCAAAGAACATTAACATACAATGTTCATCTTTACCAAAAAAAAAACATACTTCAGAAATCCAGAATTCCAGAACAACCAAACATAACAAAACACATCAAGTTCTCCCCCTTTTTGGGTATAGAAATCCAAAGATTAAACTGCATCAGGATCATCAGTAGTAGCAGCATCCTTCTCAGCAATCTTCTCAGCAGCAACATCATTATTAGTAGCAGCAGCAGAGTGAAGAACATCGTTAGCAACAATTGTAGCTGCATCCATGTCAGAAGTCTTAGTAGCATCTCCAGCAACATTCTGAGCTACATTCTCTGCAGCAACATTCTGAGTCACATTTTCTGCATCTTTATCTGCTCCCCCTGAGCCACTTGCACCATCTTGTGATCCAACAACAGGTAACGACTGTAAAACACTCTCAACCGTCGACTTGTACCCATGTAGGAATTCCATGTGTTTGGAAATCTTCCTAAGTTCCTTTTCAAGCTTCCTCCGAACAGAAAACAGTACCACATTCTTTATAGAAGTAGTGAGACCATCATCAGCTATGTCTGCCTCATCATCATCAGTAATAGCTGCAGTCTGCTTCTTCATACCAGATTCCGCAGACTTTCTTTCAATATCAACCACATGATGTTTCCTATCAAAAATCTTGACAGTAGGCCCCAATGCTCCCAAATAGAAAGGTAAAGAGTCAGAAGAATAACTTTCAACTTTCTGAGATGTCAAAATCTGAAAAACTAGGCCAGGATAAATGAGTTTCTTAGCAGCGCCAAGGTTACCAATAAAGTCACAAACCTTGGAGTAGATAAACTCTCCAAAATCAACATGTTTTCTAGCACCAATCAAATAAAGCAGCTTAGCTGTGTCACGACCCACTGTAGTTCTATGAGAGGAGGGTAACCAATTCCTAATAGCTAAGGCAAACAGTGCAGAGTATTTAGATGTAAGATTTGTAGAAGCAAAATCACCTCTATCTTCAGGCCAGAATAGAGAGTTATCCCCAGTTAATTCTGCAATCACTAAGTCAAAATCCACAGCATATGTTGAGAGATTAACATACTCAACATCAGACCCAAGCGAATCTCTATAAGAGCACGATTAATAACCTCAGGAGAGAAGTCAAACAACTTTCCTCGCACATACACTTTATGAAAGTGATCAGAAGTTGAATCTCGCATGCTAGCATCAAGGTTAGCGTAAAACTCTCTAACAATCTCAGAAATGTAAGGACGAATTTTTAAAACCGATTTCTTCAATTTCAGTTCAGACAATATCTCATACCCCCAAACTTTAACACTTTCTCATACACAAATCGATCATCCAGAAACTCTTGATTTTTCAACAGCCCCCATCGTTTTTTATGAGCCTCAGAAAGAAACAAATTACCTGCAGAGTGAGATGCATCGTTGCGTGGTGGTGTACGAAGCAGCGATTCTTCATCTGAAGTCACGTCGGCTGGAATCTCCGTCCTTACTCTACTTTTCTTGGGCATTGCATCTGCCATTAACTTCGGACCAGTAGTCCTCTTCTTTGACACTTTCTCTGCCTCAGTGGCTTTGGCTTTGCCCTTATCAAACTTCCGAGTCTTCATAAAATCTCCAAGTGGAACATCATCTTCGTCCACCAACCGTCTACCAGCGGAATCAGCCTTCCGTTTCTCACTTAACATTTCAGCAGCTCTGGAGGACTTGGCTGGCCTCCCGTGTTTATACGCAGGCTTCTTGGTCCTAACCATTTCGAAGCATAGAAATGCAGATACTCAGAGAAATTTTGAGTTCAGAAGCTTAGAGAATTTTAGGGTTTTCAATTTCCCCTTTTTTTCTACTTTAACCAACACAGCCACGATTCAAGAGAAAATAAGTTATTTCCCGCGAAAAGATACCCAATAAAAGAAGTCCACGTCACAAAAATAGTCAAACAAATTTGACTGACTCAACCAATAACATCCTGTAGAACAATTTCAGAAACATTTCAACGAAAAGAATACCAACCAAGAAATAAGTATTTACAAAAGCACAACGACCCTTCAGCACTTCTCATTTTCAATCATCTGGAGAACAGTTTAAAAAGAAGTAATTTCATTCACATAGTGCATAGTCCAAGAGAGGACCGCAATTTCTCAAACCTCAATGCATCAAGTGCCTTTGTGAATATGTCTGCCAACTGATGTTCAGTATCAACATATTCAATCTTCAGTATTCCATCTTCAACAAGCTCTCTAATGTAGTGATACCTGGTATCAATATGCTTTGTTCTAGAAAATTGCACAGGATTTTTGGCAATATTGATAGCACTGATGTTGTCACACAGAATATGAAGAAGCTCTTGCTTATACCCATAATCAGCTAACATTTTCTTCATCCACACAAGTTGTGTGCAGCAACTACCAGCAGCAATATACTCAGATTCTGCAGTAGATAAAGATAAGCTTACCTATTTTTTGCTATACCAAGAGACAAGATTACTTCCTAGAAAGAAACAACCTCCGGAAGTACTTCTTCTATCCATCAGAGATCCTCCCCAATCAGCATCACTATATCCATAGAGCTGAATAGATGTGTTATTAGAAAACCAGAGACCAAGATCAGATGTACCTTTAATGTACTTCAAAATGTTCTTCACAGCTTTTAAATGACTCTCTTTCGGTTCAGATTGAAACCGAGCACACACTCCTACACTGTAGCAGAGATCATGTCTGCTTGAAGTAAGGTAGAGTAGACTGCCAATCATGCTCCTGTACATTGTTTGATTAACTGGAACACCTTCAGGATCTTTTGTAAGTTTCACCGTGGTTCCCATAGGTATCCTTTTTGTCTTTGCATTCTCCAATCCAAAGCGCTTAACCAGATTCTTGGCATAAGTACTTTGTGTAACAAAAAAACCTTCATCAGTCTGCTTAACTTGTAGTCCAAGAAACAAGTTAACATCTCCAAATAGGCTCATGTCAACTCCTCCTTCATCAACTGCACGAACTCATCCACAAGGTTCTTTGATGTTGAACCAAAAAGCAAGTCATCAACATAGACTTGTACAAGCAAAACATCAGCTTGGTTTCTCTTGATGAACAAAGTTTTGTCAGCTCCATCTCTCTTATAGCCTTTTAGAAGAAGAAATTTTGACAGTCGATCATACCACGCTCTTGGGGCTTGCTTTAATTCATAAAGGGCTCTCTGCAACTTATAGACATGATTGGGAAATTCAGGATTCTCGAAACCTTTAGGCTGTCTCACATACACCTCTTCCTTCAGGACTCCATTCAAGAAAGCGCTCTTGACATCCATTTGGTAAAGCTTGAAGTTCAAGAAGTAAACTATTCTAAGCAAGAGTCTGACTGATTCCATTCTTGCTACTGGAGTGAATGTTTCTCTAAAGTCTACACCTTCCACTTGTGTGTACCCTTGAGCAACCAGTCAAGCCTTGTTTCTGATGATATTCCCATGCTCATCAGTTTTATTTCGATATACCCACTTGGTACCAATAATATTTGCATTAGCTGGTTCAGGACATAGATACCATACTTTGCATCTATCAAACTGCATGAGCTCTTCCTGCATTGCAGCTATCCAATTCTCATCCATAAAAGCTTCCTTGACATTTTTCGGCTCAATTTTGGATGTGAAGCAAACTAAGGCTTTGTTTGATAACATTTTGATGTAATCAAGCTTTTTTCCCTGAGTCTTCATTCCATCTTGTAGATCTCCAATCACGTCCTCAGCAGAGTGGTTTCGATGAACCTGAACTTCTTCATGATCAACTCTCTTTTCACCATTTTCTTCATCTTTAAACTCTCTGAATTTAGCTTCTGATTCAGTAACATCTTCAGGATCATCTTCAGTAACAGGCTGAAGCACATCAACACTTGTTGACTTAATCTCTGGAACATCAACCACATTATCATCAAACCTCACATTTACTGACTCCATAATTATCTGAGCCTTCTTGTTGAACACTCTATATGCTGGACTATCTACTGCATATCCAAGAAACATTCCTTCTTCTCCTCTGTCATCTAGTTTCCGCAAGTGTTCTCTGTCATTTAGGATATAACACATGCAACCAAAAATGTGAAAGTGTTTCACATTTGGTTTCCTCTCTTTCCATATTTCATATGGAGTTATGGTCATCTTTGGCCTTACATAAATCCTATTTGCTATGTAACATGCAGTGTTCATAGCTTCAGCCCAGAATTTATCAGGAACATCTTTGGCCTTCATCATAGTCCTCATCATTTCTTGTAGAGTCTTGTTCTTTCTTTCGACCACACCATTCTGCTGTGGTGTATAAGGTGATGAGAATTGATGAGTAATTCCTTCACTGTCACAATATGCTTCGAAACCCATGTTCTTGAATTCTGTTCCCCGATCACTTCTAATTTTCTTCACATCCTTTTTCTTTTCTCTGGTGATTCTGAGAATGATCTTTTTGAAAGCTTCAAATGCATGTTGTACTTCTCAGAAAATCTATCCATGTAAATCTCGAGAAATCATCAACTATAACAAGAACATACTTCTTTCTTCCAATGCTTTCTGTCTGAAGAGGCCCCATAACATCCATGTGAAGCAAATCTAGAATCTCGTTTGTAGTGACAATGGAGACTTTCTTATGCGAGCTATGTGGTTGTTTTCCAAACATACATGGTCCACATAAACCAAGATGTTTTATCTTCATCTTTGGGATTCCAACAATAATCTCATTGTTGATCAGATTCTTCATGTGTCTGAAACTTGGATGTCCCAACTTCTGATGCCACACTTCGACATTACTAGTTTTCGCCAACATGTTCCTATAAATGTTCTCCACTAGATAACAATTATCCGATGACCTTCTTCCTATCAGAAACTGCTCTCCTTTGTTGAGCACTATGCATGTGCTTTTGTCAAATTTGACATCCATTCCTTGATCGCATAATTGACATATACTGACCGAATTAGCCTTCAATCCTTCAACTAAAAATACATTTTCTAGTTTAGGCATGCCCGCAATTGAAAGATCTCCACATCCCGTGACCTTCGCTTTAACACCATCACCAAATGTCACAGTCTGACCTTTCACTGGTTCTAGATTTGTCGGGATATCTCTGTTTCCTGTCATATGCATGGAACATCCACTATCGAAGTACCAAGCATCTTCAGTTTCAGCAAGAAGTGTAGTGTGAGCAACATACCCTCTGAAGCTCATATCTCTTTCATTAAACTGAAGTCTTCCTTGAAATCTTCCTTGATTCTGTCTCTTTCTAATACTTTCATCTGGCCTTTTAAACTTCCTTATCATCATGTATCTATCTTCTCTCAGCTTTTCACAATGAGGTCTTATGTGTCCTGGAACCTCACAATAGTGACATATGCTGGTGATTACTTTTCCAGATGTTCTTGCTCCTGTTCTTGGTTTCAAAACATTTTGAGATGCATAATTCTGAACTGCAACTTCAACTTTCTCCTTCACTGGACTTTCAGACCCAAAACCAAGACCAGACTTATCACTCACTACCTTTCCTTTGCACAGAATCTCATCTAACTTTTCAGTTCCAGAGTTCATCATCTTCATTAGCTTCAGAAGATGATTGGCTTCACTCACTTTTGCAACTCCTTTTTCTTTGATTTCTGAGAGTTGGATCTGAAGTTGATTATTTTCAATAATCAACCTATCACACTCTTCCTTTACTTCTTTAAGTTCCTTCAACAAATCACTGTTCAACTCAGCTACCAAGAAACACTTCTCGTTCATCTCTTTGTAAGCATTTGTGACGATTTGTTCAGCATCCAACTCACCTTCACTCTCTTCTTCCTTTTCAAATTCTTGTATGATACCAGCACCTTGCTCTTCATGGCTTTGATTCTCATCAATCTTAACGACATACGCCTTTCCAGAGTAATTAGAATCATCTTCAGCTCCACTATCGTCGCATTCCTCCTCATCACTATGGGTTGCTTTATAGGATTTGTTCCCTTTTTTCTTGAGATTTGCACATTCTAGCTTAATGTGGCCTTTTCCTCCACATTCATGACATATGATTTCTTTGTCATGTTCCTTTTCACTTTTCTTCCCAGAACTTTCTCCTTCATTTTTCTTGAGATTGTAACGCTTAATTGTCTTATTGAACTTCTTGGTCAACAAAGCAAGTGACTCTATCAGATTCTCTTCACTTGCTTGATTGTTCTGAACTTTTGAGGATAACTTTTCTCCAGCTAAAAACGCCACGCTCTTCTTTCTTGGAACATCCTCTTCACGCATTCCCATTTCAAAGGTTCTCAGTGATCCGACCAACTCATCAAGAGACATTTGAGATAAGTATCTTGCCTCTTCAATAGCAGCAACTTTAATCAAACCCTCTGGGCAAGGATCTCAAAACCTTTCTTATTAATTTTTCTTGTGACATTTTCTCTCCAAGATTGAAACACTCATTTGCAATACTTTTCAGTTTTGCATGAAAATCAGATATAGACTCATCTTCCTCCATTTTCACCATCTCAAACTTTGAGATAAGTTGTTGTAGTCTTTGATCCTTTACACGAGTGCTTCCTTCATAGGCATTTTGCAGAGTTTCCCAAGCCTCTTTTGTAGTTGAGCATGTCGAGATAAGATTAAAGTTATCAAGATCAACAGACGCCAGTATCGCATTTAGTGCTTTTTGATTCATCCCAGATATCCTATCATCATCAGTACTCCACTTATCCATGGACTTTGTCTTCCCTTCATCATCCACCGGTTCAGACCAACCTTCCATCACAGATCTCCAAGCCTTTTCATCAACAGATCTGATGTAAGCAGTCATTCGAACTTTCAAGTAGTTGTAGTTCTTTCCATCCAAGATCGGCGGTCCTTTAGAGGATCCTCCATCTCTTAGTAACTCCATGTAGCACAACTCAGCATAAACTCCCAAGGATCGAAGAATAAACAACACTCACAAACCTGCTCTGGTGCCAATTGAAATTGCTAGATTGTGCAACTAAATGTTCTTTATAATGTTCTTTAATATGTTTTTGAGTAAAGAACAATAATACGAATAAAATAAAGAACACAAGGTTTGATAACCCAATTCGGTGAGAACACCTACGTCTGGGGGACAAATCCGAGAGAGAATCAATCCACTATTATGAAGCAGAGAAGTACATGACTTACACCAATATGACACCTCACTTCCTTTTACAACCTCTTTTCAAATATGGATTGAATTACGAACACAAACGTAATCGAGCTTCAGCTAACGGCAGATAGCACCCGTCCTACCCTCAGAAAACCGAAAGGAAAAACAAACTCTAAATCACAATTCAGAAAAACCACAACAATAAAACTAAGAAGTAGTTTTATTGTACACACGCTCTACCCAAGAACACTCTTGCAAAAACACACACTCAGAGATTTCACAATCAATCTCACACCCATCAGCCGAGCTAATGGCATACATCTATCTCCTTTTATATCTTCTATTGATATGAAATATTGTGAACCCTAGGAGATCTTTGCATATCCTCCAAAATATGGTAATATCTTTTAACCATATCTCTACCATCTTTCCTTCAATATTTATCCAAATATTAATATTTGAATAAATTTAATCTTGCATGAAATTCCCTTGCACAGCGGAAACTTCTCTACATAAATCGCCAATATGATTTTCCATAATTCGCATGCACCCATGCAACAACAACACCCCTTGTGATTATTTATTTAATCGTGCAGGTTGGCATTGGACATATGAGATCCTATGTACCAATTATCGTGTACCAAAATTAATTTTTCTTGATTTTTTATTTAATTGTTTTCTTCAATTTTGATGTAATATGAGTTAGTCTGATATTATACTAATTAAAACATGTTCATTTATTCAATTAGGGTATATAATTTTTTATTTTTATTTTATTTTGCATTTTATTCATTTTTTAACTATGAAAATTGAAATTAAATATTAAAAATAAATAATAAACCCTAATTGGATGGGTGAATTCTAGTCAATTTGTGTAAAATTGAATTGAATCATAAATATGAAGAAATTAAAGAAAAAATGAATAAAATTCAAGATAAATTGATTTTGATACATAGTTAGTATACAAAATTAGGGACAAAGGATCCCAAGTGAACATTGAAATCTAAAAATTTGGTGAAGTTACTATTTTCTATTCATTTGGTACTGTTCTTTTTTTTTTTGGATATTATTTTCTTTAATCAAACATCCTGCAAATTGTATGCGACTCAGCCCCGGTCCTGACATTTTCGGGGCCCTAGACGAAAAAATAAATAGAGGCCCTGTAAATTAATTTTTTTTAATTATAAAATACTACTCTCATTGCTTTTGGTACAAAGACCAATGCAAGTAGAGATAATAAATTTTTAAATAGTATTAGTTATGAGATAGACTTTTACCATTTTAGGAAAATAGACTATTATATGGGACAAACCAATAAGGAAAGGTGGACTATTTAAGTGGGACAAAGAGAGTACTATTGTTTTTGAGCAAATGCAAATTGATTCCAAAATGTATATTAGGAAAAAAAAAAAAAAAGTATACAAAAAATTGCATTTCTTACAAGCTACAATTTTTTTCCTCATACTCTACATAAATCTTGTTTTTGCTATCTCCATATTAAAATAAAAATGAAAGTTTGTAATAATAAATTGAATACATAGTATACTATTTAAATGCCCTAAAATTTTTAGATAAATTGAAAGATAAAACTCTATAAGATAGAAGAACACTAAGAAATCCAACATAGATTGAATGAAATTTTTTTATGAAATATTTATCTAAATAATGTAAACTTGAGAAGAAAACGACAAGGTACACATAATACATTAAAAATAATCTTGTGGGCCTCTTTTATATTGGGTCAAAAGGGTCCAATAGAATTTTATTTTATTTTTTTGACGGAAAGGGGCCCCAATAGATAAAGAAAAATATTAGACTGCAATTTTTTTTTTTAATACTAGGGGTTACTAAAAAATAAAATAAAATGGGCCCCTTTTTTTTCGTCGCACCCCTTGCCTAGCTCAGAACCGGTCCTGAATTGCGACTTATCACTTTACGCCCAAGCTTGATCATTTTGAATTGGGAATAAGTTTTACTAGTTCACACGTTCGTGTCTCCAACCATCTGCGTGCTTGATTTGTTTCCGATCAACCTTTATTCTAACAAATACTCCCTCCGATCTGTCCCCCAATGTGCACATATAATTTTATTTCCGTCTGTCCCACAATTAAGTACATGTATATACTATTTTTAGAAGTGGATGTACAACAATAATTATTTTTATATACCCTTATTAAACTGCATATTTACCAACTTGCCACAAATAACCTAACATTCGACTATAACAAACTATCATATATTATTTAATTTAACATTACACTAATTAAATATGAGACACAATCTCCACTCACAATAAACAACACAATACGCTACAGTTCTTTCTTAAAACCACCGTATCGGTCAAACCTTGGGGCGGCAGAGTATAAATTTGAAGATTAATCATTAAAAAAAAGTTGATATGATAATTTTCTTATGTTGTGTAGAGGAAATTACGTCTAATACATGCTACACTAAGTTTCTTATTCTAGATACTGAGATGAAAATTATAGAAAGTGAATAAATAAATAAATATATACGAGAATAGTTTTGTATATAAACGGTTCATTGTAGCTTCGTCTTCCAAACACATTCCTCTGTTCCCGAGTCAATGCTTTGGAACATCGCTCAATTGTTTTGTTTTGGGAAATTACTAGCGCGAAAGTTCTGCTATATTGTGCTGTATGATGTTTTATTTCCATATATAAAATATTATATTGAATATCTGAGTTGCCTTAGAGGAAATAAAGTTGTCCATCCACACATGAGAAATTTAGTTTGAAGATTCAATTATAAACCAGAAGATAACTTTGTTTACTTTTCTTCCTTTCCCTTTATCTCGTTCTGCTTTGTTCTGCTTGTTTTTAGATTATAATTAAGACACATCGGATGTAAAAGTATTATGCATGAAGAAGAAAAAGTGGAGGATGTGCATGCGGGTGTTGCTGACGTGGAGATCTCGGGATGATGTGGCTAAATTGTCAAGCTGGAATATCTTTTAATGCTTTCAATTAAGCTACGTCCCAACCGTTGATCGGGTTCTTGATATATGGCTAGGATTAGTTCTCAATTTCTTTCCTTACAGGATAGTTTGTTATTCACCTACATCTTATGCACATTGTTTTTGTGTTAATCCCTTAAAATAACCATTTACAAAAAAAAAAAAGCAGAAGTTTAAAATATCCACTTAAAATTAAAAGGTATAATTCTAGCCATTTTTAATAAGATTTGACAATTATACTCTTAATGAAAATAAAAATAATAAACTAACCTAAAAAAAAAAAAAAAAAAAGGAAAGAAGAAAATTAGTAGAAGATAGTAATAAACTTCACCCCACTATGTTCTCCAAAGTGCACCACCAAACTCACAACCCCAAATTCCACGGCACCACCACTCTTTCGTCACTAACTAATACCCCACCTTCCAAGAAGCCGACAGCCACATTCCCAGCCCTGACCGCCTTTCCCCGCCACCCCACCTCCAACGATGGTGCCACCATCGAATTTGTGCATCTGCCACACGTTTAGGCCGAAAATAGAACATTGGACTTTGCCTAGTAACGAGGTTGTCACCAACTTGTTAGGCACAAACAACATGTCCCACATCGAAATTATAGGATAAATATTCTTGAATATAAAGGGGAGCAACCACCACATATTATGAGGCCTTTTGGGTAGTAGCCCAAGAACAAAACCGTGTGGGCTAGGCTCAAAGTGGACAATATCATACTAACGTGATTCGACTGTTTGTTTCTGCTATCTGCGGTTCTCACAAATTAAATCTATTATGTTTTCGTTTCTTCCATAGATTTTGTTTGTGTTCTCTGCTATCTGCGGTATAGGAATTAAATCTATTATGTTTTCGTTTCTTCCATAGATTTTGTTCATTTTTTCCATAGATTTTGTTTGTGTTCTCTGCTATCTGTGGTAGTGCTCGTAACTCTTACAAATTAAATATATTCTGTTTTCGTTTCTTCCATAGATTTTGTTTGTGTTCTCTGCTATATGCGGTAAGGAATTAAATCTATTCTGTTTTCGTTTCTTCCATAGATTTTGTTCATTTTTTCCATAGATTTTGTTTATGTTCTCTGCTATCTGTGGTAGTGCTCGTAACTCTTACAAATTAGATCTATTCTGTTTTTGTTTCTTCTATAGATTCTTTTTGTGTTTCATTGTCGGAGATGAATCGGATCTTGGTACCACTCAGGTGGAGGTGGAATATTCAAGGGAAGATGGACTTTTGCATTAGTTCAAGCATTGCTCGTAGCGTATTTTTCCACTGATCAAACAAGGATGTAGTGTTCATAGAGGAAATTATGTGGGGGAGAAAGAGAAATCTCCAGAAGCTGTTAATGCTGACAAAGATGTTGTAAGGTTTCAGGTGGAGTCTTGTTCCTACAAACACAATGGTGAAGACAGTTTTGTGATGCTGTCTCGGATGATACTTTAGCGGATTTGAGAAATATGAAGAAACTAATATGCTAACCAAAGTATTGCCTACTGCAAGTTGCAGACATTGTTGGAACTAGTTAGCATGCTCTCTCAATAATGAGATAGTGGTATTGTGTCTTGTGATGGGGCATCATTTGAGGGAAAGCTGGATAGGGTGATCTACAGTCATTTGCAGTCAAGGTGGAGAATTGTAGGTGTGACCGACAATTATGATTCTTGGAGGATATTTATGACAAGTTAATGATTACTTCTTCTCCAAGAATTACGTTAAGATACAAACTATATATATAGAGTTGTTTTGTGGAGAAAAAGATAAGGGGAAAAGAGAGGAGATCGAGGCGATAGGCGAGATGTGAGGAGAACGCTCGAGCGCTGGAGGCGCTCGAGCATGCTAGCTCATAGTCATAGCGATAGAGAGCCGTGCAGTAATTATGAGAAGTAGATATCATTCTCTATGGGTTTAGATCTAGGGTTTTAGATCTTTTGGGGCTAAGAGAAAATAGTTACGAGAGGGTGATGAGATTTCATTCTGTAGATGTTACCTTCTCCAGTGGATTCCTCATAGTGAATATATCTTGATTTGAGAGAGGGGAATATGTTTGTTTAGTTACTTGGTGAGGGAGAAGTAGAAGATATGTATTCTTCTTGGGGAGTTTCTTCCGTTGTAACATTGTATTCTCTCTCGTTTATAGTAAATCTATCCCGATTGACCTTCTGTGGATGTAGTCACATTGCCGAACCACGTTAAACTGTTGTGCTCTTGATTTACTATTTGTTCTTTCGTCGTTCTTAGATTTGTTTCTCTGCTATTGTTGTTGCTGTGTATTGTGCTATCTGCAATGTTGTCACATCATCTGGATTATTGTGATGTGGTGTTATCTGCAGTTTTGTTACAACACCCAGGTTAGCAATTGTGTCTGTCTTTTGGAATCTGCTAATTTTATTAAGTTTATATTTTTAATTTGATTTAAAAGTAAAGATAACACTTAATGTTATTAAAAGTAAAGATAATACTTACATAGATAACGGTTTTAAGAATACTGTTAACTATAATAATGCTTATACATTACACTTTATTAAAAACCATTATTAATATCAACTGTTACGCGTACATTGATAACGATAATTGTTATCTATGTAAAACACACGCACATAGATAACGCTTTTATAAAGAAACCGTTATGTATGCAGTGTTATCTATGACAAAAAATTTTGTAGTGACCGTCCTTGGTGCCCTGCTGCTGCCAACACTACCCACCGCCACCATCGCCTTCAAGTTATTTTTGTTGTAGAAAATGGACAAACACAAGTTATCTAGACGATATAATAGTGGACGATGTCGAAGGACTTTCCAGCTGGGAGGAGCAGAGTTATGTCTCCAGCGAGAACACGAACACCGCTGCCACCGGAATGATGACTCGTGTTGTGTTAATAATCGTCATGTGTGGTCGTGATAGTCGTATTCGTATATGGTCATGCACTCTATGCTTTTATATGATCGTGAACTAGTCAGTCGTGCATGATCGTGTCAATTTGTAATCGTGTATTATATTTTTATTTTTTATGTGGTCGTGTATGATAGTGAACTAATTAGTCTTTACTGATTTTAACTTCATTTCCTTTGATCGTTTCTACTTTAATATTTAGCATTAGTCTAGAACTACCATCCATTTCTACTTTTAATATTGTCACATGATTTGTTGCATGTCGAGCACACTCTAGATGATGCTCTAGAAGTAGACTCTAGATCGATATCGTGGCATGGTTGTGCATTGCGTGATTGGAAATAATATGTTCGTGTGTGGTTGTATTTGTGTATGGTCGTCCAAACCGTGATTTTGGTCGTGAATATGTTGTTCGCATGATCGTTAACATTGCATGGTTGTGTATATGCTCGTGTGCGATTGTAATCATGTACAATTGTGAATGGTCGTGTGCGTTTGTGTATTGTCGTCGTTGTGACTGATAAAATAGAATAAAGCGAAAACACACAACATACATACAACGATTTCAAGCTTTTCTCGGCAACGATTTCTGAAATATTTTTGTTCAAAAGCCTGAAATCGGCGGTTTCATAACTATAAACAAAATTATTCATTTGCCTACGGAGAATAAAGTCGAGAAACAAACTTGAAAAATCTCATAGTAAACGGATGAAACTTGAAATTAATGACGGAGAAAGACTGAATAAACTCGCCAGAAAAACCTTGAATAATGTTGTTGAAAAAACGTTTGAAAGCCCGCCGCCTTACGCCGATCGAGAATATGCAACAACGGTTGCAGTTGTGTCGGCGCCTATTTTGTCATCTCTTGTTGTTTTTTTAAAGATCTTCACGCATTTCAACTGACTCCCGTTTCTTCTTCTTTTTTTTTTTCTTTTTTTATTAGAAAATACAATAATATAAGGGCAAAAGGGGCATTAAATGCAAAAAAAATGGTTATTATTATACATTTTAGTTATTAGTGGCTATTTTAAACTTTCACTTATTAATAATGACTATTTTAGTTGCTCTTTCATTTTTAATTTTTTTATCTTTCATCTACTCCTTACTTTTTTTCCTTTTACTTTTTAATAATCACATTCTTTACTTTTCCTACTATTATATTCAAAAGAGAGTAGAATTTCTTTCCTTTCATTTTTATAATTCAAAAGGATATTTTTCTTACATTTTTAATAAATCAATAAGATATTGTTTTTCTCCTTTTTATTTTTAAATCTATACTTATATAAAAAGAGCCTTGAGTGCTTAATGTAGATTGCCTATTATGTCTTCATTATTAAATTATATGTAAGGGCAACAATGTAATACAATAAATTATATTTATGCTAGATATTGAATATCTATTTTACACCATAAATACAATATTTTTTTAAGTGGTATTATAATAAATTATTATTACCTTATATATCAATTACATTTAATATAACATATTCTATGTATGGTTGTAAATCTAAGGGCATCCTAATCCCACAAATTTAAGTTTATTTTTAAGAAACAGGTATTCATTTTTTTAATTTTTTTTTATTAATTTTTTGCCTTCATATATTTATTAAGTGACACACGCTCAGATGTTATAAGAGATAATTCAAATATGATACTCATGTTATATCAGCCAAATACCCAAAAATTAGAGTTGTACAACCTATTATTAATTAACAAGAAAAAAATGAGATAGGTAAAGGTTTCATGAAATAATTAAAAAAGAATTACAATATATCGGACTAGAAAAAAAATATATTGCATTTTAAAATAGATATCTATCAAGATTCATAACTAATCAAATAAATACGTAAAACCTCTATAAATTAATACTCTATAAATTAATAATCTCTCTAAAATAATAAATCTTCCGGTCCCGACTTGGGCCTTTGTAAAAAATCATGAAATTCGATAAGATAATAAAATAATACTTTTTCGGAAAATCCCTTTATAAATATTAGGTCCCATTAAAACTCTAAATTAATAATTCATAAATGTTACAATTATAAATATTATGGTAATTTGCTAAAATGTAAACCTATTGTTACTTGATTTTTTCTTAAAATTTAAATCTAATTGGATTTCATAAACTCACTCTTGTAAATCTTTTTGAGTGTATGTGAGATGATCTATCTTATATTCACATAATGTTTTACGCATGATCATTCATGGATGATTTTGCGATGTCTTTTAGATGACATGACATGGCTGGAGTATATGTTTCATTCATTATGCATTGATATATTTAATTGGCTATAATAGTTATTTAAGTGCAATGAATTAATGTAAACATGAATATTTAAGTAATTCTAATGAATTGAAACATGCGTCCATGAATATCATAGTTAATTGTATACAATGAATTGATATTATACATGAATATATTCAATTAGTTACAAAGAATTAGTTGATGCATGAATATAATCAATGAAACATATATGGATTCATTTATTTTCAATACATATGTAATAAATTTGCTGGATTTAAAAAGTCTATCTTTTAATTAATAAAATATTAATTTATCGATATATTAATATCTCTCTAAATTAATAAAATTTCATGGTCCCAAGGTTATTAATTTATAGAGGTTTTACTGTAGTTTTAGGAAAATAGTACTAATTCACACAAGATTGGAAAGTACAAACAAAAAATTTCTCGTAAAAGAGTGTTATTTAATACTCCATTCGTTCCCAAAAACCTTTTCCCGATTTGAAACAAATTTTAAGAAGGAATATAATTAATTAATATTATTTATTGTGAGTAAAGATTGAGTTCCACCTTTATTGTGAGGGGAGATTGTTAAGCGGTGGGCCATAAATGATAAGTGTAGTAAATATATAATGTTTAAAGGGTGTAAAATGTATTGTTATAGTGAGTACATGTCCAAAAAATGAAAGATGCAATATGCATATGTATACCTCTGAAATAATTAGTTTAAAGTTAGAACGTGAATTGTCATAAGATTATATTTTAGTTTATAAATTTTGTCAATTTTTCATTACAAGTATTAACTTTGATTTATAAATCTTATATCTTTTCAACAATTGTTCTTTAATTCTTCTTTATACTACTATATATTTTTGAGAAATAAGTTTAGACCAATAGACATAATATTTTTAAGAAATCATTTTCTTCATTAACTTCTAACATTTGTAAATGTAGTTTTTTATTGCTAAGTTTATCATTTTGCACTTCTACCAATATCTTTTGTTAATAGAGAAAACATCTTCAACATTAAAAAGTTACAAAGATTCTTCTCAAAATCTTAACTTCATCTAAAGAGTTGTAAAAATGGAAGGTTACTAAAACAAGTTCATATTCCTTCCTTATTTTTATCTTTATTGGACTTTTACTTTGATATTTTAGGATTTTCAATAAGCAAAGAAAAATTAGATCAATATGATTCTTAGATCTTATCTTTCTTTCTTTTTTTTCTCTAAAAATCTTACTCAAGACTAATTATAATTATAAGTTAGAAATTTAAATTTTATTTTTTTGGAATTAGATTGTAATTAGATATTTTGTTTGAAAGAAATAAATTAATTGAAGTAATTTGAGAGAGATATGACATAAAATAAGGAAAGGTAGTTGCTAAAACAAGAACAATGTTAAACATTGTCATATATGCTATATAAAGATTGATAAAATAAATAGTATATCTAATATTTTGTGCATAACTTTTGTGACTAGGCTTTATTTGAGGAATCATATACTTAAATATTTTTTTCTCAATTTATTGTTGTTGAAATAATTATTTTAAGTTTTAATGGAACTAAAGAGTAAGCTACATTTTTTTTACATTAATACAAGTAAAAACAAGGGTATGATATATTTGGTTTTTTTCATATTCTTTAAAATTAGTGATAAAATTACAGAATGATTTTTACAACATTACCATGCCTTGGGGCCTACGAATGCAAATAAGTTAGAAATATAAATTTATTCAAACTAAATTAGAGGTTACACGTGCAACGCATGTTACACTTGCTAGTAATTATTAAAAGTACTAGTTAAAAAATGAGGGTAAAAGGAGTACAATTTTATTTTTTAATCAATCTTATATTATATTATAAGTTGGACCCTTCAAACCAAATCCTGACTGAAGTGACTATGTTTATTTGTTATTGTGTATTTGCTATTATAAGTTCGTGGTTTTTCATTTAAATTTTCAAAGAATGTGTAACCAAACTCCATTCATTAATTGTATCTCAATTAGAATTACATACAGAAGCAATCAATAAATAAAAGAATCACATATCATTACTATACGTATATATAAGGCGGCATCGATCACGGTCACAAGCCGGCAGTAAACGGCACACCGGTGGCCGGCAGCCATTGCCGACCAAAAATAAGGTTCGCCACCGTAAATCGCGCCGCTTCGTCGGGGCTGGTTATATTATGGTAACCTGTCCAATTAACCCGGTTCTCAGAGGAAGCCGCCGGTCCGAAATTTTTGTACTCCCCGTAGTACAAAGTATTCAATGCAAAGTCCGTGTCGCCCCACTTGGACCAACCTTCCGGTTCGACCAAATCATCAAGATAAGTGTTCATAACCACGGTCCTCGAGTACTCCTGCCACGGTCGGCCCAGATACGTTTTGACCGTATCGACTGCAGTTTTGAGGTCGGGTGCGGCCAAGATCCGGCAATTATGGATGGAGATGCCCGTATTCTGATACGGGTCGCCTCGACCCTGGGCAGTGATCATGTTGGCCTGCCCGGGTAGAGGCTTGCGCACGTAGATGACGCAGTTTTGGAAGACGACAGCTGCGTTGCCGAAGATGATGTCGACGGTGCCGTATATGTAGCAGGATTTGTAGAGCTGACGTTGGGCTTGGGCGAAGAGCGTGTCTTGGTAGCCTTCGAAGCTGCAGCCGTAGAAGACCGATAAATCGGAGGCTGACCGAACAGCTACTGCTTGTCCGCTCTCTGGGCCGGCCGTGTTGCGGAAGGTGATGCCCCGTGCTATGAATCCGTTGCCGTCGACGCCTGCATCGATAAAAATAACGATCAGTTGAATTTACGATGTGACATCTCTTATTGCATTAATGAATGATTGACACGTGTTCATAATATTTCTAAAATCAACAATAACGAAAAAGACTAAAAGACTGATTTTAGAAAATATTAAGATATGATGGGAAATTACAATAGAAGATCTGAATCGAGAAAAAGACTGACCAAATGTGGCAGTGCTGTAGGTAGTAAAGCCTGCAGAGGAGCTCCGGTTGCCGGTGATGACGGTGTTCCTCACTCCATCCCCAACTAGCATCACCTTATTCATCAACCTATCGATCACGACATTTTCTTCGTATATCCCTTTCTTAACATACACAATCACCCGCTTCTTCTTTCCCACCCGGTTACCGGTCACGTTGTTGATCGCCTCTTGAATGGAGCTGAACTGACCCGACCCGTCCTTGGACACGACCACGTTCGCCTTCGACGCCCAAACGTAATTCTGCAACAGTACTTTCCGGTCACCATAACTCGACAAGCCCGAATCTCCACGATCGTGCTTCAAGAGAGCTGCATTTGCTGCCAGGCTATTCCTTATCAACTCCGAAACATTATTTCCCATCGAAGTGCAGATTTCGATGGTTGTGAGGGCGGCGCTGAGCCATGTTTGCATGTCTGAATCTGCGGAGGATGGTTTTAGTGTGATTCTTTGTAGAGTAGAGTTTAGTTGGAGAATAGTGTAGTCTAGGAGGTTGTCGCAGTTTCCCTGCTCCATTTTATCTCTCGTGGTGTTGGCTGGAGAGCTGAGCTTTCGGGCCCGGGATTTCGCATCAACGGCCCTCTCCATCGCGGCTACGACGGTCATGGTTCGGAAATCGAGGGCGGATCGGGGGTGGAATCGGTTCAAGTAGTAGTTGCAGGGGTGAGGATGGGGAGTGGTGCTGCACCACCAGCTTATGTTCTTGTTCGTCGCTTCGTCTTGTGCTGCTACATTATTATGCAAGGACTTGAGATAAAGTAAGAGTATAAATGATAGTATGGTGAGGATTTTCTGGGTTTCAGTAGCCATTCTTATTAGGAGGTTTTCTGTATATATTTTTTTTAATATTTTATGCTAATAATGAAATAGGAGAGGTCTTCAATCTGAAAATGAAATGGTGGGAAAGTATGATCGTGCGCAGTTAAATAAAGGAAAGGGTGTAGTGGAAATGCAAGAAACGTCGTGTGCTTACTTTGTCTTTAAAATAAAGGGATATCCTTGTTACAAGGATAACGTTAGGCTATTACTATACACACAAGCCGCCGTCAGCAGTTAGAGAGAGAGAGAGAGGAGAAGTATTGATGTTGGAGAGTTGAATACATGGAATTTGAAATTGAAGTGCGAGAGAAATGCGGCGCTGTGGCTGCATATATAAAACCGTGTGGTTTTAATTTTGGAGCTGAAGCAATGCAATTACAAATGGAAAAGGGGCGAGATGTGGTAAAGTAATTAGTTTTTGACTTTTTGTTCGAGTGTCGTCAAACTGTAAGGATATATAGCTAATTATTTGGTATAATATGAAGTAATGGTGAAGTATAGAGCCAATATTCCACCAATATTGTACATACTATTATAATACAAATATTGTAAATATTAATCGTACACACATAATAATACATCGGTTAATCTGAATCGATTACACAGTGATCAATCGTCAAGATCATTTCTCTTCTTTTTTTTTACAAAAAAATCATTTTTTTATTTGATCTCGTACACGCACACAAGGGGTGAGATCATATAAAAATTAAAAAATAAAAACAAGTTCCCTATAATAAATGAGAAATGATATGGACGATTGAACCGTGTGTGATCTACGATCTAGATTAGTTGGTGCATTATAATTGTACTGAGAATATATGATGACCGATGCATGTATTATAATAATACTAACACTGCATTATGATGCACAATGCATTTTAGTTGAACGCAACATATATTATAGATGTGCATAAAATGTATTATTTTTTATTTTATTTTTTACAAAAAACTCATTTTAAACAAGATCTTATATATATATATACTCCCTCCGTCCCATTATTTTTGTCCCATTTCAAAATGGGCACAAGATTTTAGGTGAGAATGATAAAGAGTAAAAGTGGCGGGTCATCGAGGTGACTTATTTGATAAAAAAAAATTATTTTTTATTTTTTATGTTTAGGTTGTGCCAATTATTGGGACATCCCAAAATGAAAAATGCAACAACAATAGTGGAAACGGATGGAGTATATATGAGAAATATTCGTTTAGTCGGGTGTATCATCTAAATTTGAGGAGTTAGTTTTGCCAGCCGGGTAAGTCAGCCGTATGAGTTAGATTCAAGGAATCGATGACAAATTTACAAGTTAATTTCTTAGTTCGTGCATATATGTTTCTTGTTTATGAATCGAAAAACATTATTTGACTAATAATATTTCTTTTGGCATCCGATTATTTTAAAAGGTGAGGTGATTGGAGTTAATTCCAAGAGTTATTTTACGTGAATTTGAATTTTCTAGAGCTACTTTACCTTACCTGATCGAAGACTTTGATGTGGATTATTGAGATTCTGAGACTATATATTTACTACTCAATGTTTCGTCAAATATTTTTTTATTTTTTATTATTATTTTTTATTATTTTATTTTTTTAACTTTCGTATAATATAATTCTCATCTATCATATGGTAAATGATACAGGTATCAGCAATTATCTTTAAGAAGAAGGTATATGCATAATTCAATCAATTACATGCGTTAGAGTACAATTTTAAAAATAAAATCCTCCTCAAACAAAAATCATACTACTAGCTTTATGATTACTCTTCTGATAATGGCAATGTAGATTCTATTGATTTATTGTGAATTCACGTGATAATTTATTATCTTAGATTACAAAAATCTAAAAAAAAAAAAAACTGAATATATAGTTATATTTGACAAAATATAATTTAGTTATAATTAATGATCCGTTCCACCATGTTGTTGCCCTTCTTTAAAATTAAATTCAATCTTGAAAGTAATTAATTACGAAGTGTCCTAGTTGATGTATTGCGCTCGTCCTCATATATTATGCTGTCTTACATCCATAACTGAACATAGGAGACCCTAAACTGAACTCTTTATTTTAGATCTCGGTTGAACGAAGCAAATATATCGATCTATACATAGGGTGTGTTCTCTTTGATGAAAAGGAAAATGAGTAATAGGAAAAGCGTGAAAAATATTATCCCACAATAATGGTTCCTATTTTTTTACCTCATATTTTCTACAATGGAAAATAAAATTTACATGTGGAAAATATTATTACTCCAAGTTGGGATAAAAATATTGTATAGATTTAAAATTATAAGGCAAGAAAAATTGATGTCTGGGAAAATTTTCCATCATTTTTCCATCTTTTCTCTCAAAGAGAACACAATCATAATATATAAAGTTTATACACAATTTCTTTATCTAATTAACAATATTTGTTAATTATAAGATAATAGGTTTAACGATATAACATTTCATGAAATTAATTAAATTATTTTTAAAAATAGATGAATATTAAATTAAAATAATTTTTAGAAGATAATATACAGGCAATAAACTTGAAGCAATCAGTAATTCAGTACCCGCCAATTCGATCCGGTTTGGCTTTTTACACCTACAATCATGACCTTTCACATCATTTCATTTTATTGATTTATTTATTTATTTTCTTTTGAGGTAGCATCGACATCATTTTTGTTTGTTATATAGTAGTACTATGGAAACAAAAATATACTCCATCATGCCCTTAATTTCATTTCAGCATATCTTCTATTTTTATACATGACTCGTTATATATAACAATACGTTTTAAACCCATTTTAACATTACGTGTGTTCTCTTTGACAGAAAAAGAAAATAAAGGATAAAAAAAATGATGGAAAATAGTATCCCATAATGTGGTCTCCCATACTTATTTTATCATATGTTCTCTAAGGTGGAAAAGATAAAAAAAAATATTATCACTCCAAATGAGTAGAAAAATATTATCATTATTTGAAATGAAAATGTGGGATAAGGGACTGCCCAAATAAACGTTTCCCTCCTGCTCAGAGAAAATTATCCATCAAAGAGAACATGTGAAAAAGGGGATGGTATCCTCCGCTCCCAAAATGGTGTCCCAAAATTCAATTTATACTAATTTTATATTATTTTTTATAAAAATAAAAAATACTATAATATAGTAAATCATAATAGACATTTATAAGAGAAAAAATAATTTTTTTTAAAATTATATACTTTAGTTTTAATTTTTCAACTCTAATATACTAATAAAAGTGAAATTAAATGCTAAAAATTAATTATAAACCCTAATGGGATGGGTCCTTGAAAATAATCATTAAATTAAACTAAATCATTATAAAATAAATTTATTAAAAGATTGCACGAAACTAGTAAAAATTGAATTTTGGGACACCATTGGGACATAATTTTGGGGATGGAGGATCTCGAGTTGTGAAAAAGGGGAGAAATTGTGTAAATATTTTATTTTTCCTCATTTCCCATCAAAGATAACACATCCTACATATTTACTTCATTTATCATTTAGGGCCCAACAATTAACAATCTTCACTCATAATAATAAACAATAGAAGTCAATTACTACCTCCGTCCTCCATTTAGTGACCTCTTTTTTCAGCATGTGTGGCATGCGTTTCCACGCTTATCGTTGATGAGTTTTAAAATGAATTTTTGAAGTATTCTTTCTTTTAGTAAAAGAAAGAATACTTCAAAAATTCATTTTTGAAGAGAGACTAAATGGAGGATCACTAAATGAGGGTCACTAAAAGAGGGTCACTAAATGGATGACAGAGAGACTACATTCATTTTTTAAATTTATAACGCTCAAACCCGGGCGACGTTCTTTGGTAAGGAGGGAATATATTTTTTTATTTTGATCTAATGACAACCCATTATTTTGGGTAAGGATGACACCATTTAGGCATTTTCACATTGAGATAACTAACAACTGGAATGATATGTCGGCAACTGAATGACAAGGCACTCTATATATTAGATGCTTTCTCCATCAATATTTCCACCACCAAAACCAATATGGAAACACAATATTTCTCCAAAGCCTTAGCATCTTTTCTCATAGTGCTCGCACTCATCAACACTGCCTGCATAGCCAGAGACATAGCCGCCTCCATCAGCGTCGACTTCATCCGAACCTCATGCTCTTCCACAACCTACCCCACACTCTGCTACTCCTCCCTCTCCACCCACGCCGCTGCCATCCAGCAAAACCGGAAGCTCCTCGCCACCACCGCCCTCTCTGTCACCCTCGACAACGCTGTTTCCACCTCCGCCGCCATGCTCAAGCTCTCCTGCGCCGCCGGCTTGAATCCCCGCGAGGCCGGCGCCGTACGGGACTGCGTGGAGGAGCTGGCTGACTCGGTGGACCAGCTCAGAAAATCCATGGCCGAGATGAAGGAAATGAAGAAGAAGGGCTCGGACTTCGAGATGATGATGAGCAACACTCAGACATGGGTCAGCGCTGCCTTGACCGATGAGGACACCTGCATGGACGGCTTCGCCGGAAAATTTACGAACGGCGGTGTCAAGACGGTGGTTCGAGTGGAGGTTGTGAATTTGGCGCATATGACTAGCAACGCCTTATCTCTCATCAATACCTATGCTTCTCTTCATGCTTGAGACAAAAGTCTGCATGCATGGTCCCAATATGAGAAATATTGTAATGTACGAAGGGTTTGATTACAGAGTTAACGTATTCTAGTTACATCAATGAGAACTAAAGTTGAGGTTTTGCAATCATTGAAAGACTTTTATATATGGTACCCTCTTCGTCTACTATATTGTCTTATTTTATTACTATTGTAATAGACTCGCTTAAATTAAAAATAATAATAATAAAAATAAAAATAAAATGAGACAAGATAGTTGGGACGGAGGGGTAGTGTATAATTCCATTATCACTAATAGGAATATACTCCCTCCGTTCTCGAAAGTCATGCTCTTAATTTCATTTCAGACTATCCTTCAATTTTTGGATATGGACCCACTATAACAATATCTTTTATACTTTTTTAACATTACACATTTTACTACATTTACCATGTAAGGTCCATCACTTAATTAACAATCTCTTCTCACAATAAAGTAGGACTCAATGTCCGATCCACTTGCATGCAATAAACAATTACAACTCAATCAAAACCGGTCACAGTCAAAACGGGGCAAGGGTATTAAGGATGGAGAGAATACTACATATGCATATGTGACGAAAATAATGTTTTAAAAATCATTAGGCCGGGGTCATACCGGTCCGCAAAACTAGATAGTTTCTAATTAATCAGCTTCGATTCGGTTCAATCGGTTAAACCGTCACAGCGGATCTAATTTTAACACACCGGATGAAAGGGTCTCGCACTCCACCGACGAGAGAAAGCGTTTTGGGGATAAGAGATGGACCCATGCATGCTACTAGTAGATAGGGTGAGATTGTGATTCATATTTTCATTATTTTGCTCTTTTACGAATGGAGTATTTGCTCTTCAGTTAAAGCTAAGGAAAATCTATGTGAAAATAATTAACGCCACATCATCCATCAATCATAGCGTGCTTTGATAACCTTTTGTTCTTTCAAGAATGAAAAAGGATTCCTTCAATAAAAGAAAAATGAAATTTTAAAAGTTCATTTTAAAATCTATCTTTACAAAGCTTCAAAATCAGCTAAAAAGTCAACGATATCTATAAGATCGTAGACAGATGGAATAGCATTTAGGGTGCCTCCATTCATAAACCTAACTTCTCAACTTTCATCAATGTCACATCATCATTTGGGCCTCACTCAACTTTCATTATTTTTTCTTCTTCAACAATAAACCCAACTTTCAACTTTTTGTAGGACCTACTATAAATACACTACTTTTTTTTTTGGTATAAACGAGAAATATATTGCACCATCAACCAAAATCAACACCACACCTGTACAACGCACACCCTATAAGCTTACAGGCACCAAACCTTTACTTTCCCAACTAATTCTATCTTATTGTAATAACCTAGCTAGTTTACTGTCCTTTTTGCAGCAAAGTGCAAGCTCCAGCTGACATTGTTTCACAATATCCTCTACCATGCTTTGCGCTCCCTGCATTCTTCTTCTATTTCTTTCTCTCCAAATATAATAGATCAAAATTGAGATAACACACCTGTACAATTTCTGTTTTCCACTCTTTGTTCTGCATTGAGTAAGTAGATAACTCAACTCATCCTTCCACGCCCTAGGCTGCATGTGAATGCCACACCAATTGGTCACACTAAACCAAATATCTCATACAACACAGCATTCAAAAAACAAATGATCAATCTTTTCCTTCTCCTGTCTACAAAAACAACATGTGTCATCTACTGTGATGCCCACTTTCTACAGATATTGACAAGTAGGCAACCGCTCATGCATAAGCAACCATATAATGAATAGGCATTTAGCAGGGGCAACATTCTGACTCAACAACTTAACCCATGGGACTGATTGATGATCCTCCTGCAGCTCCAAATATAGTTTCCTTACTGAGAATTCAGATCCTTGCATCCAGCCAATGCCATTCTCCAAAGTTTTCAAATGTTCCCTAGAACCAATGAGTTTCCTTACAATCCAAGAACACTGCATTGGCAATGGCATTTCATACACATCCCTCCCTTTTATATAATAATCATGTATCCATTTCACCCACAATTCATCCTTACCTTTACTTAGCTTCCACAACAATTTGCAAATAGCTGCTCTATTCCAGAGTTTGAGATTAATGATGTTCAGACCACCTGCTTGAATAGGTAGAACTACTATCTCCCAAGCAACCAAAGCCCTCTTTGAAACATTAGCTCTCCCTGTCCAAAGGAAAATTTTACAGGCTGTTTGTATAGCTTTGAGCACCTTCTGTGGCAAGATGAACACTTGGCTCCAATAACTCTGAATGCCAAACACCACTGCCTTTATGAGCTGGAGCCTACCTGCATAGGATAGCATCTTGGTTGCCCATCCACTGATTTTATGGAGAATCTTCTGAATTAATGGTTGATACTGCAACACATTGATCTTCTGGGAGGATAAAGGCACTCCTAAGTACCTAAAGGGGAGCTGACCCTCTACCATCCCAGAAATCCCAAGAATATTCTGCTTTACCTCAGGAGATACCCCTCCAAAGTAGATACAACTTTTCAATTGGTTAGCCTTTAGACCTGATACATCAGCAAACTGATCCAAAATTTTCATTAAAGCTTGGATAGATGGAACATCATCTCTAGCAAAAAGAAGCAGATTATCTGCAAAACAAACATGAACTAGACCCAAACGTTTACACCTAGGGCGGAAATGGAAGCTCTTATTTTGTCTTAATCCAACCAAACACCTGTTCAGGTACTCCATGCATATCACAAATAGATAAGGTGAGATTGGATCCCCCTGTCTAATCCCTATCTTGGCTTGAAAAGCCTCAGTTACAACTCCATTAATATTAATACAGTAAGAAACAGTAGTTAAACAAGTCATCACCCACTGGATATATCTAAAAGGGAACCCCAACTCCACCAATATCTGGTATAAAAATGGCCACTCAACAGAGTCATAGGCCTTCTGAATATCTACTTTGACCATGCACCGAGGAGAAAGATGTTTCCTACTATAGCCTTTTACAAGTTCATGGCTGAGGAGAATGTTATCAAAAATCTGTTTTCCTTGAACAAAAGCAGATTGATTTTGACTAATAATTGAATCCAATACTAGCCTCATCCTGCTAGCAAGTATTTTAGAAATTATTTTGTAGAGCACCGGACAGCAAGCAATCGGTCGAAAATCTCTTACAGCACATGCATTATCACACTTAGGAATTAAAGTGAGCAAGGTTACATTCACCTCAGGGGGTAATACCCTAGTCTGAAAGAAGAGCTGGATAGCAGTAGTCACTTCGTCACCAATTTATGCCAGCACTTCTTGAAGAAATAAGCATTATAGCCATCAATGCCTGGAGCTTTATTTGAATCCATCCCAAATAGAGCTTCTTTAACTTCCATGACTGAACAATCAGCATTAAGCATCCTTTGTTGAGCTATGTTCAGAGAAGACCCATTAGCAACCACCATTTTATTCACCATAGTGAGTTCATCAGTAGCCGAATCTATAAGGTTTTTATAGAATCTTATAATCTCCATTTTAATCTCCTCCTGCCCCATACATACAGTGCCATCAGATCTGATAAGCCTATGAATGGCATTCTTGTTCTCCCTAACCTTTGCATAAGCATGAAAGAATTTTGTGTTGGAATCACCGAGTTTCAACCAATCTATTCTAGATTTTTGTTGCCAGATCTTTTCTTCTATGAGACTCCATTTTTCCAGCTCAATTAACTTCCTTTTCTCCTCCTGCAGTAATACATCAGTGTAATCCCGCTATAATGCCTGCTGAATTTGTTGTAGCTCTTGCCTAATATTAGCTACTCTATCAGAAGTTTTAGCAAACCACTGGGTATTGATAGCTTTAAGAGGCCCTTTAAGTTTATAGCATTTCCACCAGACATCCCTGAGATGAGCACTTCCAGTACTAGTTCCCCAATGAGCTCTAACAATATGTTCAAAATGATCATCTTCTGCAATCACATTATAAAATTTGAACAGCCCCCTTTTAGGCTCAATAATATCAAACCGCAACACTTGAGGGCAGTGATCAGAGATCCCTTTCTCAGCTCTCTCTACCACCACATTAGAAAACTCAGATAACCATGAGGCATTAGGAAAGGACCTATCAATATTAGAACAGATCCTACTATCCCCTACTTGGTTATTGGTCCAAGTAAAGAGAGGCCCTACTGCCCTCACTTCTTGGAGGTCAGTACCTAAAATACATTGTTGAAAATCCAGAATATCAGCTTTTGTTATCATACTACCTTGAGACCTGTCCTCTGTAGCTAAGACTGCATTGAAATCTCCACCAACTAGGAGTGGTTGTTGGATAAGAGCAACTTCCTGAGTTAGGAACCTCCACAATCCTTTCCTTTGTTCATGAGAATTTTGGCCATAAACAGCTACGGATGTTGCCCCTTTCTAGTACCTGCATAGCTTGTTCATGCTCTGCAACCTTGCTCACTTTAACAATCATAGGGTTCCACAACACCCAGATTCTTCCATTCACAACAGTAGAATAATTAGAAAAATCCTCCCAACCTTTACAAATTTTCTCCATAATTTTTTTTGCTTTTTCTTATTTCACCCTAGTCTCCAGCAGGACTGCAATATCAGCCTTATTTTTATGCAGAAAGACCCTCAATTCTTTCTGTTTAAATGGCTTATTGCATCCTCGGACATTCCAGATAATGATCCTCATGTGTTACCATTGGGGAAAAGGTCCCCGCCTTCTTTAACACCTTCTAACTCCTTAAACACATTTCCAGTTGGTACTTCAAAATCACCTACTTGAAAGGAGCTAGTCACTGTCTTTGGTCTATTCCATTACTCAAGCCCCTGTGAAGTCTCCTGTTGTATCTCCTTACCCTTTCCCACAGGGATAGCATCTAAGCCACTCTCAGTGGTCTCCCCTACTGTGGCTTTTCCTTTAGGAATCCAATATAAATACACTACTTTTATATCTATATATATATGTACATATAAATATATTTAATCATTTTACTTCTTTATATTATTGATGAATTACTTATTTAATTTTTCATAATAGTAATAAATTTAAATTAAAAATATATGAACCTTTCATAAATATTAATAATATAATTCGTGGTATTAACTAAGATTTCAACCAACTTTATTGAAATTAACATTGCATTACGAAAATTGAAATTACATGAATTGAACTACAAATATTTTATTTTTCAAGCCCTTGAAATATATTGAATATGTTTTATTGAATCTACAATGAACAAATTTGAGAAATAGAAGCCAAAATGAAGAGAGAAAAAAAAAAAGAAAAATAAAGCCTCACCTGCATTGATACGCGTGCGCGTGTATATGACATTCCAGTGAATTCATGCGTGTTCCTCACCTCTCACTTTTTTTCATGAAACCAACTTCTAAAATTGAAAGTTGGGCTTTCAACTTTCAAAAATGAAACCTGGGTACAATGGTTGAAAGTTGGAAAAACAACTTTCACCCAACTTTCAAAAGCTATTGAAAGTCACCATTGAAGGTACCCTTAATGATATGATAGTTCGAATATCAATGAGGATTTTCTCTGTTCTTATCGTATCCTGCTTAGAAGTGAACTTTGAATAAATTCTGCCAAGTATGGGAACTCAGCGAAGGTCAATAAGCATGTGTTGATATGTTGTAGTCAGACCATGTAGCGACAGATCAACTAGTAGGGAATGTGCGTTCCTAGGTGCTCATCAACGTCTATGGGAACTATCAGCGTCCCATGACTTAATATTAGCAACTTTCACTTTTTTTATCTTGGACACTTGGATCTATGATTATATGTAAATACATGAAAATGACTGAAAAGAGCTTAGGGGTTTATATGATCATCTGAGTAAATTATTTATGGAATTTTTGTATCGAATCAAAACAAATAATTTCAACTTTTAATAGAAGTTGATCCCATCAGATTCCCTTAACGATATATCCTAACAATTAAAGAAAATACACCCTTAAAAAAATCTATTTTCTTGTGCATTCTACCAATTATATGTACAAGGCTAAGGTGGGAAACTGCGATTTTTTCAACAACAGTAAACATCCTTTCTTCCAATCTTGCCATGTGTTCAATAGATAATGTGTAGCACTTCATGTTTTACTTTAAGGGTGTGTTCTCTTTGATGGAAAATTATCATGAGAAAATGAGAGAAAAGAGAACAATCACCCTTTAAATTTTTCCCACATTTTCCCACCTTTTAACTCTTTTTTCCCCTTCATTTTCACTATGGAAGGAAAATATTTTCACTCCATGTTGATGGGATAATATTTTCCATTGAAGAAAAAATAAAAATTTTCATCATAGATAAGGAGGTGGTAAAAGTGGGAAATAAGGAGAAATTTAAAGGATGATTGTTCTTTTTTTTCCTCATTTTCTCATGATAATTTTCCATCAAAGAAAACAACACCCTAAGGGTGTGTTTGGTGAATAAGATGAGCCAAGATGAACCAAGATGAGAGAGATCATCTTGGTTCATCTCACTGTTTGGTAACCAACTAAAATAAACTGGAGGGCCCGAGATGAATACAAGGCCCGTTGATATTTCACTGTTCCGCCTTGTTTAATCATCTCATGTTTTGGTCGGATGAGGTGAACTCATTAAAACAGTAACACAACACTTTCTCTCTCTTAACATTTTACCCTTATGTATTTATACGATTTCAAATAATAATAATAATAATAATAATAATAATACTAATAATAATAATAATAAATAATAACAATAATAGTAACAATAATAATAATAATAATAATAAATCAATAATAATAATAATAATGTAATAAAATAATAATAATAATAATAATAATAGTAATAGTAATAGTAATAGTAATAATTATAATAATAGTAATAATAATAAATAATAATAATAATATAATAAAATAATAATAATATAATAAAATAATCATAATAATAATAATAGTAATAATAATAATAATAATAAATAATAATATAATATAATAATAATAATAGTAATAGTAATAGTAACAATTATAATAATAGTAATAATAATAATAAATAATAATAATAATAATTTTATAATAATAATAATAGTAATAATTATAATAATAACAAGAATAATAATAATAAATATAATAATAATAATAATAAATAATAACAATAATAGTAATAATTATATAATAACAAGAATAATAAAAATAATAACTCAACAATATAATAATAATAATAATAATAATAATAATATAATAATAATAATAATAATATAATAATAATAATAATAATAATAATAATAATAATAATAATAATAATAATAATAATAATAATAATAATAATAATAATAATACAGAGTAATAAATAATAAAGGGTACTATTTAATCTCAACGATAAAAAGTGAAATCGGTAGGGATATTTAATAAGGGTAAAATAGTCAATTTAAATTTTAATCTAGAGTTTTGCAATTTGTACCAAACACAATATGATATCATCTTAGTCTGAATTTTGTGCTACCAAATGGTGGGATGAATGATTCATCTTGACACTATTCATATGAGTCATCTTGAGATGAATCATCATTCCTCATCTTGAGATGATTACCAAACGCAGCCTAAAAGTATTTTCTCTTTGGTGGAAAAGGAAATAGAAGGATAAGAAAAGATAAATAAAAAAAAATCTCATAATGTGATCCCCCACTATCATATGTTATTTAAGGTGAAAAAAATGGAAAAACATTATCACTCCAAATAGATAGGAAAATATTATCACCCTCCTATCTTAGAAAAAATTATCCATAATAAAGAACATGGAAAAAAGGGAAACTTTATATAATTTTTTTCTTTTCCTTTCATTTACCATGAAAGAGAACGCACCCTAACTTGAAAGTCATCTAACCTGTTTGATATTCATATGCAAAGCATTGAATCGTAAAAGCAAATGTATACAGTATTCAAAATCTACAAATTAACTTCTTTCAAAATCCATATTCAACCACTTTTTTCATCTTAAGAAGAATATTTGACTACAGTTCGAGTAAGAAGCATTTCTAGATTCAAGTTGATAAAATTGGATACACAATTACAGAATATCAGGACAATAACAATCCTACCCTCCATTAAGTAAGTCAATTGTTTTTTGTACGAGACTTAGGGTGTATGGCTGAGCTTCTCAACTTCTTACCAACAATTTATAAGATGAAAAAATAATCTCTAACAACTTATGAGACCCTTAAAATGAAGCTCTTATGTCTCAACTTATTTTTGTATCTCATAATCTCTCAAGAAATCTTATAAGCTTTTGGGCCTTATAAGCTCTTTAGAAAAAGCTTTGCCAAACACCCTCTTCCCCTGCCATGAGACTGGTTTGTATGCCAATTCAGTACAGCAACAGATGATGAAACATCTAACTGTTTTTATGTACATGTATAGTAGAAGCCTAGAAAGCAGGAAAACGAAGGCGGCACAACTGGATTTACCCAGTAGACTGGTAAAACTTCATTCCGCCAACAGATTTATAGTTTCTCTAGTATAGGAAATTATTTTGTTTCATAGGTCAATTAGAATACCATGCATCACGGAGAACAAATCTTCTCAAAGTTTTGTGGTTTCTGGAATTCTGAGATCATCTTCATCGGAACACCTGGCAATAAAGAGCACAAGTTTGAAGCAGTATGGAGAATCAGTTTAAGAAATACTCAACAGTCAACACAAAATAAATAAACAAAAGTAAAGGCATGTGTAACTTGAATACAAAAGCATGCAATCTTGAATGTCTATGCAGACAGAACATCATGATTTTTACGAAGGCAATCAGAACATTGGCATCAGGACAATCAACACATGGGAATCAAATTTATCACGTGAATATGGCCTAGTAAGCCTAAATTTGAATGGCAATATACCAGTTCATTTTTGCCATATGAACAAATTCACTTGCATATTACAAGAATAAATATTCAAGAGGATAATATTGAGTATACCAAATAAAAAAGAAAACATGGAGGTGTTTCTAGAGTAAGGTAGATTATAAGAGGGAAAGCAACTTGGGTTTGTTTTGGAGGGGTGATATTTATGGATTTTGGTTCGAAAATATAGTGGAAGTGCTTATGAATATCTTTGAAATCCAGGAATCTTAAGCTTGCAAAAAAGAAAATTAACAATAAAAAAGTTTAACAATATTTATGGTCGACCTGACTTATATTCTATTTTGAAACTACCACGCCTGTTCAATTTTTACCATTACAAATTAATTTATGAGATGATGAAGTATGATTTAAGTTGATATTTCCAATATTGGCAAAAGTATGGGGAGCATTAGACATCAAACAACTGGTAGGAGAACAGCTAAAGAAAAATTCTCCATCCAAGATGACATCACACATTTTCTTGATCATCAAGAGCCAGTGAAAGTACCTGTGTATCATATTTTTCAATGAAAACCTACAGAAAAATAGATACCTCAATGAAGCAAAAGCTGGGAGAACTCTTTCAAATATTTCATCTTCTGATCCAGTACCATCAATCTGCAAGCATTCAAAAGTTGTTAAAATTGGATTATTCTGAGAGTTTTAGAATGGAACAAATATCCCAATCACAGAGAGATAGAATGAGATACGTAAGCAGTAGTTTGTTTCTTTGCGAGTCTGTGAACTTGTCTGTGAGTGTGTGCGTTTCTTTTTCCTTTCTTTTCTTATTTTTTTGTGGGGAGGGGGGAGCATACTCCCATCTCAAAATGAAAAATATCTGCAGCTAAGTAGTTGACGTCGACATCACAGCACACAAAGTAACAAATACAATGCATATCAAAATAAAAGGGTGATACCTTGTAAAGTTTTCCTTTCTCGGAGTAGTACTTGATGACAGGAAGGTTATGTTCTGAAAATACTGTTAACCTTTCCTTTACTGTATCTATGTTATCATCGATTCGCCCCTACACATTACGACTTTATTTTTTAACATGTTGGGACAGAAGAGAATAAATAAATGATAAGAGAAAATAGATATGTAGAAAGCACCTGATTACGATTGAGTACTCGTTTCACCATTTCTTCTTTAGGACAATCAAAAAAAAGCACAATGTCTGGTTCAGCCCCAATCTACAAATATAAGTCACACATCAATTTGTGCCAAATGCACAATATATGGCAGGCATCATATGCAGATACCTGTTGTAGCTAACATACGGATGCAGATAGTGTGAAAAGGAAGATGAGCTCAAATTGCTAACAGAAGTAGAAAAGCCTAAAGAAGTTCGAGACTGACCACTTACCACTCGCTCATATGCTACACGATTCTCTTCACTTCTTGGAAAGCCATCAATAAGAATTCTATTGTTTCTACTTGCTTCAATGGCCTTTTTTATCAGGTTAACAGTCACTTCTGAGGGAACAATTTTCCCTTCCTTAATTGTATTAAGAATCATGGAACTGCAACAGGATAGAACATTGTTGACATGCAATATATAAACTCGTATGAAATAAGATATCGATGTTATAAAAGATGCATATTTTTATATTTTACCCATTTTCACTATCAGATGAGATTTCTTTTCTCAACAGATCCCCAACACTCAAATGGGTAAACCCAAAGGCCTTAACAATCCTTGTACATTGAGTACCTTTTCCACTCCCTGGACCACCTGCAACCACAAATATAATCGACTCACTCATCCACAAGTTAAAGTGGATTAAAAGCAGCCAATACCATGCTATTCAACAAAGCCTCATAGTATGAAATTCCCAACTAGCCAAAGAATGAGAGATTTGCATTCTATGCATTTTCACGTGGCTCATTCGTTGAAAGTTGAAACAAGAGCATTAAGACAACAATAGATAACTATAGTCACTGAAACACTTAAGGGAATGCTGTGCTGTAGAATTTCTGAAAAAGATTTTGATGAGAATGAGAATATGTGATGTAACGAATGCATTTGAAATTGTCGTGTATCAGTAAGAAAATGTAAACGTGGTTTGATTGCATTATGGGAGAAGAAATAGGACTGGAAGTCTGTCTCAGGGAGACAACCAAACATGACCATATAGACTGAGTATCATGCTAATACAATCTTGTCCAATAAAACCTTTGATTGCATCAGCATAACAAGGCTAAAAGAAAACTTGACTTCACATTATCTATAAATTTTACCAGAAGACCAATGAGGGCGTGTGCTACAATTAAACAAAATACAATACTACCAAGCCAAGTACAAAAAGGTCATCATTTGGGTCATCAAACAGAAGATCAGTAATGATAATAGAGATAAGAAGCTTATTGTATTCTTTATTACCCAAGACAAAAGTTACAAATGGTTTTCTTGCACCAGAGACCCCATCTTCTGCCTGTGCCAATTTAAGAAAAGTCTCAAATGACAATGAAATTATGAAAACATTTTTATGAAAATAAACAACATCAGACTCTTGAATCTATACGACCCTTCCATGTGGGAACATAAAGGAAACAACCATAATAATTTGGGTTTATCAACATGAATAAGACCGAGAAACATCAATAGAACGTATGAAATAGGACATTCACGGTCGAGAAGAACATTCAAAGGCCAATTAGACAAAAGACCATCAAGCTGCAACTCCTATCCGAACACAATCCGCCCTCTAATTTGTACTGTAAACACTACGAAACAGGTCAAATCAAGACGTGCTAGAATGTCAAAAGAAAGTAACTTATACGCTCATAGCTAACACACCCTAAATAAAGAACATGAAGGATAGAAACATAATGAAATGCCTGACGCTCATTAGATACACATATCTCGTACAGCAGAATTTCAAGGTGATAGCCATAAGAGGACTAACCAATGTATGATGAAATCAACCTGACCTAAGAAAATAAAATACAGGGAAACTAATCGAGGTGAATGAAGCTCCTCAAATATTTAAATCTTCGAAAATTTAATACACAGAAGAAACAAAAATTCCTCCAAAATTGTAATTCTAGTTAAATGACGACATTAGTTATCATAGCATTTGCAACAACATAAGAAGGAGAAAGAGAGCTCAAAAATCAAGACTAATTTTGCGGCGAATTCGATAAAATGAACTAACAAATTAACACATACCGGATTTAGAACCTGAGTACAGAAAACGTGCCAAGCATTGAATCCATACGCCCCCTGCATCTGACGAAAGAAGAGTGTTGATTGATCGCCCCGAAAATTCATAGAGCAACAATCAAAGCGATACAAAAGACGAAAATACCTGATTTAGAAGGCGCGATTTAGATGAAGAAACCAGCGGCCACAGAGAAACGCCGCGCCTCCACATTTCTGATTCTTTGCGACGACCACAACGGCGCAGAGAGAGAGATGCGACGAGCGTACTTGAGTATGGAGTTTAATGGAGTTCTGTTTTCAATGGAGACCTTTTGTCGAGCAGGTAATATGCCATGTTATGTACTGTAAGCTGTCCGTACCATAACTCCTGCATATTTTGCCACTAATTACGAGTATTTGTTTTTCCAGTAAATCTTCAAATAATATAAACATTGAATAAAATGATAATGCTCGACAATCTCCTTTAAAAATAATTTTTTTTAAAAAAAGAGAGAGAGAGAGAAGGATACCGGTATATTCTATTTGAATTTCTTCTGTGAAGATCTGATCCCCAATCCAAATAAATTGTAGTATGTAGTAGTACCTAGGAAGGATTTGCGGCGAGCGGTGGACCAGCGACGGAGCCGAGCGCCGGAATGGGCTGTGACGGTGGAGGTTGAGAGTCGATCCCGTAATCCCGTGTTTACTTTGTTTTGCTTTTTCTTTTTCAACTTTTGTTTTTTGAAAAATTAGGTTATAAATTACTAGTAATTACTCTGTTAAATTAGCTAAATACAGTAACACACACATATTATATTCATAACTAGCTTTTGAACAAAATGTATAGTTATTAAGTAAAGGATATTTTATGAGGATCGTTAACAAAAAAAAAGTTTCATCTTTTGAAGCATTGAACTTTTTTTTTTTAAGGGGAAGCCTTGAACTTAATATGGCACGATGAAATAATTAGAACTCGACACAATTTCTATAATAGTCATTGGTGCTGAATTGGTGAAAGCATATTTACTACTTCATCTGTCATTCAATAAGCGTCTCAACCCACCAATACACATAATAAATAAATTTATATTACCTTATTTACGGTACCCCTCATCATTATATAAAAAATTAAAAATGTAAAAAATTGTAATAATGATAGGGGTAATTTTGGTAATTTATACTAATTTTTACATTAATATTGTATATGTGATAGGACACATATTAAGGGACAAAAAAATATCTTCATTGGGGACACTAGGGAAAAGAGGGAAATCTATATTTTATAGGAGTATATTAAAAAGAAGAATTGCTCCTTAAGGGTGACTCAATGATAGAGAGGCTTGCTTGTGGCCTAAATGGTCATGAGTTCAATCCCAACTACTCATAAGATGATTCATTGAAATATAAAACTATTTAGAAAAATTCAACGGGAATTTTTTTCACAAAAGATATGAACAAGATAAAGTAAGTAGCTAATTCACAAATTTTGGAGGGTCTTCCCACTTATAAGAGGATCATCTCAATCATAATAGTTTGAATAATCTCTGGCAACTGTATCAAGATGATGTGCCACAATAGAGGTTATTTTCTTTCAAAGTGACAGCATAACAACGATAAATATGATTTACACGATAGAGATTACTCTATTCATCCCACTTTATTAGTTTCACTTTCCTTATTGGTCATTCAAAATGACAATACAACTATCCATTGTCACCTCAAATTCAGAATAATTTTCCTTCGTATATGAAATTGCATTAAAAACCAACTTACAATCAATTTCGAAAACCACTTGATTCTAGCCCCCTGCTTTTGATCCAAAATATTGCTTCAAGTTCAAGTAGTTGTCTCATTGCCTCCCCTTCTTATAAATCTCACATTATTCATCAATTGGAACTCAGTTTGAAGAGAAACCAATGTTTTTGATGGTGTAGAAGATCAAATTTTAAAGTTTGAATTATTATTATTATTATTATTATTATTATTATTATTATTATTATTATTATTATTATTATTATTATTATTATTATTATTATTATTATTATTATTATTATTATTATTATTATTATTATTATGCGGAAATATGGTTTACACAGAGCCGAACTTACCTATAGGCACAAGAGGCCATCGTTTCGGGTTGAGGGCTCATAATATTTTTTTCTAAATACAGTATTTATGTGTAATATTTATTTTATTTTAACTAATTTTTTATTAAATACAATAAAATACACAAACTTTGGCTTGATTTCATTTTTTTTTTCGATCAGGCAAACACAACACACAAACCTACTCATGGACTCGAGGTGACTTGAACCCCCGACCTCTTGGTTGGAGGGGAAGCGTCTTACTAACTGAACTGCATTTCGTTGTTTGATTTCATTTTTAACATGATTTTTCAACTTTGAAAAATACATCAGTTTTGATCTTTATTCAATTTTTATATGAATCTGATTTGCCCAATTTTATCAATTGCACATGAGGCATTGTAAGTTCCACTTGACAATCCAATCAACACGTGTATGTTAATTGATGTCATTTAATAAGGTATCTAAATGACATTGTGTATTGATTCAAATATATTAATGGACTTAATTGGACTCAAACAATATAGTTTTTAGATGTATTTTTGCACATGTAGAGTGAAATTTTCAAAATCATGAGTGCGCCAAAATTTGGGGAATGATCATATTTGTATTAAAAATGAACAAAGATCAAAATTTGTGTATTTTTTTGAGTTTTTGAGAGATTGTTTTAAAAATAAAAATGAAACCTAAGTTTGTGTGTTTTGCTATATTTAACATTAATTTGTGTCACATCCTCAATCATTCTTTTCCAAGATATATATATTTTTTCCCTTCTTATTTTAACTAATTTTTATTATATGTTCTATGTACTACTTCATTTGTCCTAGTTCACTAGTTATGTATACTATATTTGGTTGTCCCACTTCAGTAGTCTTGTTTCTATAAAAGAAAAGAATTGGTCAATCAGAAATCATTAAACTCTAGTGGACCACTTCTTCCTTTAACTTTACACACTCTCCTAAAAACTCGTGCAAAAAAAAAACAGAACTAATGAACTGGGACGGAGAGAGTACTATTTTTTTTATTTCTTAAATGACCTATTTTTTTCGTTTTCATCTAGGGGCTCACGAGGCACAGGACCGGGCTGAGTTTGTATGTGTGAACTTTGAAAGGGCCAAAGTAGTCTTCGTACGTTAGCATGATCTTTTTTCCAAACATTGTGAAAGAGATATTCTACGCGCTTAACCACGTTGGCACGTTTTCAGAAATATAACTGATTTGAAGGCACGTACGTGTCTTCCCCCAACACCCCCTCTTTCCCGCGAAAATCTGAGCTCCCTCCCTCCCTCCCTCCCTCCCTCCCGATTATTCAACATCCGAACCCAAAACAATGCAATCCAGATGAAAGAGGCAGCCATAATGTCGAGTCCCCCCAACGACTCAGAAAATCCCCAGCCGCCGCTGCGGACGCCGTCGATTTCCAAGCTCCGCAAAATCCCGCCGATCCCCTCCAGGCAGAGAACCTTCGGCGACGGCGACGAGGGTTTTGATTTAGGAGGCGCAAATGAGCCGGACGGCGCCAATTCCAACATCATCGGACCCTCGATGTTGGGGCTCAATCAGATCAGGACGCGATCGGCGCCTCTGCCTCTGGATCAGGTTAATTGCCCAAATTTCGACGATTTGGTCACCCATGGAAATGATGGAGACGGCCCCAGGCCCAAACTATCCTCTGCTGCTCAACGATCGGCCGCAACTTCTATCGAACGAGGTGGATTTTTCAGATTTTACTTGCATTTATGTAATGGATTTGCAGATTTTGCAGTATTGGGAGTATTTTGAACTTATGATCCTAAATTTTAGGGTTCTAAACCACCATTATAAGTGAAATGTTTATTTTGTGAAAACAGAGGCTCCTAGGACTTGAAATTTTCATTTTATATATTGTGTATCATTACTTTAAAGTTCAATTTTTGTTCGACAACAGTTTGAAAAAGATTCTACTGAATTCTAAGAGGACGAATGCTATAATTTCTAATGCAGTTTACATTTTTAGGTAGAAGGGTTCATTGGAGTCATTCGAAATCACTAAAAGTTCTATCCCCTAGAAGATCCGGAATAGAGGTAAACAGTTTCCACCATGTCTGGCTTTTTCTCATTATATTATAAACTAGTTATATTATCTGGTTGGTTTTATATATTCATTAAATTTTTGATTGTAGGGTTATCATGCAGCTTTTGCCAAGGAGATGCAGTCTCCGCGTTTCCAGGCCATTCTGCGGTTAACTAGCGGCCGTAAGAAAAGAGCGCCAGACATTAAGAGCTTCTCTCATGAACTTGACTCCAAAGGTGTCCGGCCACTTCCATTTTGGAAATCTCGCGCCGTCGGTCGCATGGAAGTATGTTAAGTTCACATGTAGCCTCCTCTTTCTGCTTGTGAGAACATAGTTTCACCTCTTTCTTCCACACTGGCTCATTTTGAACAATTCATCTAACTTGGATGGATATGCTTTGTCCCAGGAAATCATGGTAATGATCCGAGCGAAATTCGATAAATTGAAAGGTGAAGTCGATGCTGACTTGGGCATTTTTGCTGGAGATTTGGTGGGTGTACTTGAGAAGACATCTGTATCTCATCCAGATTGCAAATGTTTCGAAGATTTGCTTATAATAGCTAGGCAATGTGCAAAGATGTCTCCGGATGAGTTTTGGATAAGGTGTGAGGGCATTGTACAGAGTTTGGATGATAGGCGTCAAGAGTTGCCTACAGGTGCGCTGAAGCAAGTGCATACACGCCTCTTATTTATACTTTCTCGTTGCACTCGCCTTGTTCATTTCCAGAAGGAAATTGGTTATGAAGATGATTATATAACTTCACACCAGCTCAGTGACCTTGGTGTATACCCTGACAAGTCATCATCGGGTGTCAAAGAAAGTCACGAGAAGCAATGTTATAAGTTCATAGGACACAAACAAAGCAATCAGCTCAGCAATCAAAACCATGCAATCGAAGAGGTTAGCACTGAAAAAAGTGCTGCTTCAACTCCAGGAAGCTTTAGGATGTCATCCTGGAAGAAACTTCCGTCTGTTGCTGAAAGAAATAGAAGAGAACACGACGACTCCACTTTGAAGGAAAAGCCAGAGGGCGCGCAACATAAAAAAGAAACAAACAGTCTTGAAAGCACACAAAATGCAGAAACCTTGAAATCACAAGGAGTAGGTTGGGGAGTTTGGGACCAACACCAGATGGCATATGAGGATTCACTGATCTGTCGAATATGTGAAGTTGAAATACCTACCGTCCATGTAGAGCAGCACTCAAGAATTTGCACAATTGCTGACAGATGTGACTTGAAGGGTTTAACAGTAAATGAACGACTCGAAAGAGTAGCTGAAACTCTTGAAAAAGTCCTCGAGTCTTGGACTCCAAAAGGATTTGGAAGTCCTGAAGTTCAGAGAGAGTCTTCATCGTGTACACAAGAAGACCTTGACAGTTTGTCGCCAAAAGCGAACAGTCTGTCTTGCCGTTGTCCTGAAGACATGATGGATGACCTTAATGAGTCCGAAAACTCTTTTGTAGCAGATGATTTTCACAGTTCACTAAATATGTCAAGTCATGCAAGACCACTAACACCTGATCAACGCAAGAGAGCTTCATCAGCTGGGAGCTTGACCCCTCGTTCACCTTTAATAACCCCCAGAATGACCCAGATTGAGGTTCTGCTCAGTGGGCGTAGAACGATATCTGAACTAGAAAGTTATCAGCAGGTACATTCTACACTGTCTACAAGATGCTAGAGAAAGCGTAAATGATATTGCTCTATAACATACTCATGTAAGCATGGACATCCATCACTAGAATCTCAAACTAGAGGATTTATCACTGTCCAGCTCTTTAATATAAGTTAGCCTGCAGAGTTAGTATTTGTTGATGACCACATAAGAGTACCTATTCTTACCTATATACATTGTAACACAGGAATTTCCAAAAAAAAAATAAAAATTTAACCTTTCCTCATTTTTGAGTTTTTCCACATAATCTATTTATTTGAAAAATAATTTTTTCTTGAACTAAAAGTTCAAATAACAAGATTTAAAAAAAAGTTTTTCTGATTTCATTCTCTCAGTACTTCTGCTTCAACCAAAGTATTTAAGAATGCAGGCAGCAGCTTTCTGCCAAATTGTTCACTTTTTGTGAACTTTCAATCTTCTAGGTATTTGATCTAGTGTAATATCGAACCTAATTATGGGAGGTGAATCCTCAGCATTAAAACATTAGACAAATAAGTTCTGCCTGCAACCGGTTTTCACTGCTTCAAATTGTTGGAATAACTTATTTATGTTTTGAATAACTTATTGCACCATCAATTTGTATGACAGGTACGTAAGCTGCTGGATCTTGCTAGATCTGTTGTAAAAGTTAATAAGACTGACTACAGTACACTGGAGTTTATGCTTGAGAAATTGGATGACCTCAAATATGCCATTCATGATAGGAAGGTGGATGCTCTTGTTGTTGAGACATTTGGGAGGCGTATAGAGAAACTAATACAGTGAGTCACTTTTTCTAGTCATGTTTTGTCATATAGTATCTGAATTTTTTCTGCTCGAGACTGTAAAGTGGGTTTGGTATTCATGTTGTCACTAACCCCAGCTTGTCTTGATGCTGTTACAGAGATGAACTACATTTCAAATTAAGACCATAAATATCAGCACCTTAACTCATGGCTGTATAAAAATAACTCCAACTTTAGTAATAACCTACTAGTCTGTCTATGAAATTCAACTTGGTCAAACTGGAAGCTAGAAAGAAAAAAAAGTCATCTGCTATATCCATGTACTAATCAAGTTTAGAGAGTCAACTTTCCATAGTAACTACTAAGGTTGCCGACTATTGAAAAATAAGACTATCTTTATTCAAAATAACAGGTGAAGGAAAATGAAGAGAAAATTGCATCAAATATTTCCCTGCAACTTTCGACGGATATGTTTTACTACTAGCACAGAGCTTAGGGTTATACCTTGATAAAACATCACATTGCAAGAAGAGTAACATGAAAACTGACATGAGCAGGCCAGCTTTATTTAATTTTTCCAGATATTCTAATTATTTTAATTATGACTCTGTTTGGCTGATCACGAACTCTTCAGGGAGAAATATGTAGCTCTCTGTGGGCAAATTGATGATGAAAAGGCATTCTTGCAAAATACCATGGCTGATGAAGATAGTTCAACCGAAGAAGAGACCTCACGTAGTAGTACACGTGCAAGCCCTATTAATCCATGCACCAAGGACCGAACGTCTATTGAGGATTTTGAAATAATTAAACCCATAAGCAGGGGTGCTTTTGGACGAGTTTTTTTGGCAAGGAAAAGGGCGACTGGTGACTTATTTGCTATAAAGGTGAGATTCCATCCAAGAAAATGTCAAATGGCTAGGGTGGTAGAACAGTTTCTGAAGTTGTTCTATATGATTACTTTTGAAGGAATGTAGTTTTAACATATCTTTACAGGTTCTGAAAAAGGCTGACATGATCCGCAAAAATGCAGTGGAAAGTATCTTAGCTGAAAGGGATATTTTAATATCCGTTCGCAATCCTTTTGTGGTGAGCATTTTTGAAGTTTTAAGATTGTTCCCTTATTGAGAGTAAATAGTCCATTTATATAGAAATTTTTGAAAACCTTACTAATTTATGATCTAACAATGAACAGGTCCGATTTTTCTATTCTTTCACATGTAGGGAAAATCTTTATCTGGTTATGGAGTACTTAAATGGAGGAGATCTTTTCTCCTTGCTAAGAAATCTAGGTTGCTTGGAGGAAGAAATTGCACGAGTATATATTGCAGAAGTTGTAAGAATTTCGGTTACTTTCTTCTAATCTCATAAGTTCATATATACTGATGTTATCTTGGCAAAATTGACATCTCTCAGTTTGATGCTTTCAGGTGCTTGCTTTAGAGTACCTGCATTCCTTGAATGTTATTCATAGAGATTTGAAGCCGGATAACCTCTTGATAGGTCCCGATGGTCACATCAAGGTCAATATATAAGTGTATTTGTATAAGCAGTAACCGTGATATGCTCATCTCCGAAGTTTGAGTCAGATTGTTGGGTCGGAAAACTCACACTGCTAAAAAGAAATGACAAAATGAGAAGATATATCAAGCACTTTCTTTTGACTTCAGTATAGATTTGAGGAATACCTTTTCATGTATTTATATTAAGTTTCCACAAGCTTCTCCCATTGATCAGATTCTATTTCTGCTGATAGTGTTTTCACTTTGATGCAAATTTATGTGAGCTAAGTAAACTAAGTAGAATGGGACAATAGAAAAGAACACTTCTATACTTTCTCTTGAAGATGCAAAAAATGTTAGTGAAAAAAACTTAATTCTGTGATCTTTAGAGTCATAAATAACTTGATATGGAGTATGTTTTTGATGTATCAGTTGTATTTGTCCCATAATTTCAGCAAGTAATTTTAGTTTTTTAATTTTCTTTTCATGGTTCAAAAACATTTGTTTGAGTGAAGTGAGGTGTCTTAGCATGAGAGCTGTCTATTTAGATGAGAAAACTTATTGATTTGATGCTACAAATCCTTTAGTTCCTTAAGCTTTCAATAAGATGAGTCTGTATTACAATTGATATTCTTATTATGTTTATTTTTGTAACATGCCATTCTTAAACTTGTTTCCTACCATGACAGTTGACAGATTTTGGGCTCTCCAAAGTTGGTCTCATTAATAGCACTGAGGACTTATCTGGACCTTCTGCTTTTCTTGGCGATGATAAACCCAAAGCTGCAGTACATTCATCACAGAAAAGAGAACAGAGGAAAAAACATTCAGTTGTTGGCACTCCTGATTATTTGGCACCAGAGATCCTTCTGGGGATGGGACATGGTTTGAATTCTCATCATTTTTACAATGAATAAATGTCCAAATACTCCAATTTTATCTGTGTTATTCTTTTGGGTGGGTAATTTTCTTTTTGGTAGGTTCTTATCTATGTTCTTGTCTTTCCTTTTGCTCTCGTTCTCTTCTTCAGGCGCAACAGCTGATTGGTGGTCTGTGGGTGTCATCCTCTTCGAGCTCATAGTAGGTATTCCACCTTTTAATGCTGAAAATCCACAGGTACACTATTTCCCTGTTATTTTTGAATAATTGATGATCCGTAGATATTTTAGGTGTCTTTTTACATGTCTTCCTGGTAATGCTTAAGCTTATGCACAAATAATCTCTGCAAGCTTGATGTACAAGAAACACTTTCTCTTGAGTCTTTAGTAATAAACTATTTTTTTATAATTTTGCTTATATTTTCTTCATCAAACTTTATCTCACTGGTAGTCCGTGAAGACAAAATATAATTTTTCAAATGGAATAAAATGGTCGTGACACTAAAATGATTGAAGAATGAACCTTTTTTTATACTGATTGTGGATTTGTAGATCAGTGGCATTATTGATAGGTCTTCCATCTGATGCAGCAAATTTTCAACAATATTATAAATAGGGACATCACGTGGCCTAGGGTACCAGAAGAGATGAGTTTTGAAGCTTATGATCTTATCAACAAGTAAGTTCTATTTCCAATTTTAACACATTCTTAATTTGGTGAATGGTGAGACTAAACAACCTATCGAATGCATGATATGGACTAATTCCAGTTTGAGAGGAGCCTATATTAAATTGTTATCAGAAGTAATTGAATGCAGTGGTTAGTAAGACTATCTAGTTGGGTTGGATGCCAAATATGTATATGTGCATAGTTGTCAGAAGACATCCCCATCACTGGGTGTGCCACTGAGTTCCAGTAGTTATACTTCAAGATTTGATTGTTTGTTCAGTTTTATTGAAAGAATGTGAGGCTTTGAACAAATTTCTGCTGTGTTAATCACATATGATCGTTCACTCAGAAATAGATTTATCTTCGATTATTAATGCCTGTATGAGGAAAACTTATTCCTTGTGATGGGCCATTCCAGTTCATGTCCTTTCTTCCCCTAAGCCCCCTACTTAACTGGTGCACTTTACAGCAGATGGATCTCTATATCATTTATGCATTTATAAATGTGTGATCATTTATGCATTTATAAATGTGTGTGCCTTCTTTGCAACTTCTAGTTATCAGGGCAAGAAATACTTACTAATTGTTTGAAATGAATGGTTCATTGATCTATACTTTTTTTTTTTCCCCTCATTTTAGTTGCAAATTATGTAGTTGAAAAGCTTTTCTGCTCCTTTTCAGATTGTTGATTGAAAACCCAGTTCAGAGGCTGGGTGCTACTGGGGCTGGAGAGGTAATTAGTAAGTTAATGGGTTAAAATGATGATGATGACATGGTAAATGACCCATTGCTCTTTCCTTCTCAGGTTAAACGACATGCCTTTTTTAAGGATATTAATTGGGGCACTCTCGCAAGGCAGAAGGTACTGTACCATTGAACAAAATAATTCATCCCTATAATCAGTTTTCTTAGCATTGGCTGCTTCAAAACCTTTAATCAATGTCTCTTAACCTGACACAGGCAGCATTTATACCGTCAGCTGATTTACATGATACGAGTTATTTTATGAGCCGATATATATGGAATCTGGAAGAGGAAAATGCTCATGGAGGTAGTGATTGTGATGACATGACAGATACGGGTAGTGGCTCCCGCAGCAGCAGCTCATTTCTACAGGATGAAGATGTAAGTTGTTACTGAATTGATTTCCTTAAGCGTGTAACTTCTACAATCCAAGCATCTATTGGTTGCAAATGTTGATTTCTAAGCCTGAAAGCACTTTACAAGTACTTCAGGAAAATCATTATGTCTCTGCAAGGTCTTGAGCCTGAAAACTGTTTGGCCCTTCGACGTCTCTATCAAAGGCTTGAATCCGTTTTCTTTTGATTAATAAAATAATAAGATACTTCAGATAAGATGATAAGAAAACATGACGGTCGTATTACTCTATATCTGGCACATTTTTGCATTATAGCTGCTGAAAGGTTTTTTTTTTGTTCCAATATATCAAATATCATGCATCATATAAATGATATGTAAGATAAACTGCAAACTTGCTAATTCACTGGCACCTTACTGTATTCTGCTTTCCCTTTTACTTGACGTGTGAATTCAATTTTGTATGCAGGGGGATGAATGTGGAAATTTAGCTGATTTTGGTGCTCCCTCTCTTGAAATGAAGTACTCTTTCAGCAATTTCTCGTTTAAGGTGTGACTTACTTTTAGCAGCTAAGTTAGCCAACTCGATTCATCAATTTTTTCCTCTCGCATTGCATTTTCGTTCCAGCATTTATAGATGCTGCAGAATTTTGTTGTAGGCTATCTCCTCATGATTTTCTTTCTTCTACATCAGAACTTGTCACAGCTAGCATCAATTAACTACGATTTGGTAACAAAGAACAAAGAGTCAGGCTGAGCAAACATCCATTCCAAGACATTTTCAAGCTATGACCTGTTTATCGTAGCAGTTGGACTCTTTCGCTTGTTACCATCAGAATTGCTCGTTGCCGTTGCTGTGAAGATGCTACCTTGCCAAAAAGTGACTTGGTTGCTTGGTGATCAAGGTTACGTGTTTCGTATATAAGAGTTAACAAGTTGTACATGATCTCTTTATGCTTAGAAGAATGTGGATGAAGAATCGTAGGAAAAGCATATTTCCTTAGTTGAACTAAATTCTTTCATTGTATATATATTGGTTAGGGCTAGAAGTGCTATTAATGATTTCAACTTCAGGTATTCTTGAAGATTGTTACTACTATTTATATTTGGAGTAGTCAGAAATTCCTTTGTGTACATTCAATTGAGAAATAAGGCAGCGATGATCCGATATATGTGGAAAACTACGCACGGGGTAAAATGAGTTGTATTTTTGTAATTTAATATGTATAATTTTGTTTTTATTATTTGAGTGTACGAAAATTAAATATTTTTGAAGTAATTAAAAAAAGGAGATCAAATTAAATATTTTTGCACCTCCAATTGAGTCTAGTTTATAGTTAGATCGAAAAGCTTTTTATTTGGAACTTATAAACTCTTGGATCTCTCAAAATCGGAAGTCATATCGATGACTTATGATTTTCAGTTGTTTTATTGTATGACGTGTCATTTTTTTGAAAACTATAGGACCGTCATAAACTCATTTAATTTCATTATTTGGTTTCAAATTTTTATTTTCTCCTGTCCATTTTTAAGTATACAAAGAGCTTAAAAGTCCAAAAGGTATGTCAGAAGAAGTTGGATGACCATGGTAGGACATGAAATTGGCCAACATAGGTGAGGCAACCACAGGCCCGATCACCACCGACAACCACTGCTGACCTCTGCCTATTTCCTAAATTTCTCTATTTTCAATTTCATGTCCATGCATGCTTCACTTATTGTATAATGACTTTTCCATTTTGTTTGCTTGATAAACCGTGGCAAAATTATGAGCTTCTTCATTTTAATTTTCATCCTAATTTTGAAATTGATCACGGATCTATAGTCAGTCATTTCTATGAAATGAACATTTTTTTCTTCCGTATACATTATGTTCGCCGGCTCAAAGTTGTCGAAAATCATCACTACAACCGCGATCACTGCCGCCAATCCCTCACCGGCTCCGCTTCACATGCTGCCATATGCTTCCACTCACTTTAGAAATCTTGTTCAAGGCCTAGTGTTCTACCTTTAAATTGAACAAATTTTCTCATTACATTCATTTTTCATGATACCTGAATGTATTCCAAATTAAATTTGCATAAAAGCTGAGATGTCTGAATATTATAATAACATTTATACAATGTCAGTATATTATATAGCATGTGCTAAAATACCGTGTTAATCAAAGTTGTAATTTTCTTCGATTTTAAGAAATCATGTCCGAATACCATTACAAAAATAAAAATCAATTGTCTTGCATTTGCATGTCTAATCTCTCAATATGGCACCTCTAAAAAAAAATATTTCAGACAATTTTTCCTTGTGCGTTGAGTCCATGAAAAGATCCAAAATTTTATAAAAGACGCCTATAATTTTTAGGATTGATAGTCTTTGATATATGAAAATTGATAAATTATTGATATTACATAGTTTTGTATATTACGCACACGTTTATCTGATGCATGTTCAAATATCGAATAGGTTTAACCAAACAATTATTTTAATAAATTATTGAGGCAACACCTATTATATCCCTTTAGAGGATAAAAGACTAAAATTTGTCCGAAATATAACAACTACACAAATTTTGTCCCTTTTTTGAAATTGAGACAAAAATACCCCTAAAGAAAAAACAAAAAAGATTCATTCTCCACTCTCTTCTCTCTCCTACACTTTACTCTCTCTATGACACACCATGTGAACTCTCTCTCTCATCTCCTTTTCTTTTTACTTTCTGACACACACACACATTCTCTCTTACTTTTTTTTTTCTTATTTCCTTTTCTTTATTTTATTTTTTCTTTTCTTTTGTTATTTTTCTAATACTCATTTTCGGTTTTCTTTTCTCTTTTTTTCTTTCAATTTTCGTTCTCTCCAAATTTCATTTTTTTTTTACCGAGCTACAAATTATTTTGATTTCGTTTTACCAAATAACTAAGTAAGAAATATATTATTTCTTACTTTCTTCCCAACTCGTTTTGTGAGAATTTGACAATTTCTTATGATCTACAAATAATTCTTGGTAAGAAATTTTGACACGTGTATTTGATAAGGAATTGTATGCATGGCCATACAATTTTACCAAATAACTTTCATTACGTTTTACCAAATAACTTAGTAAGAAATATTATAACTTCTTATAATATTTTAGGAATTTCTTACGAATAATTTTGGTAAGAAACTATCAATTTCTTATCTTTTTCTACTCGTTTCGTAAGAAATTTTATCTTTCATTACGTTTTTCCAAATAACTTAGTAAGAAATAATATAATTTCTTATTATATTTTAGGAATTTCTTACAAATAATTTTGGTAACAAATTTGACAAATTCTTGAAAAAAAGGGGGAAAAAAGTAATAATTGTACAAGGATGGTAAGAAAATCACACAAATTGGTAAGAAATTACATCACATTTCTAACCACTTAATCATTAATTAAGGCAATATTGTTAGTTTCAGAAATGAAAAAAAAATAAAAAATAAAAAAATTACACATGTTGGTAAGAAAATTGTTAGTTTTCTTACCAAAAAATGGCAAAAAATTATCAAAAAAACTACAGATATAGTAAGGAAAATTGATATCTTATCGTCTTTCGCGTCTCATAGCTATTGTCAGCCGAATAATTCCTACAATATGAAATGATGCAATTCTTATATAACTTGAAAAACAGTAAGAAATTATCAGATTCTCGCTATCTATCATTATCAAATACATGCATTATCAAACAATAAGAAACTATCATATACCCAGTATTTTATTACCAAAAAAATGTAAGAAAAATGTCAGATTCTTATCAATTTATGAAACAAAACAAAGTAAGAAAAATAACAGATTCTTACCAATTATCATCAATTACCAAAGCAATGTAAGAAATTATCTTAGCACAGTGTTCACATCACTAAAATTATAGTAAGAAACTTCGGTCGATTCTTATCAAACACAAGCATTATAACCTAAACCTTAAATACTTAGTCTTTTCTTACCAAAATAACGTAAGAAAGAATGTCAGATTCTTACTAATTTATCAAACAAAACAAAGTAAGAAAATTACAGATTCTTACCAATTATCATCAATTACCAAAAACAATATAAGAAATTATTTTAGCACATTGTTCACATCACTAAAAATATAGTAAGAATATTCAGTTGATTCTTACCAAACACAAGCATTAGAACCTAAACCCTAAATACTTAGTCTTCTGTTACCAAAATAATGTAAGAAAAAATGTCAGATTCTTACCAATTTATCAAACAAAAATAAAGTAAGAAAAATGAAAGATTATAGTAAGAATCTTCGGTCGATTCTTACAAAGAAGAAGCAATCAATTCGTAAATCCTAAAAATTCTAGAATTTGTTACATTAAAATCAGAGAAGAAGAAGAAGAAGAAACCCTAGATCTATGTACAAAACCCAAATATGTGTAAAACCCCTAGATTTGCTTTAAAAAAAACCATACATCAAGAGAGAGAGAGAGAGAAAGAGAGATCGGACCTGCAACTTCGCCGTTCAGCTGCGACATGATGATGGTCTTCTTCTTCGAGGTGAGCTTCCGCCGGCTGGGTCTGAGATCTTCCGCCGGCTGGATCTGAGCACTTCCGCGGGCTCCGGTTCCGCATCTCTGCCTTTTCTTCGCCGGCGTCGACTTCTTCGCCGCCGTCACTTGCAAAGAAATGGTTTTAGAGAGAGGTGGTTGCTAGGGTTTGAGAGAGAGAGAGAGGAGCCTGCAACTTTTAGAGAGAGAGAAAGAAACTGAGATTCAAATAGAGAGAGAGACCCGTAAGAATTGTGAGAGAAAGAGGGAGAAATATTATTTTTGTCTATTAGCATACAAGGGCAAAATAGTCCCACCACATAAAAAAGGGACAAAATTTGTGTAAGTTTATATTTTGGGCAAAACTATGTTTTCTTATCTCTAAGAGGACAAATCTATACATTTCCTCTAAATTATTTATATATAAAAAGTGTTGGATTTTTAGTTTAGATTTATCTACCTTTTAATTTTAGTAAATATTAAATTTTAACATTCAACTACTAAGTGATTGACTATTGATATGAATAAGTTATTGCATTAGGCGCAATATTTTTAATATATAATTATGACATACCATTTATATATATTATTGTTAGAAGTGAAGAAAATGAATAATAGAAATTGCTAAAAAAAGATATCCATAGCTGTTATAATTATATAAATTATTTCGATTTTTAGAATTTCAAGAAACAACAAAAAAGTATGTTTAATTAATTTTTAGTCTAAGAAAGTATTTAGTTAATTTTGTACTTCCCATAGAAATTTACAATTTATCTCCACCAATGCCTTATGCAATTGTATTTATATTGCCCTTATATATACTCCGTATTAAACAATATAAATAAGTTAAAATTTAATTAGTAGGAAATTATCTTTAATTTGAGTGATAATATTATTATCAAATGTGTTATATATATATGGAGGAAATACCCCCATATGCCCTCTTAGAGTTAACAAAAACAAATTTTAACACAAACTTAAAAAAGCACAATATCTACCCAACTTTCATGTCATGTCCCCAAAATACCCTATTCTCTCCAAAACCCTACTTCATTTTCTTTCTCTCTCAGCTGCACATTCCTTAATTTCAGATTTTCTCTCTCTCTCTCTCTCTCCCTCTCTCTCTCTCTCTCTTAGCTGCTCATCCATCTCTCTTGAGTTCCTCTTCTCCGGTGCCGGATTTTGCCGTTGATGTGGCTCCGCCGCCGACTGCGCTTTCTTCCATTTTGTTGGAGAAGACGACGTCAATGGAGTAGGTGAGGAGGATGTCGTATAGATCCGGCGGCCCTCCTGGACACGGACATCGATGCAGCAGGCATCGTTGTCCTTTTCGTCAAGATCTACGGTTTGTTGGCAAGGAAGAGCTACACTAGCCTGGCGGAGTTGAAGGGGCTAGCTGCGGCGGCGGGAAACACCATTAATGGAGGAGTAAACAAGGGAGGGAGAAGCAATTGGGGTGTAACCAGAACTTTTTTAGGGTATAAGCATTTTTTATGATTTACATTTATCAGTTGCTTAAGTCTTCTCATTTGGGGTTTTCATTTTTTATTTTTTTTAGTTCTTTAATTTTTTAGATTTCTATTGCTTGAGAGTGTGGCGTTTTTCTTGATAGAATTGAGGATGTCAATTGTGAAGATAGATAATTCCTCATCTGATTTATACAGAATTGAAGATGAAAATAGGGAATCCACAGGAGCAGAGGATTTGTATTCCCTTTTTGGCAATGCATATTGTTTGGGTGGATTTGTTGAAGCATGGGTAAGAAAATTGGGTAATTCTTACAGTAATTAGTTGATGTGCTTCTATTTGGTAAGAAATCAGTTGTCTTCCAAAAAGTTAAGATAAGTTTGCAAAAGTTGAGGTGAGTGGTAAGAATTTGTAGGAATTCTAGGTGGTTGATTAATATGGTAATAATTATTGATTATCGATAAGTTTATTGTAAGAATTATCATATATTCTTACCATTGTGTGAGTTTAGGCATATGCTCTTCTTATACTGATACGAAAAAAAATTGGTGATTCTTACAATAATCGTTTGATTAATTTGATGAGTTGCTCGAGTTTTTACTTGATATGCTATGTAGGGTTGAGTGTTTAAATTAGGGAACAATTTTTTTTTTGTAATGAAATAATAGCGTGTATGTGTAAGAATTAATAATTTTTTTTCTGATAAAATGCTTTTTTTAAGCTGGGTTACTGCTGAAATAACTACAACATGTCGTAAGAATTGATGATTATTAAAATTCCTACTCACATTAGTAAGAATATTTATGTTTCTGACAAATGTGTTGGTTAGAATTGATGATTCTTATCATTATGTTGGTAAGAGTTGATTATTATCATATTTGTTCGGTAAGAATTGATTATTCTGACCAATATATGGTAATAATTATTGTGTTTTTTTTATTCTTATTGTAGTTGTTGGTCAGAAATATCTTCAAAAATTTGATATTCTTGCCATTATTTTTAAATTGTGTGCAAAGGTTACTTGGAAATAAGAAAAATACAATCTACTGCATCGCGCGAGACGTTGAATGTAGTGCTCAATACCTTACCGGAAGATCGAGGGGTGAAGATGATGAAGAAAACAATGAAATTGATGCTCCCGCTAGAAACGTCTTCGCTATGTCCACTGCAACCTAAACACAGCTTGAATAACTTGATGAAAAACGCATGGGTACATGTATATATGAATCGTACAACCATAAATTATTTTGCTATATAACTAGATAAGAAATGATGCAATTATTACCTTTTATATGTAAGAAATAATACAATTCTTACCTTATATATGTATGAATTGATGCAATTCTTACCACGTTTTGTATATTTTTTTTTTATGTGGTACATCATATGTATGAATTGATATTATTTTTATCATATACCACTCAATACTCAATAAATAAGTATTTCATAAAAAAATTATACCACTCATAGGTATAGTATATAATTACAATTTTAGAAAACAATGTCAAATCTTAATGCATACAAAAATAGTATTGAGGTAAAAAAAACATGCAAATTCGTCTCATCTATAAGTACGAATTGATGCAGTTCTTACTATATATAAGTACGAATTGATGTCATTCTTACCATCAATTAAACCATAGCATCAAATTCAATAATACACAACAAAAAATTCTCAAATCGCGAGTTGTGTACGAGTGGTAAGAAACAATGTCAATTCTTATATATAGATCGCAAGAATTGGATCATTAATTACATAATCATACACAAAAATATGCCCATTGTTTTCTTCGATGTAAATCTAGATAGAAATGTACCAATTATTACATATAGATCGCAAGAATTTGATCATTTCTTACACATGCATACACAAAAAAATGTCAATTGTTTCTTCGATGTTAATCTAGATCGAAATGTATCAATTCTTACAAATAGATCACAAGAATTGGGTCACTTCTTACACATTCACACACAAAAAATTTGTTAACCGTTTTTTAATGTTAATCTAGATATAAATGTATCAATTTTTGACATATAGATCGCAAGAATTGGATCATTTCTTTCATAATCATACACAAAAATTATGTCTGCCGTTTCTTCAATATTAATCTAATGTATTAATTCTTACATATACATCGCAAGAATTAGATCCTTTTTTACATAATCATACATAAAAAAATATGTCCATCGTTTATTCGATGTTAATCGAGATAGAAAAGGTATCAATTCTTATATATTATTTGATTTCTTACCCTTTATTATAATTCTTGCCCTTTCATACCATTCTAATCGTACAACTCAAATTAGAAAGTTGTATAAAAATGTATCAATTCTTACACATCGATCGCAAGAATTGGATCATTTCTTACATATTCAAACACAAAAAATATACCCACCATTTTTCTTTTATTGTAAGGAGCTACAAGATTATTTTTCTCTATGTGGTAAGATTTATCATTGTCCTTAGTAGATTTTGTAAGAATAATGTCGATTCTTATTGTAGGAATTTATGAAGTAAGTTTTGTCATTGTTTTAAGATGTAGTTCTGCAATCGTCCCAATCATGTAAGAATAGTATCAATTCTTATTGCAAACTTTATGTGATCAGAATTGACCTTGTTTCTTACCACTGGTTGCACAACTTGCAATTTCTTACCTATTATTTGATTTCTTACCATTTCTTATATTTTCTTACCGTACAACTCGCGATTTTCCGGCAGCTTCATCTTCTCCGGTGTGTTTCTCCCTCGTTTCTCTACCATTATGAGCGAATCACCCCTTCATCTCTTCGTCTTTTCGAGGAGAACAAAGCTCAATAGTCAATTGCATCACAAATATTCGGATTGAGGGGCTAGGGTTTTCAGTCGGACCCGGCGTCTTCCTCTTCTACTTCTTTCTTTTGGCTGCCCTGGAATTTTAGCCTGAACGCCAGGCGGATTATCGGTGAGTACTTCATCACGGAGGCGCTTCAAATGGAGGTCGTTGGAGCAGGCTTAGGATTTGTCGCCGGAGAGGAAGTTCATGAAGGAACATGAGCCGTCGCGAGGTGGGGGGAGGGGGGGAGGAATGAGGGAGAGGTTGCGTGTTTCAGAATGCGGGAGAATGAGGGTTGAAAGTGGGGTGGGTTTTTTTTTGAGTTTTTTGAATTCAGGGGTAGTTTTGGAAACTCACATGAAATTTGGGTATAATTTGCGATTTTTTAAGTTTGGGGTAAAATTTGATTTTTTTATGTGTAGAAAGGTATATTAGTTTTTGCCTCTATATATGTGTATGTATAAGAAAAGGCATAATTATAGGAAAATTAATAGTTAAAGAAAATTAAATTTATCTTACTATGTTGGTGGTCCATGATTATTATAGTAAAACATTTATTGTTGAAATTACATAGCGAAGCTATTGTTGTGGTCAACCTTACTTTCCAACCATCTATTGAAATTTGTGAGAGTTTTTTCGTGCTCATACATTTTTCATGTTCCATTGTGAAGTTACAAAATTATCGAAAAACATATGAAGTTCGTAATGTCCAAAACATGAATTTATAGGTAAATAACGATATAAATTTTGAAAGATAATATAAAATTAATAATTTTGTAACGTTCCTCTTAATTGACTGAATTAATTCTGAATTTAATAGTTATTAAAGTAATTGCTAAATTAATACCGAAAATATAAGTAAAGAGCATGATTAGGGCACAAATTTATATCTAATTTGCTAAATGCTATTTACACTTGCAGTTTTATGTTGTCCTTATCCTTATTTATATTAAAACTGAAGATTTCTAATTTATTAATTAATAGTGTATAACCTAAGTATAATATTTATATTAAAAAGAAAGAGTGAAAAAAAATGTATAGTCTAAATCAAAATAAATAATACGAAGTATAAAAAACACGCCTATAAAACTGTGAGTATATAAGTGTGTATAAAATTATATGTACACTGTTACTATATATTATTTATCATATTTTATTGACACATAAATGTATACAATCGGATGTAATTAATAAACTAAAAGATTATATAGATTAATATTATATATTATTTATATAGTTAGTAATTGACATAAATGTATATAAATGCATAAATTTAATGAACTGAACTTTCTATATGTAAGCTTCTGTAGTAATTAATATTAGCAATTAATGAACTAACTTACTATAAATTAACTTCCGTAGCTACTATTAGTTAGTAATACAGATGTACATGTGTTTTAATTGAGAAAAGGTGTTACAATTTTTAATTTGTTAAAAATGGCAAATGAACATATCAATTTAAGTGTTGAGAGAATATAATGTCATGATTCTCAGCGATTGACAGTGTTGGCAGAGGTGGATATAAGAGATCATAGCTCCACTGATTTGTTTAAATCGTTGACTACCGAATTCGGGGCATAGATTTAGGAACCATGACATAGAGAGAAATGATATGCTACTCACCTTATGGTGGACACCTTCGCCGTTTCTTCGATTTGACATTATTTTGTTCGATTTTCCCGATTATTTTATATTGTGTTATGAGAAATTGGTTAATTCCTCTCGGTGATCTATCTAGACTACGCATTACCTTTAAATTGGATCGAACAGTTCGGACCTAACTCCAACAAATTGTTTGTGAAAAGCATTTTATGAACAAGGAAGGATCACTTATCAAAGCCGTGCTTGTTTTTTGTCTTTACTACTTTTATATTGTTTTTCTACATTTATTTATTTAAATTGTGGATCTCATCATTTTGAGGTATTGATATTATATTTTTTTTTATTTAAAAATGACCATAAAACAATTATGTTTATTACTCCAAAATGTTAAAAAATATACTATAATACTAAAACTTAGGGTACTCCCAACCAACGTTGGCTATCAAATCCAAAATAATTTGGCTATCGACAACTTTTAACCATTGTAAAAAAATTAGAAAAAGTTAGAAGTTGATAGTAGGGTATTCTGCATGAAAGTTGGGCTATTGAAAAATTATGGAGATTGATAGTAGGGGCATTATTTGATATACCCATTTAAACTTAGTCAACAAGAATTATACCCACAAACTTAAAAAACCTAAGTTATACTCAATTTTTATATTTTCGGACCAAATTGCCCTCAATTTTTCAAATTCGAAAATGGGTAGTTTTTGCTTGAACCAATCGTCGCGCCTTTCGATGTAATCAAACTTCCTGAGCGACCCTCCATCTTCCTCATTTCATTTCACACAAGCAAACCCTCATCTGCTTTCTCTCTCTCCTCACTTCCATTCTTTGAAATAGTATTCTCCCGGCGACAAGACTACTCTTTTGAAGCCCACCGGTGCCGACGTTCCGCCGCAAGAACCCTCGCATCCACTGTAGCCGCTGAAAACTTGTTTAAATGGCCGCATCTACTTCAAATCACGACGAACAAGTTCATCAGGTATTAAATCCGACTGGGTTTTTCTATTTCGAAGAATATTCTGGATTTCTTCGAATTTTCTGGGTTTAAATGGCCGCATCTCTTTCTTGATTTATGTTATTAGCTATATTTTATGCTGAAATCGCAACATGCAAGCGAAAGTTTTGTTAAATTTTGATTTTTTGGGTGATTTTCACTATATTGTTAGATATTTTGGTGGTTTTTTTGGGTATTTTGTGTTGTGTAGCAGTAATGTTCTTCATTTTTCTTCGTCTTTGTGGTTCTTCTTCATTTTTTGCTTGATTTTCTCTGTATTTTGGCGGTTTTTGGTTGCTGTGGGTTATTTTCCGGTGGTTTGTCTGTTTCGGCTTGACCCAGTTGGAACAGTTGGCACTATTTGGTCGATAGTTCTATCATAAATAAATGTTCTTTGTTTTGTAGTGGTTCTTGTCTGATTTTTTAGCGGTTGTAGGTGGTTATGGGTGGTTCTTGTCTGATTTTTTAGCGGTTGTAGGTGGTTATGGGTGGTTCTTGTCTGATTTTTTTAGCGGTTGTAGGTGGTTATGGGTGGTTCTTGTCTGATTTTTTAGCAGTTGTAGGTGGTTATGGGTGGTTCTTGTCTGATTTTTTAGCGGTTGTAGGTGGTTATGGGTGGTTCCTTGGCTGTTTTCCGGTGGTTATGGGTGGTTTCTTCTCAGTTTTTTGGTGGTTTGTCTGTTTCAAGTTGGAACACTTGGAACACTTGTTGCTTTTATGATCGATAGTTCTAACTTTTTCCTAATTAGTTACAACTGTTATAATAGTTCCAACTGTATATCACATTTTATGCCATCTTTTGAAGGTTCGATGGACGTATCCGAGGGAGCATTTGGATGATGGTGATAATTGGAAGTTGGTTTTAAGTGGAAAAGAGACATAATTTCAGAAATAAAGAAGAGGATTCTGAGGAACATGATAGAGAACCCTTGATCTGATGGAGAAGTCTGTTTTAAGGATTTAATACGATACCCCAATGTTATTAAAAAATCTGCTAGATGCATACATTATGTTGTGACGAAGAAGCCTATCAAAAAGCCAGACCCATATCCAATGGTTATATACTACAAGGTGAAGCAAGCCATGGTGAGGTTCGGTCCAATGGAGTTTGCATTGGTGACCGGCCTACGATTTGGAAAAGCGAGGTTTGATCCTTACGCTGATCATCCCATACCTGAAGACTCTGTCTACACACGGATTTTCAACAACAATCCTATTTCTCCAAACCAGCTGTGGACGTGGTATAGGGAGAAGAATAACTTCGACCGTGTCAGTGCTGATGACTGCTTGAAGATTTCTAAGGTTCTGATCGTTGCTCACATCGTACTGGGCCTGGACGCCAGCAGCACGAAGGTTCCAGATTGGGTATGGGCGTTGATCGAGCAACCCAAAGAATGGGATAGGTTCCCTTGGGGCAGCATCTCCTTCCAAATTCTGCTGAAATCTTTGAAAGGTGTCAAGCATAACATTCCTTCGAAATCATAT